>JASGCC010000067.1:391619-951619 GCA_030067915.1 Hydractinia echinata
GGTACAGTAACACTTGACATTGGGTAGGAAAAACAACATACGTGATGTGATGCATTTTTAATCTCAGCTATTGTCGCCAACGAATCTTGTTTCAACGGACAAGAAAGAACAAGAAAACCATCAAATATCAAATCTGCTTCTGCTTCATCACGTGACATGTCACGAATCTGAAATCAAGAAAAGGTAGAAATCAGTGTGAGTAACAAAATGATTCTAGCCAGAAAAACTAAAAATCTACAGAGAGGCTACATCTGCATAAAAATTCACAATAGTCTAATGCATGTATTTTTCTCTAATCCTTGTGGGAGCACGTTTTTTTATCCTTCCCGAAACTTGAGTCGAGGTGGGTGGTTCAGCACAAGACCTAGATGGTTCATGTTGGTACAGTTGGACAGTCAAATTCATCCTCTTTCCAAAACATGCGGAACAACTTTCATGACAACCTAGTCCCCAGTTATGTCGGTATAACGGTGGGGCTTAAGGGTTAAATTACCTCTCTTGGAGACAACTCCGTGCGCAGATTTTTATGACCCATTGCCATTATTCTTCCACCATTGCAGGAAAGTTCTTTTTTGCAAATCGTCGTAAAAATCAGGAACTTCGACGAACTAAAATACAAGAAGCAAAATTAAAAGGAATATATGTTTAACAATTTAATACAATAACAAAACACAACATTTATAAAGATTTATCTTTTTAGTGTAAAGTTTTTCGAGCGGTATGTAAATTATCAGTGCATAATGAGTTAAAAGTTAGTATTCTTATAAAAGAAAAAAGCGTGCATACTTTCAGCATTAGGTTGATATTGGTAATACTTTTAATGACACTGTTAAAAATTAATTTTCTGCGGGTAAGATCTTACCATTTTTCTTAACGTTTCTGGAGCGCCCTTGACAGCAGCAATATGCTGTGTTGATGATGTATCTGCTGAATGAATGGACGCAATCACAGACATTCTTTTTAATGCACTTGTAAAATGAAATCTGTGTAGAATTTTCACAGAATGTTTCATCCCTTTTTTCGCCATACACACATCACCTAAACAATTGAATTTTTTTTAAATACATGCTAAAAGAACAGGATGGCTGCAAATTTAAAACTTTATATTTTAAAGAGATTTGAGGAGAAATCACATTTTAAGAGAAAACACTAAAAACCATTCCATATTTTAGGAGATTATGCTAAACTGGATGAACAATTTTAGAACATGATGGATAAAAATGTTTTAGGGGATTTTAGGAGGAATTAATATTTTGAGTCCAATTTTAGGCTATTTAAGAGATTTTAGGAAGGTCTCCGTTTTTTTGGGTTAGAGCTTTAAGGAGATAATCATGACAATTACAGTTACAGTTACCTCAATTAATACAAACTGTAAATGTCTGAGTAAACATCCTGGTCATTAATTTAAAGCATGGGTATTTATTGAGAAGGGTGTGGTTAGTTAAAAGATCTCTTTTACTTAAGGGCACAGAAATTTTTTAAGGTTAGTGTAAAAAAGGGAGACTGATTCAAAAAACATTTTAATATCTCAAATGTACTGCTAAATAAAGAAGTTGATATGTGAACATTATAATCCTTAATATAAATTTTCCTGTCTTAAATAAAATCCTGAAACTTTTTACCCTAATCATATATATTTATGTGAAGTTTTTTCCAGTATGGGCAGCTACTGCGACGCTACGGGCACCTCTAACTTGCATCCAAAAAAATGTAAAAAACGTATTATGCTGTATTTTTGATAATTAATTTAATGATAATTAATAGTTTTGTTTACACTTAATGTACCTTTACTGAGTGTCCAGTCAATGGCTTTTAATGCTGCTTTTTCCATTGGATCTCCAACAAGGTTATCATCCATATATGTGAGAGAATGACAGCTTGCTAACACACGTATCGTTGTCACAGGCATGTCACTGATCTTTTGAATTTTATGACTGCCACTAAAAATTATGCATAAAAATTTCAGAAACACAAAATTAAGCAAATTGTTCTCTTATACATTTTATACATAGTACAATACAAATGTAGAGAAAACAAACGTGAGAAATAATCTCTTATAATAATACGGAGTGTATGTGACGGTCATGGTGGATATCGTCATTTTCCTTTTATGTCGCCGAAATTTTCTTTGAAGTTGCCGAAAAAATTATGTCCATTTTGCTAGCGGGTTTACTTTGTTTACATCACGTGATGAAAATGACTCAATTTGATTTGCTGAAATAAATTTAACGGCTAACTTTTGAAAATGGTGTCCTCTAGCCACCAAAAAAACCCACAAAAGAACGATCTTGAAAAAAGTAAAATAAGTGGTTCAAAAAAGCATATTTAAAAAGAAAAAAGTCCAAGTGAAGAAGTAGAAAAGTGAAGTTGGAAGTGAGAAGTGGAGCTACGTGAGCTAGAAGTAAAGTAAAGTTAGAGGTAGAAAATAAAGGCCACCAAAAAAAAGCACAGAAGAACGATCCCTTTACCTTGAAAAAAAGGGAAAAAAAGTGGTTCAAAAAAAGCATAGCTATATATTTAAAAAGAAAAGAGACCAAGTGAAGAAGTAGAAAAGTGAAGTGAGAAGTGGAGCTAGATGTGAAGTAAAGTTAGAAGTAGAAAACAAAGGCTAGAGTTTGAAGTGGATTTGAAGTCACAAATAGTAAGAACTTTTGATATTTTTAGACGTTTGTTTGGTTTTTATGTCGCTGGAGCAAGCAGACTCGCATTTTCCAGAAAAGCCTCAGTTTTATATTTTACCGCGTATGTAGCCATATTTGTTTACGTTTTTTTGCATAATTCATGATGCACTGGCGCGTAAACTAATGTATTGTCCTAAAATTTCAAAATGCTACATAAAGCTGTTAGCTGACTAACAAACGGAAAACTTTGGTTTGTTGAACTGTATTGCTTCTCTTTATATGTGTTTTACTAAGCATAAATAGCTAGCTTTAGTTTTTAGCTAAGTGTTCCCAGTTTAAGTATTATTTAACTGGGTGTCTTAGCTACTGTTAGCTAGCTAATGTTAGCCTCCAAGTTCACCTCCCCATCCCATGGCTAGCTCTAACCTATGACTTCTGTTGTTATTCCTCTTTTTTAATTATCTATAGCTAGCTACTATAGTTTCCAAACTTCTCTTCTTTTATGAGCACGAATTTATGGTGTAACAAGCTAGCTAGCTACCTACAAAATCTTTCAAAGACTTGAACTTTTGCAGGATAGTAGGATGTATTTTTATGCCCATAGAATATATATAATTTTTTTCACATTTTACCTCACAAGGGGACCACATGCACTATGACAAGTGGAACGAATTTTATAGAATTTAAAGTGTGTGTGTTAAGTTATTTTTCATTGTTTTGTTTCTGATTTTGTAATCTAATGGGTGATGACTATATGCAATGAAATGACTAAATTTTGATGTGTTTCATAACCTTTTTGTGGAAGATTGATGGGTAATGGCAATATACGACATGCTGAATGAAATTATTTTTGTTGATTTAGATGTGTTTCTCAAAAACCAATCTGTTTTACATTTTGTGTAAACTTTTGTTTACGAACCGTATATAATACAATGTTTCCAAAATAATGATCTTTTTTTATTCAAGTTTATTCTTTGCTTATTGATTTTTTGACATTTAGGTTCAAAATTGTTGGTAAAGGGCAGTACGGATCATCATACTAAAAAAGAAAATCTTTTGTGTTTCTTAACCGGTTGATTTTTACATTTTGTCTAAATTTTTGTGGGAGAGAATGGTATGCAACTTAAATGACTGATTTTTGTAGATTTTAAATTTGATGTGTTCTAAACTATGGCTTTTTTCATATTTTTTGTATAAGCTTTTAAGGGAAAGACAATATTTAAAATATGTAAAGAACTTATTTTTGTTGATTGTGCTAACTCTTGCAGGCCAACTTTTTGACATTTCCGAATAAAATACTGAGAGTTTTCAACATAATCACTTATAAGATGTACATATTTGAGATACGTTATTTCTGACATTGTTATTATCCATGTTGTGACTGTCGGTGTTGTAACTGTCGGTTGTTCTTACTGTCGGTTTTGTGAGTATTGGTGTTGTGAGTGTCTATGTTGTGAGTGTCGTTGTTGTAACTTTTTATCAACTAGATTTGCACCTTGCAAGCTGTTCTTTTTTTATTTTGTGTAAGATTTGACATTTGACATTTTGTGTAAGATTTTAAGAACATTTTTTTTTTTGTAAATGCACTGCTGACGTCAGCAAAACATCTAAAGCAACCTATTTTTTTTAATGGCCTTTTGCCTAAGTGGATTTTTCCACGGGCCTTATCGACTAGTCATTACATTAATGCATTACCTGACTGATACAAAAAACCGGTTAGTATGAAAAAATCCGATGATTTGATTGGTTTACGGCTTATTTTAACAGGTCTTTGTATGAAGCCATACTAACCGGTTTAGGTAGCCATTATTAAAATGGTAACATAAAAACGTAAACAAATAAAAAACATTTTCATAGCACACAAAAAATATAAAAGTGGCTCACTTAAAACCATCTTTTCGTTTCAATTCACATAAACAATGATTCGAATTTGTTTTGTGTACTTACAAAAGTTTAAAATCGAACAATCTTGAATTTCGAAAAGTATCAAAATCGAACATGCCTTTTTTTTTTCCTTGGTGCCTTGGGAATAGCAACTTAAATAATAGCTTTGTTTGTTTTTGTTCACAAAGGAATATTTATTTTTAGATAAGATACAGTCAGGTAATAAAACGGATACTGACCGGTTTTGATGTTGCACTGTAAAATACAATGCCCTCGGTCAAGGGCACAGACCTCGCAAGCTCGGTTTGTACTTTTGACCTCGGGCTTTGTATTTTACAGTACCAACATCAAAAACCGGTCAGTATCCGTTAAGTATTGACTAAGTAAACCGCAAAGCAGTCCCTAAATACCCATCATTTTAGCAAAGAGACAAGCAAATTAGCAGTCCAGACCTTAAATTTTACACCTAGTTGTTGTTTAGTCAGTGTATTATGATATTTAAAAAAAATTATGTGGAAATTGTATTTGTCGACACATATTGAAAGCAGTTTCAATGAAAATATAAATATCTTCTTTAAATATTCACAATAAAAAAACATTGCAAAAATATGCAAAATACAATTGCAATGAAATTCAAATGCTTATTACAATAAATTTAGAACAATTTTAATCAACACCATTGTTTACGAACTACATACTTTATCCCTGCAAACTCCTTCTACAACCAAGTCATCACTTTGTCAAGGTTCCTGTCTTATCAAAACAGCAAACATCGACTTTACCAGCAAATGGTATACGAAAAGGTTCTGTGCAAAATACACCTAGAAAAGAGACAAATATAAATGCAGCGTTTCTCAGAAAAATAACACATGGTACATAGTTTTAATGTTCTTGAAAATCCTTTACAGGGTAAACCAAGTTGATAAAGTTCACCCAAAAAAAAACAACAGATTAAATCGTTTTTGATTGACTCTTCCATGAATAAGCAAATAAAGTTAACACAGATTTGGTGAAAACTGTTCCCAATTTTCCAATGGCAATAAAAAAATCTTTTGCCATCATAGCTGAGGAGGAATTAATTTCACAATAACGTTAAACAGTAACTTTACCTAGTTTAGTAAGAGCCATTAGTGACGAGTTAACAGCTAGAGATAATTCGATGGTAACTCAGGTGGAACCACTGAGGTTAATATGAGCGTGCATTCCAAAAATAATTATAACGATTGCGAGTGGGATCTGCAGATCCTATAAGAAATAGTGATAATCAATGGTAATATTGTAACCTTGATAAAAAATGCAGGTCTCAAAAGTTTAAAGTATTTAAAGAAGCAAAACCCAGGTTCCAATATCATCTACATTGTATTTTATTAGTTCTTTCCATTAACTTTCTGTTACAGTGTAATCCATTGTTCATTTTATTTGGTAAATATCTTTGTGTTTATTGTTTTATATGACAAATAATGCAAGTTATTACTGATTTGTTTCCATAAATTTAAGACTGTAGCTAAATTCCATCGACGAGTGAACCTGTGGATCTTTCCACACGCTAACAACTTGTATACACTTACCTTTGACCCAGACGTAACTTGATGCAGCAATGGCGAAGACAAGCAGAAACATAATAAACATAAGCGTTTCCATGTTGTTGGCTGTAACTCTTTTCACACCATATAAAATGGTTTTTAGAAGCTTTCCCTACAAAATTAATTGATTAATCATATAGTTATTTTTTTGGACAATCCTGTCAAATATCATTTTAATAACCAGCAAAAGTATTGTAGAGAAATATATATTGTCAGCAACTTGCAAAAACGACAAAATATGGAAAACTGAAAATATCGCGATGCAATGAGATTTGAAAGAAATACAATGTGAAAAATACATTGTGATGCAATGTTTTTTTAAAAAATACAATACGCTTAGCACCCACTTGCAACATTGTAAATCTAGTTTATTAATTTGCAAAATTTCACAAAATGTTTAGGGTAAGAAAAGTTGCTTGTTGTTTTTTATTTTAAATGAAAAGTAACAATAAATGACGAGTGAAGTAATATGACGAGTGATATTTTATATCATTACGAGCTCTGCTTCTGGAGTTGCCACAATGTCAGTAGAATTAAGGAATGATGTTCTGTCAATTCTTAACAATTGTTTTGTAGTGCATGTTGCACATATGTGAACAAATTAGGGAAATGTTTACAGTTTAACATCATCTCTGTACCTGTTATCATTCAAGATGTGATTTTTTTAAGGAAAAAAATTAACTTTATAAGATTTACAACTCTTGATCTTCTTTGTTATAAATGTTGATAAAAAAACTGTCAATTATAAAAAAATTAAGGTGTCTTTTGCAGACATTTGAATGACTCCAGAGAGTAAAAATTAAAAAACATTTTGCAAAAGAGTTCCTACCATACCTGTGAAGTAGAAAATCCAGTTTTTAGCACATAAGCAACACAACCATTGTCGGGTGCTACAATTATAAAATAGGTTACAATAAGTTAAAACGTTTTTTAACTATATAAATAGAAATATAGAATGGTTTAATTTTTTCAATAAATTTCATTTTTATTACTTCCTAATGATGACTCTCTTGCGTTAACCTGATGATTGCAAAGCAGGGTGAGTGGCCACTCATATTTATTGATTTGAGCCTTATTTTAGAGGCATTTTCAACTTTGAAATGAAACTAAAAAAATACTGTTTACTAACAAAGTAAATTTACACAAAAAGATTTTAAAATCAATTTCAACAACATTTATTCCTAAGATAAACAGCTAAAAGGTACATACATTTTAAACCAGCAGTAGTTTTGCCAGGAGGAGTGTGATTTACAACTTTGGTACCTCCACTCAATATATGAAGTTTTCTGTGCTCATCCAGGTCTAATACTTCGTTCCCTGGTGAAGTTTCAATCGGTTCCTAAATTTTTTATTCACTTGATTTATTTAAAAATTATTTATTTACTTTCTTGCAAAAAATGAAGGGGATCAATCCCCTTAATAAAATTAGTTTTCTTACTTAACTATCCTGAAGACACAAATAGAAGGAAAAATTCACACATTGGAAACCATTACCAGCAGAAAAATATGTACTCAAAAACCCTATTACCCTGTACAAGTATAAACTTAAAATGTTATAATGTGCCTGTTATCTTACCTTCATCTGTGGAACTGCTTCTCCAGTAAGCATAGATTCATCAACAATGCAACTACCTCTCAGAAGAACCATATCACATGGAATCATTATGTCACTTTTTGATCTCACTGAAATTAGATTAAAGCCAACAAGTTGATTGTTGTTGTAGCTAATGTAACTATCTGGCAAAGTTGGTTGGCCGGGAAAAAAATTAGGACATTTACATTACCAGTGAGAGGTGAAGTTTTGTGTGAGTTGTAATGTTAATTTAGGTTTTATATTTTTTAGGTACCAAAATTTCTATTTAACAATAAATATTTATTTTCTTCTACTATTCTTTTTTATTTACACAACTTTTTGTTATAATTACTTTTTGTATGGCAAATTACATTAATTTTCGCGAGCCTAAATATTTTCGCAAAGTAGTAGAGTGCATTATGTTTGACATTCATTAGAAAAAAAGTTATTATCACATTAGACTGATTCGCAAAAGTAAAACCTGTTTTTCTTAAGATTTTATTTTCTTTACGTATGAAGAAATCATATTTTGTTTAATCCTTGGTAATCTCAGCTTGGTAAACTGAAATATAGTAGAAGTGTGAGCTTGCAAAAGGGTAAAGGCCCTTATCAAAAGATCTCTTATATTCCTTTATACCATACGCCAAATTTGAAAAAAATCTTTTAATATTTTGGTGTGGTGATAATTATAAGAATAATAATAATAAACCCTGGTAACTCACATTATAATCAAGCAAAATGCCCAATAAAAACTCACCAATTGAGCATATATCACCAGGAAGTAGGTCATCTGTGTTTACAGGTCTCCATTTTCTATATCTATATACCTATTGTTAGAAATATCTTAGTTACAAGCATAAGCAAACGCACAAAATAAATATCTTCAAAAACAGCAGAGTAACTTAGATATGCCAAGGAATCGGATATGTATCCTACTTCCTAAATATTTCAGATCTATACATGCCCACCCACAAAATTTTTATGCAAACTTAAAAGGTCAAATGCATAGTGTACTAACAGGTTCAAATTTTCTTCAACCACACCAGTATGCACCGTGGCAATTGCTGGCTAACAACACAGACTTTGAAAATGACAAATTACTTCATTATATTTTAATGACTGGGCAATGTTTGGTGTATAAAATCTGTTTATTTTTTTTAAAAATAATACACCCTGCACTAAATCAAACGTTACCTGCACTTGATAAGATTTACTTCCCATATTTCGAATCTCTCGCATGTTTCTTTGTTGCTGAAAAAAAGCAAAAAAATAATTTAAACTTTTTTGTTTATCATCAAGCACTGTGTTTCGAATTTTGCCAGTTATATTGCTGTGTTTTGAGTGAGGGAGGCAATTAAGTCAAAAAAACACTTATCAAGGCCAATACAACTTTACAGAAAGTAAATCAGTAAAGACAGTAAAATGTAAGAAACTATAAAATGACAAAGAATGAACTTTCAAATATGAATGGCCTTAGCAGTGGCTCAAGTGCTCAAATGCCAAATGCACAGGCCTTAGCAACTTTTTATGTAAAATCGTTCTGCAAATCTGTTTATTCAAAACCTCTTCAACAGATTTTGCAAGGATATATTTGATTTAAACTTCTACGTAAGTTACAGAGATCAAGGTGGTTGTTTAGAAAAATTATAACACAGTTAACCAACCTGATGCACCAGTGTGGCTTCGAAAGTGACGAGCATGAATAATGTAAACAAAGAGTAGTACCAATATTCATCTAAGCACCATAAACCAACACAAAACACTTGAAAAACAAAAAATGGAGCAGTTGCACGTTCTTTGAACAATTCCATGAAATCTGGAACAGTCATCTCAATTCTAGAAAATAAATAAATATAAGAAGCATAAATAAGAAGCATAAAACCATCTTGACAAAATCATATTTTTCTAACAAAGAAAAAACTTCATAAAACAGGATACTAAAAACAGAGATCTATATATACTGTTAAACGTGCAGAAAAATCAAATCGAGAACTGGTAATCAACCAGTAGATATTAAGTAGTTAACCCAAAATTTAGCTGTTTTTAATTTTTATCTAATAATTTTTTGCATAATTTTTTTTCACCTAAATTAACTGAATAACACAGGGGCTTCCTTACACACACGTAAACTGATTAAGGCATTTATATTGATAGCACATGCGAATTACCAAATTTTAAATGAATTTGCCTAAAACACATAGGCATTTTACTCTGATTTAGGATATATTTGCTCCATGTTAACAGCTCCAAAATGAAGAGAACTAAAAACGCTTAACAAATAAACCCAAGTATTGAGTGTCATAGAAATAAGCCTTCCAGTTGACTTTCTAATACTTACAATATGTAAAATGTATTCCATGTTGCCCATATTGCATTCTTAATTATTAAATTGCAAATGTTTATTTGTTTTTTAAAACAAATCAATACATATTTTCTTTACCTACTTCGAAAGAGTGCATTAAATGCAATGCTGCACATAACTGCAGTAGAAGAATAAAGCACAAATTATTCTGTTTAACCTATATATGCTCATAAAAACATACTTTTATTTATTGTTTAAAAAACAATTATTTAAAACAGTCATTGCACCGACCTCACATGCTCGGTTGACACTTAGACATCGGGCAATATTTTTGGTACAGCACGGGGTAATCGGTTATTATTGTATTTGTTAAAATTTTATCTCCAAGTGAATCACTTGCGAGCAATCTTAAGCCAGTGATTCGGATAAAGGAAGTTACCCAGACATTTTATGCTTTGGAAAAATGGGTATATTTTGTTCAAATGTTTTCTTAGTTTTATCTCACATTAGTCAGACCAATTTGCAAACGGGGTTAGTCATGTCTGATGAACAATCATTATTTCCATAACTTAATTAAGGTGGCAGTAACCCTTTTTTAGCTGTCCAAATAGCTGAATTATTTACTCAGTGTTTTATTTATACCATTTTTTTTTACTATTTCCTAAATATATAGGTCTTAATACATAATAAAATGATTTTAACTTAACACCAAAATTACTGAGCCAGCAGAAATTTCTATTTAAAAATGTATATAAACAAGAAAAAAATCGGCTTCTACGAGCTCCAACTTTTTACAATCTCGTTATTTTTCATCAGCTTGTGTTTTTAAACGAACCTTGCGTTAACCCTGTTAAAATGGTGTGCAGAGTTTTTTGTTCATTTATATTTTTTTAACAACAGCCTTTTGTTTTTTTCTCAAAAGACTCTTTGTTAGCATCCCCTGCTGCATCGAACGCTGTTAAAAGAAAAATATTCCGAATAAAAAGATTTCCGCACACCATATCATGGCTCCATGGTTCACTAAGCATGTCTGAAAATTTTAAAGTAAAAAGAAAATGCTATCGAAAGTTAAAGCTCGTGCAGTGTAGCATAATGAGATCGTCTTAAATTTCTACATAATGCGCCATCTTTGTTGTTATTAACATTTCTCTTTAATAATTACGTCACTTCTTTCTGTACAATTTCGCAAGCGTGTAGACTTAAACTATATTCGGCAAAAGTAATTAATTATTCATGACTTTTATTTTAAAGAGGAATTGTTGAGGCTGAATATTTGTGGTGAAAGATAATAGTATTTTAGCTATAAAATCGTGAAAAGTGTGTTATAACAGAAAAATATGGATATTATAGTCTAAAAATAACCTTTCGTAAAACTAATTATGTAAAAAAAAAAATTCCGATTTTTAAAAGGAACATAAAGGGCAGGGTAATATAGAAAACTTACTTATTCAAACCATATTTTCTCTGAATAATCTTTACTTCCTCTTCTTCTTGAAAGCCTTTGCTGTTTTGGTAGAATGAGAATTGTTCATTTATTGGATAGGTTACAGGAATAAAGGTCTTTTTTTCCTCGGCATCATAGAAATACTGTATTTTTTGAAATGTAAATGAGATGACATTGTTCCCTTTTTCATCCTAAAAAGATTTGTACAACATATAAAATTTCTTTCACCATTGCAGTGCACACTTAAACAAAAATGGTAATTATTGGTAAGGTAATTTAGAAGAAATAAAGGGAATTTTATTCTTTTACCACGGACATTGTGCTGCATCTGAAGAAATTTATGCAAAAATAAAGGAAAATTAAGAAAATTTTTCTTCAAAAACAGAATTGACTATTGTTATAAAATGATATAAAATTTCTCTAGGATTATATGTGAATACATTCATGACTAAAAAAAAAAGAAGGAATTTAAAGTATCATAGCACTCCACAGGCAGTGCGTGCACTTTTTAAGGTTATTTCAAAGGATTTTTAAGGAGATTTTTTTCTATAGGGTTTTTTAAGGGTTTTTAAAGAGTAATTAGATTTTAATGCCAGCGACAAGGACTTAAAAAAACAAGTCCTTAGATGGGAAATAAGGCTTGTTATATTTTAGTCATTTAGGGGTGGCTACAGAAATTTTCTAAATAAGATTTTCAGGAAAACTTTTTTTACTGCTGAACGCAGTAGAAATATTTATGGAGTATAAATGGAATAATAATTATTGAGATGAAAATGGCAGGCAAATCAACAGCAAATTAATGAGACACGCATGGGCAGATACACACAGCGACTGTCCAGCCGTGTGATTCATCTCAAGTGGCAAACAAGCTTTTCGCTCAAGTAAAAGCCAAAAATATTAAAGAAATAACTAACAAATTAATTTTTTAGAATGTATAGTTAAGTTGCCCAAGTGTATGAAGCATTTAACTATTGAACTCTCCAACAATTTGATCAACAGTTTAAAAATACTTGTAGTTAAATTAATTTAACAAAAATAAATTAATATATGTTTAATATATGTTTAAAAAATAGGGCGTATAATAAAAAATTCAGTAAATTTTAAGCCTGTTAAAAAAAAATTGTACATTAGCACATGAAACTATCTTTTTAAAAAAAACAAGGCAGAATACCTGTCTGAACACTCTCCCCTATTTAAATTATTAAAAATATTCTTCGTGTTGATAAGGGTATATATAACATGCTAAATTTAAATGCAATACTGCAAGACTATACACCTTTAATGGACTTGGCGTAAAATAAAACATGGCAGAATAAATTTGTCATAACACCTTCCACTGTTGTGATGGTTAGTAACCAGTCTCCAATAATTGAATTTAATTATTACCAAAGAAATATTACCCAAGTGTTATCATGTGAAGTAATGATTCAGCAACTGTTATATCATGTGTATGTAAAGTAACAATAAGATTTAAAAGATCCACCGATTATCCTTCTATTTATGAAACGAAATTTATACAAAAAGTTTTTTCAGCAGGTTTTTATCACAATTGTTTTGCACGTACAAAGTATATAGGGGTGTAAATCATGCTTAACAGCAACTTGCATGTGTAATTATATATCGCTCATCTGATCACATGCCTGCACATTGACTGATTCAACCAAAACTGGCATGTATCATCTGGCAAAATTAACAAAAAAAGCAGATGCATTGGTTTTGAACATTAAATACATAAAAAATTACCGTTGAATGAACCAATCTAACCAACTCGGGGTATCCATTATTTTGTGTAGGAACAACTTTGACTGTGTCAGCATCAGTAATATCTGCAACCTGTATAAAAATTATAAAAATAATTATTCTTGTGTAAAATACGAATATAAATGTCAGGAAAAATGTCAACAAGACAAAAATATTAAGAAATCAGAATGCAAACAATTCTTTGTTTAATTAGCTGCTGTTTGTCAGTCTGTGGCTTTTGTACGAAGGTAATTGTTTTCATGTCTCATTTAGTCAACAAAATATATCTGATGTTAATATGTCATCAAAACAAGCCTTCAAACCTTAACCATTCATTGAAAATAAATTATCCTTCACATTAGGCCAAGAAAAATTTATTATATATCTTCTTTGTGTGACCACATGCATGCAGCTCTTTTGAGCAGGTTTGTTGATTTTAACCTCAGAACAGAGCACTTCTGGTTTATTTTCAATTTGCATTTCATCATTAAAAAATAGATCACTGAATAAAACACATTGCACATTATGCTTTCTAAGCTGTCACACCAGCACCTAAAATAATGGCTGGTCAACGGGCTGACATGTGACATTTCACTGTCAGGATACAAAAACGAACGGTCAAATTGACCAGCAACTAATTTTGCCCTTCATAAGCGAAAAGACGTTCCCAAAATTTACGCAGTGAAAACAGTACATTGTTTATCATGAGCATAGCTATATGGTAAAGCATAAAGTGTATATAACCATCAAACCAAATAAACAATATTTACATCGAGCTTCAACTGGATCATTTAAAAGTTTCATATTACTTGTGGGCAAATTAAATTGGGGAAAAAAAATCTTATTTAATTAATATACCATTTTTTGTTTTTGGTTAAATTAAACATTTCTTCTTTTTTTAAAAAAATGTTTTTTATAAAGTATATATAATGTTACTTTAATTTCTTACAGATCCAGATAAAAAGCCGATATTATTAAACAAACTTTAAAAAAACCGATATAATTAGGGCATAGTGCTGATGAAAATGTCTTATTTCTCAAATTTAGAAATAGATATTATAAACCTTAAAAAATTGTATATGCAAATTTTTAGGGACAGTTTCCAAAATTGTTTTACATTTTATGCGAGAAACTATCATGATCGTTTCAAGATTGTAACATCATTTTTTAAAATCTTTTACAGATCGTTTCATAAAAAGCAAGTGAGGCGATTTAAAACGATTGTAATTTATTTTGTTTAAGCTCAAAAGTGATAAAAGAAGTGGAAGCAAATGGGAAACGATTGGGAAACAATCTGAGACTATTTTAAAACGAATCTAGCAACAAAATTTGTAACGAATTACGAATTGAATTCTGAAATGAATTGTTTCCTCAAAGCAATTAAAAAATAATTGTGATGAATTTATTACGTGAAATTATTTTTAGACATTCCTTTCTCCCCTCGACAGATGTCACAAAAATTTATACAAGGTAATTTCTTTGAAAAGACTACCAAATTGCGTAATCATAGTTTCAATCTACACAAGCTATGGTGATCTTTCACTTTCTTCGATCATTTTTTCCTGATTTTAAACAACCTACTGCAACCTTTTCACTTTGACAATCCCATTTTCATGATTTTTAAATGATCTACAGTGATGTTTTTGCTTTCTATGATCCCGTTTTCAAGATTTTTAAACAATCTGCAGAAATCTTTTAACTTTTTATGATTGCATTTTCATGATTTTTAATCGATCTACGGCCATATTTTCGCTATCAAGGATGTTGTTTTGACTGTATTTAAACAATCTGCAGTGAACTTTTCGCTTTCTACAATCCCATTTTGACTGTTTTTAAACAATCTGCAACAACCTTTTCGCTTTCTACGATCTCGTTTTGGTATTTTTGTGACAAAGAATGCAGATATTTACATAATTTGATATATAGTCAAATTTCTTCATTCGGCAATGTGTGATGAACATGCATCATACTAGGAGCAATTTTGAAACAATTTTAACTGAAACGAATTTAACGAAGTTTTTTTTTAAACAATTTGGAAACGAATGCGCAAGAATTACATTTTCAGTTCAACAAAGATATTAAAATATTATTGCCGCCCCTTAAGGGGGTGGCAGCATAGTCGAAGCGTGAGATATTTACGCCTTAAGCATGGCCAAACAAATCTCGCAGTTTGATTTTGATTTCCACGCTTCCTTATTCAAAATAAAATTACGGTCAAAGTCTGTGAAAGCGTAATATATATTATTAACATCGAGACCGAATTATGTATTCATAACTAACCGTGTACGCTATTGCGAAATCGCCTTCTCACTTATTCAAAGCAGAATGCCGGTGAAAGTTCCGTAACAAATTTTTAGTAATCAAGACAATTCATGTATCCGGAACTAAACGTGTACTATACAAAATCCCTCGTGGTCTTGCTAGAGTTTCTTTCACGCGAATAATTTTTGAAGTCGAGGAAAAGAAGTGGTAAGTTTTCGTTCAATGTGTATATTTCTGAAGTATATTTGTTGTAAACAGTACTTCTTTTAAAAAATAAATTATATAGCTTGCTAGGTTTTATTTTTGTCTAAAACCTGTGTTGATACTAGCTAACTGTAAACAATTGTAAGTTTTCGTTTTATATGTTTTTGCATGATTTCTATAAACTATTTTACTTTGCTGAACTGCTCACAGATCATAGAACATAAGACATTTGTTGTACAAAATATATATGTATTTTTGTCGGAAACCTGTGTGATACTGACTGTAAACAAAGTTGTAAGTCATCGTTCCATGTGTTTGCATGATTTATATGAACTATTTTATTTTGCTGAGGCTTATTTTTCAGTACAGTAGTCACTAGGCTATAGTAGCAGTACTTAGCACCATAGACAGTATAATTAGCTAGCTAACTAGCTAGGTAGTAAGCATGAACAAGGATGACGTCCATTTTTTGAATTCAAGCCAATTTGTTTCAGGTATTTTCTCTTGTGCGTTAGATAGTTTTTTAGAAGTTTGGCTTCGTTGCATGTAATGTATTGCTGCAATCCACTGAAAGCCAAATTTTGTTATTATTAAATGCATTAAAAGAAAACTTTGTGCATGCTCTTCGTTTTGGTTGCCATCCATATAAGTTACACCAGGCAAAGAAGTTTGGGAATTTATTAAGTGGAAGTGTCCATCATTTAGGCCAATGGATTGTAATGCACAGTTTTCAGAAATATTGTAATTCTCATCGGGTTTTTTATGATATATCACCAGGAGAAAAAGAACTAATATCCTCTTTTTACTGTCAAACTTCATTTGACCACAATTCTAGCTCTGAATATATTACCAAATCATTGGCCAGATTCACTTGAACATATTAACTTAACAGATAGTGTCCAGTGTTCAGATTGTGATAACAGTAGCCAGAAAAATAGCTCTAACGTAAGTATAGGTAAAATTTTGTTTGTAGAGTTTAGTCCTGGTATGATGAGTTGTGCGAAATTCGAGCCACACATAACTATTTTAATGAACAATATAAATTGGTTGCATTGGTTAAAAATGTTGGTGCTCATTTTTCATGTGTTATCAATGATGGATCAAAATTTATTGTGATGGACGATATGAAGAATAGCTGCAATTCTTATCTTGATATTCATGAGTTATATAGGTCCAGCAATAGTGGATGGTTTTTTGCTGTTTACAAACAAAACTCTGACGATAGTAACATTCAACCAGAAGCAATTTCAGAACATAACTATGCCAGACCAATAAGGCCGACATTCTTAACCAAACCATTGGAATATGACTTTAGCAGAGAAGTTACTGACGGTTACTTGACAAAGCCAGATATTTGTTCCCAAAGTTTTTCAGTAATAAAACACAAAGAAATAGCAACACATAAAGTTTGCAGTTCTAACAACCATAAAACAGTAAATGAGAAAACTTTAAATCGGACACAAAGTACCAAAAAAAGCCCAAAACAAACCCAAAGCTCACAATATCGAAAGCTATACCCACATGTCAAACAGCACCAGCTGAAGCTAAACGTAAAAAAAATCATAAAGGTAATAAAAGCAAGAAACTTTGTCTCATGGATGATGGTAATTTGGTCAATAAACAATACACAATGCAAGCAGATTTAAATATCAGTAAACTGCAAAGTTTCCATGACTCATTGAGGATGCACATAACACAATGCCGTATCTGCTTTGAAGCTTGGCCTGTTAAAAAACTTCTCGAAAAGATAAAGATTATTACATGTGACCACGCTGTCTAAGAGACAAAGGCTTGCCAAAGAAATTTAGCTTTGCAAACAATATGCTGCCATGCCCTGTGCCTCCAGAATTACAAGATTTGTCTCAATGTGAAGAAATGTTAATCGCCAGAGCATTCCCAGTTATGCAAGTTTATTTAAAGCCAAAGTATGGTACTGTCAGCTACAAAGGTCATTGTATAACATTACCTCACAATGTTCAGAATATAGCAAGTATTTTACCACATACCACTGATGACATTCCTGTGGTTGTCTTTACTGCTAAAGGCCTTAACAATACAGAAGCTCATTTCCGAGTAAGACGAATGCGTGTCTTAAAGCCTTGCACTGGATAAAGAACAACAATCCATTATACCAAGATATCACCATAGATTTGACCCGTGTTTAGTTACTACCAGAAGATGATTTTATATCTACTAATAAAGTTTACAATTTGTATTAATTGTTCCACAAAGCGTTTTATGCCAGGTAACACAGCGACTTATGGCTTGACCAGAATTTCTCAAAAGGTTAATTAACTGCTGTGTGCTGTAAATTCCTAAGTGTATATAATAATCATTTGTAAAATTTTGTATATATATTTATGCCCTGCTGGTCTAATGGCTATGACACTCATGCAAATGAGAGATCCAGGTTCAAATCCTGGACAGGGCTAGGAAAAACATAATTATTATCTTGCACCTACAACAACCAGGTATTCATAAGTATATGATATAGCGATATTGAGGATATTAGGTAATCTTTTTGTTTATAGAGCACAAAAATGCCATTTTGACATTTCTGTACCTTGACTTTTTAATGTTGTAAGATTCAGTAAAAACCCATATTGTCAAATTCATTTGAACCAAGTTGACTTTTAATTTCAAATTTATCAAAACACGATTTTTTTGGCATTATGACCAATTATTGTTTAAATTCTTGTTTTGGCACATAATTCTGCTAAGATGATTCACTCTATATTAACCTGATAACAAATTCAGGTATTGAATTTGAACTATTTGTACCTCAATATTTTCCATACTCTTGGACTTACATATTGAGTATACGTAATCTTTGAGTTGCAGGGGAGAAGAGGTTCTATTAAGGTGCCTGCCGTCCCCTTGCCTTGCCAGCACTTACCGTACCTTTGCCTACCCTTCCTATGCCTTTTCTGGTGCCTGCCTACTATGCCCTTGCCTGTGCCTCCCATGCCTTGCTGATTCCTCTTCCTGTTTCCTTGGCGTGCTTAATGCCTTTGCCTTGGCAACCTCTCCACAACACTTTCTATATTGATTACTTGTGTTTTTTTCTTGTTCTCAGTCTCCACAAACTGCACGTTTTTAAGATCATTTACAGGCAAAATTTTATGCACTACAATGTCTTCATTTACAAGTGAATACCACCAAAATGATATGAGTTTAAAATATTTTAAGCTCAACAAAAATCATAAATATATGCCCATATTTCAACCGCCCAAATTGCAATAAATCAAATAATTACAGAATTGATTTAACGTAAAAATATTCAAGTATGGGGCGGCAGATAGTTTGTAACTATGAACTAGTATGAATTGAAATGATTGTGGAGACGATCACCTATATTGTTGGCAAAATATGTGCTCGCTTTTTCACATGGAATTTTATATGGCCCATAAGTATATATATATTTAAAAAGACTCCCGCTTTATTGCAATGATTTTTTTGACCACCAAAAAGATTGACTTAATGGGTCATTTTAAATTCGCAATTGTCATGATGACTGCTGGGGTTAAAATATTTATTTTACACGCTGTCACACAAAAAAAATAATTACCTTCCTTGGCCTTATTTTGATCAGTGCTTTTTAGCAACATTAAGAGGCATTAACAAAAACATCTTTTGTATACAAATAATGTGATGACCTCATTACAAATTCTTCAAGCAGTTACTACTAGTAGAGCAGCAGCATATACAGTACAGTCCGAATGTAACCTTCCGCGTACGCGCAACCTGCATAAATAATTACTTTTATAATAGACTATTGTTTTTTAGAGAAAATAATTACACCGCGAAAAATTGAAAAGATCAGGGAAACTTATTGTATAAATAACAATAACCTGTGTGTGACGATGTTGAGAATACTTTCGGCGCGAAGTCTATAGAATTTGTAAACAAAAGCAATTAAATATATAAAAATAAACTTTACTGTACTATCTTAATTTTTATCTTGAGGGAAGGCGATCTAAAACGCGATCTAAAAAAGCATTTCCATCGCCGCTTTTCGCTCTTAAACTTTTAAAATGCGATCTAAAAAAGCTTTTCTATCGCCGCATTTCGTTCTTAAACTTTTTAAATGTGATCTAAAAAAGCATTTCTATCGCCGCATTTCTTTCTTAAACTTTTAAAATGCGATCTAAAAAAACTTTTCTATCGCTGTTCTTCGTTCTTAAATTTTTAAAATGCGATCTAAAGAAGCTTTTCTATCGGCGTTCTTCGTTCTTAAATTTTTAAAATGCGATATAACGAAGCTTTCATATCGCCGCTTTTCGTTTTTAAACTTTTAAAACGCGATCTAAAGAGGCATTTCTCTCGCCGCTTTTCGTTCTTAAACTTTAAAAACGTGACCTAAAAAAGTTTTTCTATCGCCGTTCTTCGTTTTAAACTGTTAAAACGCGACCTAAAGAAGCATTTCTATCGCCGCTTTTCGTTTTAAATTTTTAAAATGTGATCTAAAAAAGCTTTTCTACTGTATCGCGTTTTAAAAATTTTTAAACGAATGGTTTACCATTGCCGTTCGTGAGTAAAAACAATAGATATATACTTAAATCTTTGTTAAATTTTATTTTCCTTCGTTGATCTCTTGACGACTATAGCAATTAAATGCAACAATGGGACACACACAGTTCACATGAGCTAATTAAATTTCGTGAACAAGACATGAACTCTATTGTTTTCAACATGCAAAAATAGCTCATGTATTTAACAATACAGTACTGGAAAAAGGTTGTTTAACATATCGAGCGCGCAACGTGCGCGGACTCCCTCGATACGCGATGTACCGCGTTTATAATAATAAGAAACAATTAAAATAAATTGTCGCGATCTATCGAGAATCTAGTATCGTGACAAAATCCGTCTCAAAGTGTCGCGATGGTAGGTGATAATGAGAATAAAGAGAAAGTTTTTTTTAATGAGAATAGAGAGAAAGTTTTTTTTATTTCAAACACATCTCTGCTTTATCTTTTTTTTTATTTTAAATAGGTTTATATTATAAGAAAATTTTTAACTTTCGTATTTATTAAAGTAATTCTAGCGCATTACGTTTTCTATTGCCGTTCTTCGTTCTTAAATTTTTAAAATGCGATCTAACGAAGCTTTTCTATCGCCGTTCTTCGTTCTTAAACTTTTAAAACGCGATCCAAAACAGCATTTCTATCGCCGCTTTTTGTTCTTAAACTTTTAAAACGCGATCTAAGAAAGCATTTCTATCGCCGCTTTTCGTTTATAAACTTTTAAAATTCCATCTTAAAAAACATTTATTTCGCCGCTTTTCGTTCTTAAACTTTTAAAATGCGATCTAAAAAAACATTTCTATCGCCGCTTTTCGTTTATAAACTTTTAAAATGCGATCTAAAAAAACATTTCTATCGCCGCTTTTCGTTTATAAACTTTTAAAATGCGATCTAAAAAAACATTTCTACCGCCGCTTTTCGTTTATAAACTTTTAAAATGCGATCCTAAAAAACATTTCTATCGCCGCTTTTTGTTTTTAAACTTTTAAAATGCGATCTAAAAAAAACATTTCTATCGCCGCATTTCGTTTATAAACTTTTTAACTTCGATCTAAAAAAGCATTTCTATCACCGCTTTTCGTTTATAAACTTTTAAAATGCGATCTTAAAAAACATTTCTATCGCCGCTTTTCGTTTATAAACTTTTAAAATGCGATCTTAAAAAACATTTCTATCGCAGCATTTCGTTCTTAAGTTCTTAAAATGCGATCTAAAAAAGCATTTCTATCGCCGCATTTCGTTTATAAACTTTTTAACTTCGATCTAAAAAAGCATTTCTATCGCCGCTTTTAGTTTATAAACTTTTAAAATGCGATCTTAAAAAACATTTCTATCGCCGCTTTTCGTTTTTAAACTTTTAAAATGCGATCTAAAAAAACATTTCTATCGCCGCATTTCGTTTATAAACTTTTAAAATGCGATCTAAAAAAACATTTCTATCGCCGCTTTTCGTTTATAAACTTTTAAAATGCGATCTAAAAAAACATTTCTATCGCCGCTTTTCGTTTATAAACTTTTAAAATGCGATCTAAAAAAACATTTCTACCGCCGCTTTTCGTTTATAAACTTTTAAAATGCGATCCTAAAAAACATTTCTATCGCCGCTTTTTGTTTTTAAACTTTTAAAATGCGATCTAAAAAAACATTTCTATCGCCGCATTTCGTTTATAAACTTTTTAACTTCGATCTAAAAAAGCATTTCTATCACCGCTTTTCGTTTATAAACTTTTAAAATGCGATCTTAAAAAACATTTCTATCGCCGCTTTTCGTTTATAAACTTTTAAAATGCGATCTTAAAAAACATTTCTATCGCAGCATTTCGTTCTTAAGTTCTTAAAATGCGATCTAAAAAAGCATTTCTATCGCCGCATTTCGTTTATAAACTTTTTAACTTCGATCTAAAAAAGCATTTCTATCGCCGCTTTTAGTTTATAAACTTTTAAAATGCGATCTTAAAAAACATTTCTATCGCCGCTTTTCGTTTTTAAACTTTTAAAATGCGATCTAAAAAAACATTTCTATCGCCGCATTTCGTTTATAAACTTTTAAAATGCGATCTAAAAAAGCATTTCTATCGTCGCATTTCGTTCTTAAACTTTTAAAATTCGATCTAAAAAAACATTTCTATCGTCGCTTTTCGTTTATAAAAACTTTTAAAATTCGATCTAAAAAAACATTTCTATCGCCGCATTTCGTTCTTAAGCTTTTAAAATGCGATCTAAAAAAAATTTTCTATCGCCGTTCTTCGTTCTTAAATTTTTAAAATGCGATCTAACGAAGCTTTTCTATCGCCGTTCTTAGTTCTTAAATTTTTAAAATGTGATCTAAAAAAGAAAGATTAACGCTAGCTGTATACCCTAGATTGTTATGCATAAGTTAAAAAAATATAACACAAGGGAAGTATAATTATATTTAAACATCCGCGATCATTGTTGAATACACTCTTATTTTTAAAATAGTTCTATTATGAAAAAGTGTTAATGGCCTCGATAGCTTCGAGAATGATATCGAGACGGATGCATCGCGAAGCCCTCTCATTACAATTTGACAGTAAAAAAACGTCTATCGCGGATCGAGAAAACCGTCGCGATACGCGAAGCGCGATGTTAAACAACCTTTTTCCAGTACTGTAGGTTAACAATAACAACGAAAGTTCTGACGCTACCAAAAGCTCATGCAAAGGTGATAACTATCGCATACATGTAAAGTTACATTCGGGCGGTACTGTATGAGAAAATAATTACAGTATTGTTTTATCACAAAGCATTTGTTAAATCACTCGCAACATAGCTCTCGCTAAGATCATTAAAGTAATTACGATAAACAAAAGATTAAAGGGCTTCCGACTTGCAGGAAAAGGTGTTGTATAGCGCGTACGCGGAACCTTACATTCGGACTGTACTGTATATAATTATTCTTTATTTTTTAATTATTTCTTAAGACTAACTTAAGACTAACTGTAATAAAATCCCACAAATAATAAACTGAGAGTACAACGACAAAATAGCACCTTCCTTCTTCTTTGACAATGAGCTTGCGCGTTTTGCATTTCGGCAGACGCAATTCGAGCGGTTTCGGACGGGCGCAGGCTTTTCTGGGCGGTTACAGGCGAAAACCTTAAAAAAAAACTGAAAAAACGCCCGCAGCCGCCGTCACATATATCGCACTTTCGGCGAGTCGGCACCCTCTTGGTAATGTCTGCTCTTAAACAGAGAAGATATATAATAGTTAAGAAAAAACAATTCCAATTCATTTTCAACCTTATATATATATTCCTAAAAATCAATAAATTAGCATAAAGATTCAATTTGGCTATGTGGTCCTTCCTTTTTTGCCTGTTGGGTTGCGCGCATATACAGAACTAAGTAAACATTCGTAACTCATCTAGCCAGCTATAGCTAGCTATATAATAAAAAATTTGTGCATCATGTGTTTTTGCTGAAGAAATAGAAACTATGATGTGATTTCCCTTGTCCTAATATATAAGGTAAAAAGCATACATAACTAGCAATTATTATTTATATACCTGAGAACATGTTAACTTGGCACGAGCATGAATTGACCAGTGACATGATAAACAAACCAAAACTTGGAGAACACCAAACACTGCTATTATAATACACCCAATTTCAAAATATTCGAATATACCATAATAAAAAATCCATGTCGGAAAAAAAAAGAAGTATAATATTAGAAAAGGAAGTACATAGCCATGGAAAATTACATGTGAAGCTTTATATAATTCTGTGTATTGCACTTCAATGCTCATTGCAGCTTTGGCCGCCATATTTCATTTTCAAACTTTACACATAAACCAACTATCATCGCGGGGTCGCGACCTGACTAAGTCCCGCGACGCTTTTTCGTTTTCACGCAAAATTTCGTAGAAGTTGTACTGTCCAGATTATAAATAAAAAAATGCTCTAAATCCAATCTATATATACAGACTGCATGTACATAGAACTTAGTGGTTTTTTATTTTTTCTATTGACATTATGTTTGCTAGTAGTTGTAAGTAGTTGCTAGTAGTTGTAAGTAGTTGTAAAGCATAGGATAGTCGTTTTAAGTTTATTAAATTGTGCGCGGCTCTGGATGGCTCAAGTCGTTACAAAAATGCCTTTAGGGGGTGGGGATAAAGGGAAAGGCAAGAATAGGGGAGACCCGAAGGAGGGTACGAATTTTTTTTTCAAGTTTATGAAAATGAAAACCAATGCAAATACAGCTAAATGTCTTTTCCCTAACACATCGCGACGTCTCGGAAATGAAAAACGAAAAAAGCCCCCAGTAACAAAGTTAAAAGATGCATTCTTATTACCTTGGGTTTTTGGGTTATCACTAGGCTTATACTCCATCCCTAACTCCATCCAACTAAATGTATTACTTTTTAGGATATTGTGTATACAACTCAAAATATATGTCTTCCGGTACTGGGAACAGTATTATTTGTGTAACAGTATTTTTTCGAGTAGAGTGAAATTTTCTCATCGAGGAGCCCGCAAATAGCCCAGCATGAGTAGAGTTAAATACAATCGACCTTTACATTTGTTGGGCTGTATGTTGAGAAGAAGCTTTTGTATTTGTGATGTGTGTATTTTGACAATTACAGAATTGTGATTCGTCTCACTAAAACGTCACGAATATAAAAAAAAGAATTTCCTTATGCAATTGAAATATCGTTTCTAAATAGTAATATAAACTAAATATATTCAACGACTTCTGACGTAAAGTTCAAAACAAAAAGTAATTTAAAATCCTATAACGTAAATGTATATTCCAAAGCATCAACCTTGTCTCCAACTCTGCCGGAAATGAATTGTATGTCGATTTCACCACAGCTATAAAGTAATAATGGTCGCCATAACATAACATTAAAACTAACCCAAAACGTGGTTATTCGAAACGGGGAAGTTTAAATGAAATATTACCTCGCTAAATCTTGATGACAGATGGAATTTTACAATTACACGCTTTTTTTTATAAAAATACCAAAATTCTACATAAAGGCAACCTCGATCCCAGGACATGTTGTCTCTTTTTGCATATCGGACGGCGAGACTATCAATAAGCGCAGCGCCAATGAGAGACAAAAAGCCCTGGGAACGAGGTTGACATAAAGGCTGATCACTATTTTTATTTCTCTATTGTTCTAAACAACATTAGACCTATTGTTTTTTACCTGAAATTATGCTGTAGTCTGTAGTAGTCACATGTTTATAAGAGAACTTGACATAACTTTAGTGGTTTCTTTTTTGAAATTTCAAAAACTGAACGAGATTAAATTATCGTAAATAAGACAACTAAGAATGCCAAGATTCGTTTCCATTTGACTGCATTTTCCGCTATAGCGCGAAAAGCTCACGAGTTTTTCGTTAGCGCGTGCGCACTTTGACAAAATTATAGATTGTTTTTAAGTGCGCATGCGCTTACAGTAAAACTCGTGAGGTTTTTGAGCTGTAGCAAAAAATATAGTCAAATAGAAACAAGCCTTATTTTCTGGTTAATCACAACGTGAAGTCCTGAAGGAACACATAAGTATTTGAGGATTACACAACATTCAGTCAATGAGTAACAACAACGTATCTTCCTTATTTCATTGGCGGGAAACTACAAAACAGCGGGAAATTGCAAAACATTACCTCATTAAATAAATAAAACATTAGATAATCTTATTAACGACTTAAAGGAAATTTCACATCAGCATGTAATTAAATGTGAAATACTCATATCCTCATATCTTAATCTGAAGCTTTATATATCTAACAATATTTTTAATTTTCTTATCAGCTCAGACGCATCTTTCGATGATAATTTCTCTCTGCTTATAAAATTGAACTTTTTAAACTAACGCTTCCCCGAAATAAACACTTGGGGCGTTTAACCCTATTCGGGCCGGGTTTTTTTTAATCCTGAAGCAGACCGTTTTAATTTAATTTTAATTTTGTGTGAATTGTCCTTCAATGTGCTAACAAACATTTGTGCCTCTTTTATCACTTTTGGATGGGGAACGTTTTTAACCCCCCCTCCTTTGGTGTTTCTAAAAAGTCAGGGGCTTTCCAGACTTTCAAAGAGCTTGGGCTGAATAGGGTTAACAATTAGTTACGGTATGTCTCCTATATAAATAATTAAGAGGAAAAAATATGTCTTCTGTAATGGTGTTTTATTTCAAATATAACTAAAAATAAAAATCTGGAACAAGATATCTAGCTCATAAAATTCTCTTGATGTCATATTTCTTCATTCTTTGAATACTGTTATTAAATTTCAAATTCAGGCCAAAAGATTTTGCCTGTTGATTTACAATTTTGATAACTTCTAGCGTATTATACATCGCAGATGAAGACAACACAGCTAATTTGTGACGATGTCGGGTCATCAACATGCTATTTTGTTGATTAATTAATATCATATGACTGAATTAAACATAGAAGCAATCAAGTAGTCTTGTCCTAATTAAGAAACAATGGCACACAATACGTAAGTTGATTAAGGTCGTGTTCAAGCTTAAATGTTGAAAAGCTTGTTTAAAACATAAAGACTTGGCTTATTGATGTGCACAGCAGTTGTACTCAAGAATAAAATGATGTGTTTGTTGCTTATAATTTTAACGTTGCTTCACACTACCTCAACAAGTTATATATTGCCACAGACATCAGGTAAGGAGATATTAATGTAACACTTTCCATCAAGGCGTTCTTCGCTGCGAATACCAACTACCCTAGAGAACTTTTTCCGCGACGCCTGGATTTTAGCAAGAAAGACGGGTCAACTTCTAAGCGTTAAAAAACAAAAAATTCGGATAAAATCTTCGAACGGCGATGCTTAACCGTTTGGAGCTGCGCTCATAAATTATTTAAGGATTGTGTGTTGTTGCCTTTTATACTTTGGCACGTTTTCTTTTGTAATATTGTTCTTTTGTTAAGAAACATTCCAAACTTTTAATTGGCCATTGCCTTAGTATATGTGCTTTTAAATAAGCAATCCAGTGGCTATTAGTTTGAAAATTAAGCAACTTTCTTAGCAGCCCTCCCGTTCATCCTCTGAACACCTTTCTCTCATACAGCGAATTTCATTACAAGATGGCAAGCACAACTACTAAGACGAGGGTTAGGGTGGGTTTCCCATGCCACAACGATGTCGATAAAAATAGGTAAAGCATCCAGCTAAGCATCTCGAGGGTCAAAATGGAACTCTGCCCTTACCAAATTTAGGTCTGACACCCTTGTGTAAACACTATATCGTTGTGCCCACGCCATTTCGAACCGATGCTGCTTCCTACGTTGCAACATAGATTGACAAAATTCAGACTGCGATAAAAAAGACTTACATTTACCATATTTAGACAAGACAAAACAAAGTGTCGTTACAATTTTATCAAAGAGATGGGAAATTTATTGTGACTGCAATGAAACATTTAGATCCGACTTTTTTGTAAGAATGTACAATAACCCAGAAAAATACTGTTATGTTACAGGTACTGGGAGATTACAGAGTTTGCTTAAATTTCATATTTATACACTCAACTTTAAAAAACCCTTTAAAACATGTATCTTAATTTTTTGTTTATCTCCTACGAAATTGTAAACGGGAATATCACATGAAGGGTTTATGACAAAATTTGAAAGAATTTTTACATTTTTTGTCCTGTTATAAAAATCATCTGCTAAAATAAGTAGGATGATGCAATCTGTGACGCAAAACGAAACACAATCTTCTGTCAATGCAGAGGAAACATTATATTACTCATATAATCACTTCATAATTGCATCATAGCTGACGTATGCTAAACATTTCGGAATTAAAATTAAAATTAAAACCTGGTAACCAAAATGGGTATCATAAATTCTCCATTGCTGACGGATTAACTCTGGTTCACATTTTTTTTATTAAAAATACAGAAAGTCTGTCCGTGTGTCTGTAACAGGCATGTTGGATGTGTTCATTTTCCTTTGATGATTTGTTAACTTTTTAACGTTACGCCACGACGTTAATGCATAGACTAACGTCAATAAAATTTTTAAAATTAGTGAAGCCATTGCATTTCATTATTAGATTCGAGGCCAAATATCTTAAATATGGGGTGGAAATAATTAATGTTATCTCTCCTGCGTGGATAACTAGGGACCAGTTGGGACCAAAACGGGAAAAACTTTCCAAAGCTGGATCAATTCACTTGTTTCGGGACAGACGGGTTGATGACGTCAACAATTTTTTTTAAATCCCAATATCTTTGTAACCATTTGTCAAAAGCGCATGATCCTATACATTTTCTTGATCAGCACTTCAAGATCTACGCTATAGCAACAACGAGTTAAGAAATTTCTAACAAATAAATTTTGTTTATTGAACGTCAGCAAAAAGTTTAAACCCTTACATCTCCTAAACCGTTCGTTCAACCTCGATCCCAGGGCCTGTAGCATTGTTAGTACGCGTTCATCCTCAAATTAAAAATACGCTACAGGCCCTGGGATCAAGGTTGCCGTTCGTTGAAAGTACATATTCCTATATATCATTTTAATCAGGTTTCATGCTCTTCACAGTAGATGTAAAATCTAAGATTTATTTCTACGCATATGAACGGAAGACTGCTGACGTCATCAAAACTCAAATGACGGCTCTTTTCAATTTTTCCTCTGCCTAAGTGGATTTTTCACAGGGTTATCGAGTACTTAAAAATAAAAAAGAGATGTTTCTACAACAAAAGAGTTGCTTACCAAGACTTTTGGAATCTTTAAAAATATTTTTTCATTTTCGCTGGATTTTTGATAATCCTTAAAATGGTTCGACTTTCTACTAAGCAACCTTAGGTACAATATAATAATGTCACTGGAATCAGAGATGCCGTTATTACGCCGGATCGTTTTTTCCACCACACCTGAAAATAGATGTTTTACTGTCGGGACTAATAAATGTGCTGTCATAGTTATCTTAAAACCTACATATACGTGTATCTTTCTTCACGTAAAACTTCAACAGCTGAGAAGAAGCAACTACTTTTAATTTCAGAGCCAAAACATGCAACCTCGTCCCCAGGGTCTTGTGGCTCCTGAGCCGTTATTACGCAGTGGCTAACAATGATTTTCCCCGCTATCAACTTCATCAACAATGCAAAATGCCCTGGAAACGAGGTTGCCAAAACATGGTAACTAACATACATGTAAGAAATATTTTTATATCTAAAACAACACCATACAGAAATGCCACACCCCTGCAAAGTTCCAAATTCTTCTAAAAGAATCAATTTTCGTCACAAGCGCTAATAAAAGTTAGAAAAAGTCACTGAACCTGAGCACTCAATTACATGCCCAACAAAAGTCATGCCTAGTCTAAGAGGACGTAGGGACTTTATGCCCCTCCCCTTTCCGGTGATGAAAGCGTGAAGGAACATTGTTAATAAGTTTAAGTCAATCTTTCAACTGCACAACAAATGCTAAGTAAAAAGTTTCTGGTAGTTTATTATAGTTCTGTGAAGGGTTTTCCTTACAAATAGGTTTTCAACAGCTTCTTCTTTTCTTTCACAGGGTGCAATCAACCACTTGGATTAGAAAACGGTTATATAACTGAAAGCCAAATCACATTTTCAGGAAATGCAGAAAGCAACGAAGCCTCAAAGGTTAAATTAAATGCAGCTGGAGGATACTGTATTCCCTTTAGAAATACAGTAATGTTTATCAAGAATGAATACATGACGATAAAGCTGAGCAAACCACACCGTATCACTGGTTTCGTTATACAAGGTTATGAACGCTACCACTATGGTAGTCGACTAAGAGTTTATTATAATACAACGAATCATGGTTTTGTAATGTACGATAAAGTAAGTTGACTTGTTTAAGTTGTGTTTGTAGGCTAAGCGTCGAAATAAACATGTGGATGATCGAGTCTACCCTACATAGGTTATATAAGTGGTTTATTTTTACAGAATACGTTATAAAAAAGCGTTTGTCCATGAGAACATTTGTGGGTATTCGAGCTCACAGCTACAGTCTTTGGCTCATAAACTGCAGTCGTACGGCGAGCATTATAATAGAGTTGTTAGCCTGTGGAAAATCCACGAGAATTCACCTATCGTGCATATATATCGCACTTTCTATTAAGCAAACGAATATTTCGTATCTCCGTAACACGACTTTTCCTCTCGTACTGACAGAATACGGATATTATAATTATAGGGATTATATAAACACATCGAAAAATCAATGCTACGACTCCCTTATATCTTTAACCTTATTTTCGGTTACCACATTTCGCTGGTGCCTGCCAATTTGTTAGTTTAGCAAAAAGAAAGGCTAAAGACAGAAGCAATGTTGCGTAAGCGTGTGAAGATAAAAAAGATTTTGAAATGTTTTTGGGATAATAATTTAAGGTTTTTATTGACGAGGCCATAATTCCGGGAAATAATTAGTCCGCAAATTAGAGTAATCGGGACTTAAAGGCTTAGCTAATGGTTATACCATTAGACGATCATTAGCAAAATTTTGACTCGCAATTTTTTTTATTATAGGAAATAACCCTTCTAGATCAACAAAACATTGCCACAGAGTTTGTGGTGTTTACGACACCGTTCACTACAAATGCAATCAAGATTCAGTTACAAGCTGCAAGATCCAAAACATGCGCAAGATTTGAAATATATGGTTGTGTTGCTGCTGCCCATCAAACATTTCCCAAATTTCAAGGTATCCATTTTTTAGCTCTTTGAGTTGTAAATACTTTGCTTAGCATAAACTTTTTTGTTTGTTTGTGTCATAGGTACTTTTAAGATTACAAAGGAATATTTTTTGTCATTTTGCGCAAAACAATTTTTGTAAAACAGATGCAACAAGATGCAGGCGGTGCATAAACTATCTCGCTATTAAAAATGCACAACTATGAAACATCCACAATGCGACCCAATTCTACAATTTCTGCTAACAAAAATACAGCCTATCATCCATGGTTAAAAGTCGCGCGATTGAAACGTTTATGGTCTTAAACGGCATTTAGGTGACAAAAAATCAAAAATTTGATGTCACCATCATGTTCAGCATACTTTTTTTGTTATCTGTGCCAAATTTTGTCGAAAATAAAGTAGTTTTAATTTCGGACCAATTTTGGCCTAAAATGACATTTAGGTGACAAAAAATCAAAATTTTAATGTCACCATCATGTTCGGCATACTTTTTTTGTTAACTTTGCCAAATTTTGTCTAAAATAAAGTAGTTTTAATTTTTGGACCAATTTTGGCCTAAAATGATATTTAGGTGACAAAAATCAAAATTATGATGTCACTATTATGTTCAGCATACCTTTTTTGTTAACTGTGCCAAATTTTGTCGAAAACAAATACCAATTTTGGCCTGAAACGTCATTTAGATGACTTCCAAGTACGCGAGATAGTAAAAAGAAAAAAAAAAAGTAAAAATAGTTACCAAGATGAGATTCGAACACACGACTACTCCCGTGTCGGTGCTCAGAGAGCCAAAAATTTCCATTTTGGGACGGACAGCTGTATTTGAATACTCCTCGCAGGCGAGATAGTAATAAGTAAGTAAGTAAGATGTATTTCAGGGTATCCATATATTACAATACAAACAGATGCAATAAGGCAATGCCCGAGAAAATTGTTGAAAAATATAAGTAGTTGAATATATATAAATCAATTCAAAAAAGATATAGATTAATCACAATGGATTCGCAATCACACGAAAATAATATTTCTAATAGCACCTAAAGTGAGTTTTAACTTCGCGAAAGATCGCGAAAATAGCAAAGAATAATCTTGCAAATAATTAACCTTGTTAAGGCACAAAGGGCAAATCCCTATAGTAAAGATATTGTTTTTGTTTTTTGTTCTTCACCCATATCTTGAAAACATCGTTATTTTCACAGTCTAGGCTTATTAAGCCGTACGTCATCTAACCTCTACCAGAATAACCACCCACTGTTAACCTAAGTTTTAAAAACGTTCCTGTCTCCAGTCAGAGCTGTAAAAGTCCGTGACTTTGCTTTTCTCATCCTCGTTCCCAGGGTCTCTTGGTCCATGAGCCGTTGTTATGGAGCGGTCAACAATTTCCGCAGTTGTTAAATTAATTAAAAAGGCAAAACGCCCTGTAAATCAGGTTGTGATTCTCTACGAGGCTTACGTAAGTAATTAATAACTTTACAAAAACGAAACTTTTATTATTATTTTTACCTTAAAAGTGGATAATTTCGTTGAAGCAACCAAGATGGAAGTTTTTAAAATTAGACAGAAAAATCCAGTTAGCAAAAAATTCTAATAAAGTTTTGCGCTTAACTTTTGCTGCTTTTTACATGTGGTCAATTTAAAAAATTTCAAAGATTTGTGGATCGGCAGCTCAGTTGTGTTGGACTGCGTTCGTCTCATATGTCCAAAGGTTTCTGTAACTTAAACGGGAGCTTTTAACACCCTAGAACTGCACGTGTGGACACTCCTTGAAACAATTGACATGATATATCGTACTTGTGCTATTATTACTGCCTTTTCAGTGAACCCGGCTTTTTTCGTGGGTTAAATGTCTAATTTTACATTTCACTTGAGTTAGTGTCATACGTTCTTCAATATTTTTGCCTCATAGAAGTCTGAATATATTCTCATAATACTTTTGAATGAACAAACATTAAAAGTTGCATTTTTCATTGCTGGCAAAAGATTTTTGCACCACTCTGATATTCCAACCTCTCTAGTAAACCCGCCTCTATGCCTAACGTTGAAACGCAAATCCAGCGGCAAGAATAATAGAATAAATATGGTATCCCTCGAAGCAAGTGAGGTTAACCTCATGTAATTTTTTTAACCTTATGTTAACCATGGTGGAGAATATTTCTGATTTGTGTTTTTCTTATGTTATGGGTCACATAATTTTTTAATTACTTATATCAGACATATTAAACACCACTGTACTGTATGAACTTGCCCTGTGTTTATTACCTTTAGTTTTGTCGCTGTCCTTTTGCAGGTAAAAAACGGGACCATTTTATCTTAACCGAAAAGGCAGCGTTTAAGCGTTTTTTTTTAAATAAGCATAACATAAGCATGCTCTAAGCCTGTTTGTGTGTTTTGCATCAGCATATGCCAGCCTGATTTCGAATTGTCACTTCCTTTTTTTTAAAACAAAACATGTACCAGAAAAGAAGTAGAAGTAGAAAAGAAAAAGAGGTTTAAAACATTAGGGACAAGTTGAATTTTACGTCATGTCATTATACAAATAACACCACGTTTCTTTTAGAATGTTCGCAGACAGACACTGGTCTTATAACACAATATTTAGGCAAGAGACTCTTCACACAATCCCGTTTCTTGGCACAACAAGAATCATTCTCTGGGGAAGCTCTACCATTTAACACGTTTTTTGCATGGTGTTTTAAAAAAGAAAATATATCATCGCCTTACAAAGATTGGGCTTCTGTCAATCTTAGCACAACCCATTTGATATATGGCCTCCACGTAGACGGTTATAGAAAAAAATTGGATGAACCAAGCAACTTATATTTGGCAACGTTTTTTAAGTTCCAGTATAGTTTAGATTCCAAGACTTGGGCCTATTGCAAAGGAGGACAGGTATGAATGATTTTACCATAAAGAAATCTTTATCGGTATAAAACAAGTCGGCTAAAAGTAGTCAAATTTTTGCAAAATAAGTATTTTTGCCGAACAACAATTATTGCCAATTTTTTTTAACCGACCGTTTTTATACCAACCACATTTTTTGCTGATTTTTTTTGGCCTTTTTCATTTTTTGTATATTGTATATTCTACATCCAGGTAATAAAAAAGATACGAAAACAGTCTCATATCTCTCGCGCTTATCTTGTTTTTTAATAAAGTTTTAAGCGAGTGTGGCAGAGGAAAGAAAAAGAGAGCCGAGAAGAAGGAAACCAAGCAGAAGTTAAGGGCCACACCAGAAAAAATGTTTGATAAAAGAAAAGCAAAAAATAATCATTGAAATTGACTGATCTATATAGTTTTCGTTGCCTTCTTGTTAAAGTTTTTATCTAAAGAAAAAAATCATTGAATATTCAAACATTTGCGGAAATTATCGCTCCGCAAATTAGTCGGGAAAATGTGACTTAATTTTGAAAATCCACTCGGCCAAACGTTGCTAAATTATGTCAAAGTGACCAAATCTTCGGCTGATAAAATAGCAGACTAGTTATGTTTCCCGTGTATAAAATAGCAGACTAGTTATGTTCCCCGCGTATTTTTTGTCATTATATTATTTTGTGTTCTGTTTTTCCTGCAGGATTTAAAAAGTTCTGATTACAGCATAAAGAGTGGAAATAAATTGTTGTTCAAAGTTCCACTTCTTGCAAAATATATTCGAATCAGGATGAAAATTGAAACTGTAGACCTCACATGCATCAAACTTCAAGTGTATGGTTGTCCAACTATAAAGGCAACAGGTACCAGACGTTTTAATCCGTGAACTGTGCGTATTTTAGTACATGCCAGTGAAATGTCTTCTTTATGTAAAAGTAGCAAAATTTTCCCCATATAAAAAATTTTCACTTCGAAAAGAACTTTTTTACATCACCAGGTAAACTCTCCGGACGCTCTGTCGTTTTGAGACTTGAATTGGCTATATAGTATTATTTGATCTTTACACTACAGTCGCTAAGCCGTAAGACTTTTACTTTGGCAGTTGTGCAACGGCCTGGTGAATCCGTAAAAATCGGGGGAAAAGGTTGTGTTGACGTGAGTAAAGATCAGTACCACGTAATATTAATATTTTGGATCAAACCAAATAAGCTTAAAGTCCGTTTGTAACCAACAATAAGGAAAACTTTTGACAAGTTTGATATGCATACACCTAATTCGATACACTAAATTATGTTCTGGATAGTAGCTTACTACTTCAGACGGACATTTTAGTTATCAAAAAATGTTCTAATGTGACGAATTTATTTTATAGAAACAACTGCCTCATCAACTTCTTCGCCAACAACAACAAAGGCATCTTTAAGATTTGGTGAGGTATATGTTTCCGTAAATAGTACGTAAGGTCCTAACAACATCTCTGTGTCACGTTCATTAAAAACACTGAGACAATTTTAGTAAAGATCTGACTTCTTTTTCAAGTGTCAGAGAGATGGTAAATAAATATATTCCTTTCAAATCCCAATGCTCATTTCCATTACGAAACGTTTTTATCTCTCTTTTTTCTATCTCCTTTTGAGTTTTACACGTTTTTTTTCCAAAGGGGGTAACTGTCATGGTACTCAATAAAATATAACTTTTCATTAGATTTTTGGTAAAATTAAGGCTGATAACAAAAAAAGTATATCAGTAATGAGAGGATCATTCTTTATCAGCACCATTTGCATCAAACATATACATTTTTTAGCGAAAGTCTTATCGTACTCAATACCACAAGGCAACCAATTCAATGACTCTATTTACCTAAAAGATGACAAGTACACTGGAACTGTGAACAACAAAAATATTTTAATCAATGGAAATGGAGGTTGTCTAACTGATGATTCAGCAATTTTAGACCCAATGAAATCCTCGCGTTGTTGGGTCGGTTGGAACAAAAACGAAACAGAAATATGCTACGTTGACATAAAGTTGCCTAGCAACACAATAATCAAAGGCTTTCAACTCACTGTATATGAGTCCACCCAACATTATTTTGGTCCCATTTCGTTCCTCAAGATTCTGAATCGTGAAAAAAGTGGTGATAATTTAACTCTTGTTGGTTTCTCTTGCATTGCAACAGAAAAGCAAAGAACTGGCATTGTCAACTATACTTGGTCTATCCCAGAGATGCGAACCGAGAATATTCGTATCGTTATGAAATACACATCTTATTGGTTGGTCATAAGACAAATCAGAGTGCTAAAGTGTAAGTGAAGATTTTTCTGAAAAGTGTAATGTTCTAAATAATTGATTGTAACTTGTATTAACCTTCTTTATCCATTTTTACTGTTTAAATGTGAATTTACAACGTACTGCACTGAATTCAGATTCTGGATAATTGTTATTTGGATTGTAAACCACACTCCTTGAATCTGTCAGCATTTGTATTTTATCTATTAATGTTTAGCAAAACCTCAACAAGATGACTTCATCATAACCAAGGACATATCTAAATGTATTGCCAGTCGTAAGTTGTTAATACTCTTCGTTTCAATGATGTTTCACCAAGTAAATAAGAAAAATTAAGAATATTATTTCAGACAATTTTCTTTAATAATCTTGTCGTTTTGTTTAGACTAATAAAAACTCCTGAAATAATTTTTATCTTATAGAAAAGAAAAGAGACAAAGTTGAAAAAAGTTAGTACAGAAATTTATTTGTGTAGTCACTAATTGGATACCCATTCTTGTTGAATATCAAACTTATCTACTCTTGGTAAGACAATATTCCACTCGGCTGCGACTCGTGACAAATCGCTTTACCTTGAGTTGAAAAGTCATGATACTCAACGAATAGAAATATGCAATATCTGCTCAAATTTATATGCCTATAAGTAAAATCGTCTATCGAATAATAAACGGATATTCGGAAAGGTAAGGGAGGAATTATTCATTCGAACTTGTGATATTCGATGACTCCAACTGAAAAACAAATCATAAAAGCAGGAGAGCTTAGACGTTCGATATCTATTACCAAAAATTTATTTTGCTGTTTTGTATTATATATGTAAAATATACAAAAAATGTTTTCTTTAGGAGATTCTACCGTATTTTTTATCACATTGCTAAAATTAGCTACGTTTTAAGAAATTCGCATTTCTTCATAAACTAACAAATTTATACATTTTTTAGATTCTTCTTCCAGCAGCATTCCTTTGATCATCGGAGTAATCGTTGCTGTCCTTTTCGTTGTTGTTGTTTCTGTGGTCATCTTATTATTTATACGAAAAAGAAAGAAGTCTGAAGAAGAAATTGATTCTGCAGCTGATAAGAGAATGTCAATACTTGAAAAACAAGGCGAACTAGGGGCAATATGAAACTCTGGCGCGAACGTTGCCAAATGCTATGTATTGTAACAGTTGATTACATATTGTTGATTAGTACCGAATCAACAGTCACGAATAATTTTGTATTGTTATGAAATGAAATGCGAATTATAATGCTCTAACTAAAGCATGTCCAAGTGTGTAAAAAATATAGCCATTAAAATTATTTATTAAAATAAAACTTTTAGATGATGTTTTTAAAGAAACGAAATATATACATATCTCACGATTTGGTCGAATTACATGAGTTGTCGAATTAAAGGAGTTTTGTTGTAAGGGTTTCATTCTGAAGGGACCGAAGAATTTGGTCGATTTACATGATTTGTCGATTTATGGGAGGTCGATTTACATGAGTTCAACTGTATGTAGGTGTATTTCAAAATGTGCATAAATAGACGGTGCAGTAAACTCCCGACAGAATGATATTGTCGTAACTAGTCGGTGGAAAAATCCAATGATGTTTTACCAAGTAAATGAGAAAAACTAAGAATACTATTTCAGATGATTTTCTTTAATAATCTTGTCGTTTTGTCTAAGCTAATAAAAACTCCCGAAATAATTTTTTATCTTATAAAAAAGAAAAGAGACAAAGTTGCAAAATCCACGGGTTCGCCCGTTCTTTTTATACAGCATTGCGTGCGTCTCGCTACTTGCGGTATCTTTTTGGGTGACAGACAGACAGACGTATACGGGTATTATAATATAGATGCAATTTCTGTTGGGAATATAGCCCACACAATAACAAAAGCTTACATACAACAAAATTATATCTTTGTAAAAATAATACAACATTTCACTCATCTCCGCCCTTTCACTTCAAAGTCGCTATTAACAAGTTTCCTCATTTGCGCATGCTCGCCGCTACGTGCTTTTAGGGTTCAAAGTTCAACATTACAATTTTTTCCCGTAAATGTAATCATGCACTTCCCTATTATCATTTTTAATATTGTTTAAGGGACATTGAATATTATGTTAAGGATGTCAAATAATTGATTATCCGACGGGTTCAGCTACATGGTTTCTCGTGGTACCATCATTTATTTTGAACAAACAAAACGAAAAGGTAGCAAAGGAAAATGTATTTTGAAATATATTTCGATCTGGTCATAACGTTATTCGTATAGCGTTATGACCAGATTAAATTAACGCGGGTCAGAGAACAGAACATATCAGAAAATGACTTAATTTCTAGCATTTTGGCTGCATTTTATAGCAAAAACAATCATCTAAAATAGTTTAGTGTTCCTTTTTATTTTTAATTTTGCAAAATATTTTGCTATTTATTTGGAATGGATAGGATAGATAGGTTACGATTAAGATAGATAGCTTAATACATAATAGTATGTGAAATATTAGACACATATTAGACACGTGCACTTTAAATTTATCAAATTTCTTTTGACACAGTTCACAGATAGACATGCTGGCGCCGGCATAGTATTTCCTGATATTTTCGAAACTGTCGGACCTTGATGTTGATTAGAGTGAGATTGTATGATTAGAATTGGCTAAAAATGTTGCTTTAAAACTTTGACAACATTTTTAAACAATTGCTAAAAGATTTTTGTTGACGTTTTTCCTTAACTAGCTAAATAGTGTTTGGACAAAAGTAGAGATATGTTGCTGTGAGGTTAATCTGCGTTTGGCTCACACAGTTTGCACGAGACTTGACAGGTGTACTATTTCTTCATGGTTAGCTTAATAAGCACTAGAGCAATATAACGTAAACTCCTTTCAGTGATTTTGATGACAAACGACAAAAGCAATGCTCTAAATTTATCAAATGGAGTTTTTATGGTATATGTTAATCTAAGCATCACAGAGTTTACCACATTTCTTATTTGACCAGCATTTAGCGCAGACTTGTTCTAAATTAACTGTGAGAAATTAGTAAATATACCTTGAATCCAAAGCCATTAGGACTTTGATTATTTTAGCGAAGGTTTTTATGTTCTTCTTATTTCATCTTGACACTAGAGAAAGGCAGTCAGGCTTGCAAGTTAAAGCTTGAATTACTAAAAACAGAAAATCTGATACACATTTGTAACATTTTTTTCCATAGCTACAGACAGCATACACAATTTTGAACTTCAAACTTTGAACATTATTACACTCTGCAAACTTTGGAAAAAAAAAACCCACAAGATAAATCAATTTTAAAAAAATATTTAGCTAGAACTGTGGGGCGAAAAACCTTTGAACTGTGGAGAAAAATCTGCCCATTATAATAACAGAAGTGACATTAACTTTTAGACTACATAAAAGTCATATTTAAAAAAAAACTTATAATGTATGGGAATTTGAAAGAAAAATAAGATTAGTTATATTATGCATAAAACTACAGTTGACTCTACCTAATTCGAATTCCAACGGGGAAAAATTTTTGTTCGAATTATAGAGAGATTCGAATTATAGAAAGTCTCTGTAATTCGAACTTTCAGCTTCAGAGAGTGAAAATTCGAATTACAGAGAGAAATTACGTTATTTCAAAATGAAGAAAACATAATTCAAGTTTCATTCAATCTTTATTTTCATAGTTTACATTGGAGAGACGATCTCTTTCGACAATACGAGTTGCAGCACCAAGTGCTTTTCTCAGGTCGACAAATTGAATTTGTCAAAGCCTGTTTACACTCTAAAATTCGAATTAGGGAGAGAATCGTGCTGAAGGGACTGAAAAACTGTTCGAATTATAGAAAGTTTCAAATTAGAGAAATTCGAATTGTAGAAAGTTTTTTATAAGGAAAATTGACGGTGACTGAGCACTCGTTCGAATTATTGAAATATTCGAATTATAGAGATTCGAATTAGAGGGAGTCAACTGTACCCTAATTAAAACACCAATAAACATATTCGGAAAACCCACATCTAAGTGCAGAATAAATTGTGTAATTTTGCTATTCCGACGAGCAGTAAATTGCTCTTGGTTGAGAGAAAGTTACTTTACATGAGATTTTATGTAAATAAACTGGGTCAAGCAACGCGCATAAGTTTATATTGAATTTTATTATTGAACCAGCTGAGTGTTGAGCGCCTAAGAGCATGTTTGCTGTGGGCTTTTAGTACAGGTACATGATGTGCCACAGATGAGCCTTACTTACAGCGATAAAGCCTTTCGGATGAAATCCACTTTTTATAGTAAACACCCGCAACTTTATCTCGATTGAATACAACAGGAAAGGACATAAATGTGAGAAAATATGAAAATTTTAAGTTGCTAGCAATTATTTTTCAATAGAGCTTGCCCCGTGCTTATATCTGGGTTAATCCACCTGTTCAGGAAAGGCAGGTCGACGACTTCATCAAAAAACTTTGAAACCCTAATATCTCTTTAACGCACATGATTCTATATATTATGTCGACCAGCGTTTCCAGCTCTACACAAGGGAGGCAACAAATAAACTAATATAAAAAAACACAAATGTATATTGACAGGTGCTGCTGACATCATCAAAATATTCAAAATCAACTATCATTTCCATTTTTCCACACCCTTATCGACTAGTCTAATATAATAATACTTGTGTGATACTCAGTCTGTAACAGTCAGAGTATATATATGTTCATTTTCCTTTGAAGTAGCCGTAAAAAATATGTCTTATTTGTTAACTTTCTGACTTTACGGCACGACGTCAATGCATTTAGACGGATTTTATCCACGGCAGGATGTAGCCTGATTTTTTTCTCTATAATATTGTGTGTGTTTAGTTGTTGAGTGTTAATAGAATTAGCTTATTTTTACAAATAAATTGTTTTGTATTAATTAATTGTGGGTTTAATTAATTTCACCATTACCAACTACAACGAATATTACTGATATTTATCCTTTGCCGACTTTAGTGTTCTAAAGTTTTATAAGACCAGATTGTTTCTAACTTTAGCCACTTGCCACTACGTTTATGAGGAATTTCAACTAGCCAGGATTTGTTTTGAAAAAGGAACAAAATATGAAATAGTTGTTTTTATTGCTTTTATGTTCCCTTAAGGCATGTTTACTAAACTTTTACAAAACTGCGGAACGTTTCCTAGTCAGTTTCTAAATCTGCCGCAGAACTGCTGCTGGAATGGCTGGTTTATGTGTAATAACTTGGTTATGTATGGATCATTGTACATCATCATTGCGAACTGGCCGCGCAGAAGTGACATGCCTCGATTAGTTATTCCTAATATATTTAAATGTCGTAAATAAACACATGCATAACGAGACAAGCTACACGCTGTTACTTGAAAACTAACAAAAAGTTTTGGCTGAGGCTCAATATTGCTGAAATCCGTGTCTTTTCCAGGCTAAACCGTTGCTTAGTCGTTTCTTGACGATTTTTTACTTATAAAGAAAAATATCGCGGGTTGCTGCTCAGTTAGGGTAGCGTACCAAACAAAATCAAACTTAGTGTTAATCACGCTTGCCACGTGGACCTCACATAACTTTTAGAACAAGATATGTCTCGAAAGCTACTGATTTTTAAAAAACATTTTGCGCTTCTTTGTTACCTACTTTAGGCTTGGCTGTTACTTAGCGATCATAGCTACATTGCTTAGTCTCATTTTTGAACGACTTGGCTCTCGTGTTGCTTATAAAAAGCTGTATGTGATTTGGCAGATATTCTGTCCACCATTAAAGGCCTGCTTAACGCTTAAGCAAACATGTTTATTTGAAGTAGACATCATGTTTTTTTTAACACTGCTTGCACATTATTCTTACATTTTTAAGACTTGTATATACGTTTGTAGCATTTTGTAGTCTTTTACAGGGAGTTCTTAGAGAGTGTAAGGGCAGAATCCTACAGATAATTCTTCAAAAAGAATAAGCACTGCGGAGTTAAATGTTTCTCAATTCAATTCGCCGAAAATTCATATAAAATGTCTTATTTTTTTGTGGGGGAGGGGAGGGGATATTAAATTTAAATTGGCTATGGCGACTTGATAATATAACATAATATGTACTTTTGATATCAATACATATTAGCTTGGTATAAAGTTCCGTTATATTTTATGTTATTCACTGTCATTGTAACTAATACTCTCTCGCCTTCTATTCTCATATGGAAACGTGATATATTTTCACTATTTTGTGGTATAGCGTATACATCATTGGTAGATAATATCAATGGTGGTGGATTTGGAGGCAATTCTGTACATTTCACGAGGTTAAGTTCGTTTGATCGTTTCTTTGAAACGTCTTCAATTTGAATGACGTTAATATCTCTTCTATCAGCGCGACATGGTCTTTCTGGTGCGGATTCAACTGTTACAATATTCCTACAGTTTTTCCGATTTTCCTTCATCAGGATATGGGAAAATTCAACAGGTGATGTGGCAGATTCCATAAATTCTCTTAGAATATTATTGCACCAACTTTAGCTTTCTAAAAGTAAAATTGACAAATGATATCTCTTTTTAGACGATATAGATTAGGCCTGAGCTGTCCTTTCCTCTTCCCCCTTGATTTTTAGCTATCTAGGTTTTCACCTAAATGTGAGTCAATTGTATGCCTGTTGAAAAAGTTCATTTTTTCGAGTACCCAATCCTCGCCTTTTGGTATTTAAAATGGTGGAACAAGCTATATGATCATAAACTGGCTTATTACTGTTAAAAACAATACCACATATTAATTGTTCTGATTTAAACGAACTAAAGAATTATTTATTGTCTTGTCGTGCAAAAAGTATGAATGGTATCAATACAACAAACAAGCTGTGAATGGAGTAAAGGAGGAATTTTTTGTACTAATGTTTGCCAAATGTGCTAATTTCTATTCTTCCGGTTTGATTTTTTTAGTTTTGATTATTTTTGGCTTGGTCACACACAGTTAAGTTTCTCTCTTAAATTTTAGTTGAGTATTAGGCGTAGCAAAGATGAATTTGGGTATTGATTCTAAAGAGTGCTTTTGCAGAAGTTGTTACTGATATTTATTTATTTATTTCAGACCCCCCGAACCAATTTAATAAAGATAGCTGAAGTAAAACGTATAGCTGCAAAATAAGATATTTTTTATGTGCTGCACAAAGTTCACTATCTGTAAGAAAATCACTCTGAATATCTGAATACATTCAACAATTATTATTATTATTCCGAACATTTATACAGGATATAGCCACTTCAATGTTGGAAACACTGTTGTAAATGTGGGTCCTGTGCTCGGAATGTATACATTACGTATACACCGGTAATACCTACCCAATTTCCCTCACATGGCATGGGTTGACCCGTAGCTGTGGTGAAGACACTTGCTAAACATGCCCGCGCTGTGGATCGAACCACGGACCTTGTGATAACGAAGCGAACTCCATAACCACAAGGCCAAGGTAGTTTCAGAAAATAATTTCACCTACACTGCAAACAAGCTAACATTTGAACATGCGGTGATATGCTGTCATTTCGTTTCAGGTGAGAACAGGGTATGCAATCTACCTCGATTATGCAACACATGCGCAAAGCATCATCAACATGTCGCCACACCATTAAAGCCCATAATGGATCTAATGGATTTTCTCAAAGAATTCAGGTTTACTCACGTAAACAAAAGACCGTTTACTAAATTTCATGTTCTTTTTCCAATGGAAAAGAAAGAAGCTTGTGAAGGTGCCACAATTCTACATGTATTTTTGTCCATGAATGAATAGATTAGTGTTTATTTTTCTTAACTTTTGGGCAAAAGCCATCCTAACATATTCTTAGCATATTCTCAGCACAGTTAAGATTGAAAGATCTGGGAATGCAAACTGGTGTGAAAAAAATAACCCGGTTGTTTTAGCAATCTAATTTAACTGACAGACAACTAGATGTTAAAGAGGAAGCTAGTTCAAATGAAGCCTGAGAAAAGACATTTTACTTTAATGATAGGATGCAAGTTAACATGAGTTTACAAAGAATAAAAAATTTAGGATTCAAGGTGAGCATATTCTAAGGATGGTCTTAACTTTTTTCATCTTAAGTATTCCTATAGAGTATGTTTTTATAAAACATCTATTTGTAAAACTAACGACTTCGATATTTTAAACTTCTGATGGTTAAAGCTGGTCTGACAGGCAAACAAAAATATATAATATTAATGTTAAACAAAATTTTTTCTTTTCTTCACAAATACATTTGTTAAGAAATGAAATAACAAATCTAAATATTCAATGATACATATAACAATCTACTGATAAACCTTTGTTAGCTGAGCTTTTTATAGGCATACGTAAAGAAACAGGTATTCAAATGAGGCTAAAATCAATTTGACGCTTTTTGAAAAGTATTACATCGTAAAGTACCTCTAAATATTTTTAAAAAACCGAGCCAATTTTTTGCATTACCCAGTGACAGAGAAGCATTATTAAAATTTATTTTTTTGAACCATGAAACAATCTTATTTTTACCTGATATGTATTTTGTTCTTCGGATTTCGTGTGAAGGATGACAAGTTACTTAACATTTTTTACTTCAGAAGTTTAACATACTTTTATGGTCGGTTCCCATTAACATAAAAAGTGTTGAGCAACCGCTGGTAAGAAAGTTAGTAACACCGACTTAACTATTTTACATCACCGCGAGAGATACGTATAGCATTGCTATAACTTGCTTGTCTGCCATACAAGCGTTAGCGGTCAGTAGATGGTTCCAAATGGGCTGACAACACTACATTCATAGTGCGCCGGAGTGGGGACTCGAACTTAAAACCTTATGATTACAAGCCGATTGCGCTACCACTACACCATCTTTCCTGTTATACAAAAGTCATTGTTGCTACTTTATTGAAAACACATGCTGCGCACAAGAGATGCTACACAACAAATATTGCAGAATTTTTCTTCCTCTGCAACAACTGTTGCCAAACAATTACAGATTTTAATAGGAACTATTCTTAGAGTAACTTAATTAAAAGTGGCAAAATAAGTCATTTAAAATATAGAGTTAACTTTGTTTTGTTGCATGCATGCAAACAGTATGTTTCCTTTAAAAAAACGTTTACACCAATGACACTGCTTCATCTATTACATATGACCAGAATAATTACATGTATGTTTAACTTGAAATTGTTCAACCAAACCTTGCAGTAATTGTGCTAATGTGGACGTAGAAAAGAGAAATGTTATTTAGTTTGCAGGATTTATTAAATAATACTTTTGCAAACATATTTTTGACTTTTATCTTTTTCGGTGACATTAAGCTTTAGCGGTATATATATTTCCATAATAACATAACACCGCAAGATATTGTGAAAAATATCAAGTATTTAAACTGTCTTTATCTAAAGAATTTTGCATTTTAAGAAGCTGCATCAATGGGATGAACGCACGAAATTCATATTTTAAAGCTTATCTCCCGCGAAAATTCAAGTTGATTTCATAAATAACTTTTTAAGCTCTTTCACATGAAGCCAACTTGTTTTGTCTTGCCGGGAGGTAAGCTTCAAAGTTTAGTATAGTGAGAACATTTGCCTAAGAATATTGATCAAAATTGGCTGCATATATAGTTACTCATTTTGCTGTATTCAAGAAAACCCGAAGAACTTTAGGTTTTGGAACGAAAAACATAGGAACTTTCTTGCGTGTACGGCCAATTTTGGAAATGATCAACTTGCACAAAAAAATTAATATGATTCCTTATCTTTCCAAGGAAAGGTTGTTTCAAAAATGCTTTTATATTGAGGACGGCATTTATAAAGGTACTTTAATAACAAATTGCCCAGATTTGAAATACAGTGTGCAAATGAATTCAAAATGACTTCATTTTGCTAACCGTCTTCAAGTAAACTATTTTCGATTAACCTGAAAAATCAAAGATATTATACACCTTTGCTCTTAATAACATATTTACTTTAATTTTTAAACGACGACTCGATGCTAATAAATCTTTTGGCATAACTTATATAAAAAACAGTTGAGTTCTATGGTAGCGCAAAAAATAATTCAAAAAATAAAAGTTCGGGAAAAATCATATTTATTAAATACTATGTCTAGATTTTGTACCTCGAAATGGTAAGGCCGGAAGCATTGCTAAACAGTTTATAAAAATGTAGTTTATGAAAAAAGAACGTATATCAGATTATTTACTCATTCCATTCTCATTCAATAAAAAAAAGCTCACCTTATTGATGGTAGAACTTTGTCCAATATTACAGACAAATATTATACATCACACTTTATTCTCTGTTCGAAATTGGTTTAATTATGTCGTTGTTGTTATTGGGAATGTTTTGATGCACGTGTAATGTAACAAGGATAATATAACTAAACGATGTCCGATTTTGTTAAACACGGAAGCACTATCGGAATATTAATTTATACTTTTATGTTTATGGGCCTCACCTTCACAAAATTTATTACTTTTACCCGACTAAATTTTACCAACATAATCACTTTTTGGTGAAATACTGAAAATAATTGTTAAGTTTATAATAATACAAGTCGAAAAAAAAATCCACTTAGGTAGAGGAATGAAAAAGATCCGTCATTTGAATTTTGATGACATCAGCAATGGCTCGTCGATACACAATTTTTTTAGGGAATTATTTTGGCTATTGCCTTCATTATGGAGAGCTTTACACGCTGATCAAGAAGAATGTATAGGACGAGCGGTTGAATAGATATTAAGCTTTAAAGATTTCGGGATGACATCTTTAATCCGTCCGTCCCAAACCGGGTGGGTTGATCCAGCTTAAAAAAACGGTCCGTCTTTGGTCCCAGGTGGTCCCTAGTTACCCACGCAGGAGACGTTTGTGCTAAGAGTGGTTGACAATCTTTTGAATTAATACAAAATTGCATTGACTTTAGTCTTGTCTTATTTCTCTTGTTCTATTCCTTTTAACATAAAAGTAAAGGCTAGTATGCCACAAACTATGCAATATGGACAAACTATTATAGCGCTCAGCCTATACTAACTGTTTGTAAGGAAATTATCGAAGGATAATATAATGCAGAAAAGAATTTCTGCATAAATTAGAACACAAAGTTGGAGATGTATTTTTAACATATTAAACGCGTAACGTTTCCTCGATAAAAAGGTACTGGTTTATCATAGATTTTTGGTTTTTTAATTTTTGTTAAACATGCAACGTTTTATATTACCATTTACGTTTTTGAAGTATATATTATTTCACAAACTTATACCTCGCATCGTTCTTTGTTTGCAATTAACGTTACCATATTTAACATTGAGATTCGAACGTCTCCGTTATGCTTTAGCGAGTATTACTGGCAAATGATAACGCGATTGCGCAAAAATCGAACGCCTTTTAACCAAAAAAAACTGCTTGATTTAATTATTACCGCTTATTCTCCGCTCACCTAAGTGATAAACTGTTAACCAAATTGCTTCCTACCCGGATACTATTGCTGCAACGCCTTCTTCATCATTGGTAACAGAGAATATCGTGTGAAAGGCAGTAGAAGAGTGGTGTTAAAATACGCTTAAATTAACCACAGTTCCAAAGAAGGGGATAGATTCGTTATCTGTAAAACGTAAGTGTTGGCTGTAACTATGTTTTTTTTTCATTCATTTTACAGAATTTCCCCAATTATCCCAATGTATGTTAAATGCCGATTTGGCCAAAAACTTCGGCTCCGCCAAATTGCAGACTAATCACACTTTCAGAGAAATATTTGACATGATTAACAAAACAAAAGTACTAATTTGGTTGATATCACCCTAGAGAGTCAAAACATGTTCACACGAAAACTGATTTAATATCTAATTGCTTTCGGTTTCAATCCAGCCATGAAAAAATCGCTCTGTTGTTTGAGTCACAGATAATTGAGGTATTAATAAACATCACGTCTATACTTATTAGCTGTATTATCCCTAGGAAAGGATACAAAGTGACCACAGCCCCTTCAATTTGACATAACTTGCTTTGTCAATAAGATATGATGTTAAAGTTTTGTGACTTTTTCTCAAATAGATTCTGATAAAAAGTTTTTATTTTTATTTCCTTGAATATCGCACCGTTTTTTGTCAATGGGTATATTTTTAAAAAATTATTTCTACAGTAAGTCAACAGAAAACAGTGTTTTGTTTTTATAGTTCATCTGTACATGTAAATAAATCTTGTTGTGTTACCAAGAATACATACCAGTAGTTGTACATAACGCAAACTCGAATTTTTGCATTTTCTTCCTGCTTTACTCCGCAAAAATATTTCAAATCTATTTTTTTGAGATCAGAACCTAAGGTCGTCTCAACAGTAGAATGGTTACAATTTTTGTGGACGATGATAGATAGTTGTGTAAATCCGAAGTGTATCATGAGATCTATCAACACGATGCTGGAATCTGTCTGATAATAGACTGCTCTTCTTCTTTATCAGATGTTACCTTACACGAATCAAATTGGTGTTAATCAAATTGGTGCTAACAAATGACTTATATTCCATTTGAAACAAAGTTAAAAGAATGTGCCAACAATATGTTCTCCCGTTACGAGGTGCCCTAGATTAAAAATCAGCGGACACACAACTTTTGTCGAGCAAGAAAATTAATTAATAAATTTGCCAGAAAGCGCCTGCGCGGGGTTTAATAGCTCATAACTTTTTTTCTGCTTCTTGTTGACTGGTATAATTTGGCGACATATCCTCCCTTTTATGAAGCTTTGAAACTGCAAAAAAAAGACATTTCGAAAGTAATTTTAATTTTTATAGGGTAAAGATTTTCACATTCACAAATCTATATCCCCCTACCACCCTTCCCTTATAATTTGCGTGATTCTTCTTTCTGTGAAGGAACCTGGTTTCCAAAAAGTGTTTTTATTATTATTTTATAATTCTCAGACCAGATATTTGTCATTCCAAGTCCAGATGTTGTAATTTGCAATAATTTTCACATTAATAATCCGTATATTTTCATATCGAAGTTTTTTTACAAAAAAAAACTAATTTCTTTGAAACACATTCTAAGTTTGCAAGAGTGTTCAGCATTTTTAGTTCTAGAGATATGACCGACGATCACTTTATCTCAGATTCTAATTGCAAAGCACACTTGATTCATAATATCTGTTTTTTAAGTTAACAATATCCAAATTTTTAAAGTGTATAGCATACAGATGGATAAATTCTTTATTAGTGACCTGCTATCGTAACCATAGCGCACACATTTATAGGAATATAAAATCAGGGTTGCAAATTATTTGTAAAACTTACCTTTAGTCTGGTTACAGCTTCCAATATATTTTCATGTCGCGGAGTCAATAATGATAAGTGCTTATTGGGGTCTTCTCTATTTACAGAGCTGTAATTCAAACCCTTTTGCTGGGCTAGAAGAATAAGCAAGTATACCGAATCGTTAAGTCGAATTTAGTCTGAAATGAGATTATAGTTCGAGTTAAAGCGATTTATTCAAAAGGTGGGGCAACAGTTACCGAGAAAAGTTGCAATCTTGGCAATGAAAAAGGCATGCAAGTGTAAATTGAACTTTCCTTGACAGACAACATTATCTTTTTATATTACATAAGGATTTAATAAAACAAACGAAAAAAAAAATACATCTGACATTTGTCTTTGATTTCCTTTTCTCGAGTACAAAGTACGAGTTATCCGAAGGAATTAGGCTTAGGGGTGGGACGAAAAATGGGTCGAGTTAACGGATGTTCGAGTCATCCGAGGTTCGAATAACGGGAGTTTTTTATAAGAAAGTATTAACCAAAAGTTCAAGGGACCCAAAAAATGGTTCTAGATAATGAAAGTTCGAGTTATCCGGTGTTCAAGTTACCGGGAGATAACTGTATGTATACGTTTTGTTAATTATTAATTATATTCATTATTATTACATGTATATGTTTTTATTAACATTTAGAACATCTTCTTCTTAAAGGTTCTTATCGTAGTTAAACACTAAAATAGAATTCGTTTTTTAATAGTGACAAAACATATGTTTAACTGTAACTGCTGGAAAGGCCTCCTGTGCTTTTCATCATTTATATTGCACAAAACATATTATTTATTTTTAAACATCTCAGCCATATTTAAAAAAAAGAACGGTTGACATTCTTGAAAGGGATATAATCACAAGCAGGCCCAATCCAAGCACATTTTGCCTTTATAATTAATTTGACGACGACATACAGGCATTGGCACATTTTTGTATTAACTGCGATACTGGAAGATTGTAAATGTCGGTTTAATCATCGGAACGTGATGTTGGGTTGGAACCTCGTCCAGTCGACTAGTTTTGAGCACTCTGGATTCTCGCCCAGTTAACACTTAAAGCACGGTTTCCGGAAATATCCAGATTCCAGTCGGGCAAGATCAGCCCCACAGTTGGAGCCATATCTCCTGAGAACCATGTTGTCATGAAAAGTGCTCCAAAGGTTTTTGAAAGATGATAATTTGGCCTATTCAAAGGTACCAGACATGAACCGTCTTGACCTTGTCTTGAGCCACCAAGTGTGGCTCAAATTCCATAGAGCTGATTTGTTGTTGTTGCGACGGAGAGACTCCGTGAAGAAGACTTTTGTTATATTGTGTTTTGTTCGCGCGTATGTTAGATAGTTCTCCGGTAATTACCGCTATGCTCCACTGCACAAACCCACTGATGAGAGTAAGATAGACTACTGTCATCAGTTGCTGTTGAAAGACCGATGACTTAAAGAAACATATCGCGACCGAGAGAGATGGAAACCGATTCACGTATCGTACGTCCTATTGTTCCAAGTTCTTAGCAAGTAAGAAAAGGTCCGGATAGTGGAGCTTCGCGATAATTCGCGTTAGTCAAAAATAGTGTTTATGTCTTAACTTGTATTTATTTGCGTTGTGTTTTTCTGTGTATTTATTTATTCTCTTTTTTGTACCTTTGAATTGTATATCTGTGTGTGTTTATTGAACCAAATTCAGAAAGTTTTTTAATAAATCGCATGTTCCTTTTACCACCAAACAGTTGTCGACTGAAAAAAGAAGGGTCTTTTTAAAAATGCGCCGTACCGCAAGGTTTAAAATAAGGGAGGTCAATCAAACTCGTTTACAATTTTTAAAGTAATTAAAATATTTGATCTTATTAGGCGTAAAAAATAATATTTTAAATTTAGCGTGAATTTAATTTCACGTATTTTGACAAAGTTCGTCATTTACACCAAATTTTATCCACGCCTGCAGTTGTTCTCTTATCGTAATATCTCAGATAACAAATATCAAAAAAATTACATCCTGTACTTTATATCTAACTATAGTATAATGTATACTCGCAGTCCAGCTCTTCTTCCTCTATTTAGACTAATTACATAAGGCGTTCTTATCGACAACATAATTTTGCAAGCTCCTTATCATATATATGTCTGGAAATGTGAAAACGCTCTGGGAGTAGTTATTTGGATTTAAGATAGCTGTAAACATGTTCAATCATGAGTATAGACACGCAGGCAAACAACGAACACGCAACTACTATCACTAAACCACCAAAATATTCAAAACCAAATCTATTGTCCTCGTTTTCAAGTTCTTTACACTCCGGTGCATATACCCACTTTTCGTACAACCTATCAATTTCGCCGCTTTCTTTAAACTTCAATATTGATAACGTTAATCTTTTTGTTATGGTGGAATTCTTTTGCGTCGCAAAAGCTACCTCAGTTTCAAAACCGTTGTCCTTGAATGTGGTAACCTTTGAGCAATACTTAGCTTGTGACGTGACAGACAATGTGTATATACTATCGGAAATATACGCATCTAGGTCCCTAAAAGAAAGTTTTTTAAGTAAAATATCGCCACATTTTATTTCCAAATTTTATAACTGTTAAATATGACACTGATAAACATTTTTCCACCATACTATTGGAAAATTCGTAGAATTTTACCAGGTGATTTCTTATTATGCCCCATCCTGTTAGTAAGTAAGGAAGTTAAATATATCTTTTCAGGGCTTATCCATTTACAATTAAATGGCTCTTCATCTCAATAAAATTAGCTAGAAATATGTTACGGATAAAATACGAATAAATGAGGATAAAATAAGTAATAGAGCAGGAGAGACAAAAAGAAAATCGTAGCTAGTGCATGGCATAAAATGACGCGTACGAGAAACTAGTGCATAAGATAGAACAAAAATATTCATTGGCAGAAAAAGATTAAGATATAAATCAGAAAAAAATTAAAAGAGTAAGAAAAAATTAGTTTCTCGCAAGGGTGGAATGAAAGTGTTCGTTTTTTATTCTTGATGGTAGCTCATTGAAAGACTTACTAGCCAAGTCTTGAAACGACTAAGCCTAATCTATCAGACGACATTAAATAAATCATATCTCACCCGGATACTACTGCTTTCACTCCTTCTTCATCACTGGCAACAGAATACTCCTTCATGAAGTTATAAACCTTGCGGAAGTAATTAGCAGGGTGGTGCTTAAAAAACAATTCCACGTTCGTGTTAATCATTGTTCCAAAGGAGAATGCTCGGGATGGATTTGTTATCTGTTAAAAAAAATGTTACGTCTTTGTTTGTCGAGGATATACTACTTTTGTTTAACATGACAATTAAAGAAAAACGTGCAAGGGGCAGTGATTGATTTGATCATAAAAATCTTGAATTTTGTGTATGATTTGTAAAATTAAATGTAAATTAAATAGGAAATCAATGATGGCGGCGAGGTCGGACGTGTTTCGATTTGCTCTTTTTGTGTTGATTTTATTATGTTATATTGCGAAGAGAAAGCTCGTAAAAGAAGGTAATGGAATATTCCCTACTGAAGATTTCCTGGAAAAGAAGGACAATTATGCATCGTCTAGTTTATGGATCACACGAAAGAAAATATCCACAAAAGCTGGTAAACACTTATTCATACTTATTTTGTTGTCCAGCGACATTGAAACACAGCCAGGACCTTTTTTACCTGAACTGAAAAATCTCCTATCCAAACGAGGTATAAAGATATTTCATCTCAATGTGCGTGGATTATTAAATAATATCGATCAAATTGGAATTTTGTTGCATGATTTTAAAGATATTGATATTTTAACTTTATCTGAAATTCATATTACAAAAGATTCATATAATGACAACCCGGACCTTTATCACATACCGGGCTATAGTTTTATATACCGAGCCAGAAAAAAAGGCAAATGCGGCGGTGTAGCCATGTATATATCGGATCGAGTTAAGTGGAAACATCGGACAAATTTGGAACATAATGAGCTAGAAAGTTTATGGGTGCAAATTTTCCAAAAAAACGCAAAGAGTTTTTTAGTTGGTACTATGTATAGACCACCGGTAGGTTCTAAATATCTACCAAGGGAATTTAAAACTCATCTTAATGACTTGTTACAGCTTGTTATGTCTGAATCAAAAGAAGTAAACCTTTTGGGAGATCTGAATATTAATTTCTTAAAGAAATCAGATGATAAAGACATTAAAGAACTTTTACGTCTTTATGGATTGAAACAGCTTATTGAAAAACCGACTAGAATTACCGATAATACACAAACGCTAATTGATTGTATTCTGACTACTCGAAATGATACGACATACCAAAATGACGTCATCCCCATCGGTATCAGCGATCACGATATGGTCGGTTTCGTCAGAAAATTAAGAAGAGATAAGTTACCACCAAAGATTATCAAGACTAGGAATTATGCCAAGTACTCTAGTGAGCAAATGGTTGACGAAATTAGTAAACACAACTGGGGTGAACTCTATGGAATGAACGATGTGAACATCGCATGGTCATATTTCAAAACTACTCTCACCGCATTGTTCAACAAACATGCCCCTATCATTGGGAAGACAGTCAAAGGACAATTTTGTCCGTGGCTTAACAATGGGATATATAAATTGATGAACGAAAGAGATAAGGCTTTACGAAAAGCGCGAAAATCGAAAAAAGCCAAGCGACTGGAAGGCTTACTGCAAAGTTCGAAACTTATGTACACGTAAAATACGAGAATCGAAGTCCCAATTTAGTAAAAACTTACTAGCACAGAATTGTCATAATCCAAAGAAATTTTGGGATACGATAAAGAAAATAATGCCAACTAAACCACGAAACGTCGTAAGTGATGCTACAGCAACCAAATCGAAAGTTGAATCACTATGTTTGTTTTTCTCTTCAATAGCAGCTCAAATCAAGGAGAAATCGATTCCCTTAAAAGATTTTGTATGGAAACAACCACAATGGTCGAAATTACGAACTACTTCCATATTTACCTTCAAATATGTATCGAAAATATCGATCGAAAAAGAACTGAAAAAATTAAAGAGAAGTAAAGCCACATGTGTAGACGATCTTCCACCTGGACTGCTCAAAGATTGTTCCAGTCAAATCGCTGCTCCACTTTGTCACATAATAAACTTATCTATACAAACGGCTATGATACCTGGAGAATGGAAGCATGCTGTAGTTAAGCCAATTTTTAAAAAAGGTTCGACTGACGATAACAATAACTATAGACCTATATCTATATTGCCGGTCATCTCAAAAATTCTCGAAAGGGCAGTATATGACCAAGTTATCGAATATCTTGAGAAGAACAACTTACTATCTCAGTATCAATTTGGGTATCGTCGTCTCAGATCAACAGATTTGGCTGCTAATCTATTGTTAGATGACATTAGAAAGGAAGTTGATAAGAAAAAATACGTTGCTGCAGTTTTCATGGACTTGTCAAAAGCATTCGACACGGTTGGTCATAGTATTTTAATTGAGAAATTATCAGCTTATGGTATACGTGGTAACGAACTAGAATGGTTTTCTGATTATTTGTTTGGGAGAAAGCAGGAAGTAGTGGTAAATAACATCAAATCTGACCCACAACCAGTGAATTGTGGTGTTCCGCAAGGGTCCATACTCGGGCCATTATTATTTTTAATTTTCTTTAATGACTTTGATAATGTCCTACTTAAAGCTAGCGTTATTAAATTTGCAGATGACACTGTTATCTACTTCTCAAGTGAAAGCTTTCTCGTCCTTGAAAATGTATTAAATGAAGAACTTCTTGCTGTTGAGACATATCTACGAGAAAATGATCTTGTTATTAATTTAAACAAAGGGAAAACAGAATGGATGATATTCGGGACGAGTAAAATGTTGAAAAGTGCTGAAGGAAAAATATCATTGTCATGTAATTTTGTGGAGATTAATGAGACGAAAAGCTACAAGTATTTGGGATCAATTATTGATCCTAAGTTGTCTCTAAATAACAACTTCGACTCTACATACAAAAAGCATCTGGAAGACTCCGTTTACTGACGAGACTACGATCCGAAGTTGACGATACAACTGCTAAAAAGATTTACGAAACAATGATAACTCCAATCATTACATTCAATAGTATCATCAATTTGAACCTGAATAACACCCAGTTGAACAAACTGCAGTCCTTGGATAGACGTGCCAGAGTAGTAACTAACAACAACAGTTTACAACCCATTTACGACAAAATTCAACGAAATGCTTGTAATGTTGTCAGAAAATGTATTGATCGTAAAACATGCTCAAATTATTGGAACCACTTTCAGCTGCTAAACCATCAAAGACTGACTCGAAACAATTTTTATTCGCTAAAGTTACCAGCAGTACGTTTGGATATGGCAAGAAATGGTTTTTACTATATGGGTGCCAGTATATATAATTCTTTACCAATAGATATACGAAGGGAGCCTAGTTATATGAAATTTAAAAATAAATTGGATAACCATATTTTTTAATCGTTTGGCCTACTTACACACTTTATTTGGACTTTGGACCCTAACACAATATGAAGCTCTAACACCTTGTCTAGTCTTCCTTATTTATATGTTTTCACCTCTGTTTCTCACCCTTTCTACTTGATGTTTTTAGATACTGTAAGCTTATGACATACGCGGTTTTGAATTAAAATGTTTTTTGCCGATTATTCATGGACACCTATAATCTTATCTTTAGTGTATTTTCACCATTTCATCTATGTGCTTAGCGTTTTTCTTTTTGTTTTGCCTATTCCTTTTCATTTTATTTGATTTTAATTTTAGCAGGACACATTTGAAAAGCAGAAATTTATTCTGAAATGTATATCCTGGGTAAATATTGATGATAAATAAAATAAATAAATGTTATTGAATAATCTTTATTACCAATGGGAGTGGGCTTACTGACTGTTCAGCACGTTCCGTAAAAGGAATCATCGTGGCAAAGTATCTCTGGCAAAGGTTTAGCGATCCTTTAAAAATATGGCACGGAGTTCAAAACAAAAGATACAGGTGCGAATTGTCCACTGGAGTATTTGTATGAATGTGTCAAAGATTTCACGACTTTTCCATCTTGATTAACTGGAGTTATAGATCAAGATAAAAAGGATATGTGCCAATTTCCCTGAAATCTTCTCTTTTGGTCATATTTAGTTACTTTGATGACGAGACATGAATACGTGAATACGTCAAATGTTTTGTTAGCAAGTGATTCAGCTTTATTTGTCAATGCCAGAAATGATTTTTTCACAGATGACTAAGCCCCGTAATTCTTAGAGGAAAGTGTGCCTAATTCTTTAAAGCAAATGTGAACAGGGATTTGGTAACAACAGAAAACAACCCTGTAATGGAATCTACAACCTGGTGTGGTTAAGCTTTTCCTCAACCATACAGAATTTTCAGTTTAAGAAAATATACGAAACAAAATCTTAATACCTTCGGATCAGATAAACCTTTAAACTCGTCTGCTCGAGGGTTGGTAATACCATTTGCAGTTAACGTTGCCGTATAGGTTGTCATAACCACTGTCATTGAAACAGCAAAGAATAAAGCAGTCACTCTTCCATAACTGCTCATAGGATTATCCCCTCCTATATCTCTCTGGAAAACGAGACCTATAGTATATGAAAACGCGTCTTGAAAAGAAAATATTCTTCCTGCCGTTAAAACCCACATTTTAACATTCTCAAATAAAAATATCGCAATTTGAATTATCACTGCTGTCAAAAAGATGATAATTAATAATAAGTGATCAATTGGCTCCAGAAATTTCCAATTTAAAAAGCCTAACTTTTCCTTCATTTTTTTTCTACGTATTATAGCAAATTGAGAGTTTATAAAACCAGCGGTAAAGTCAACAACACGACTTCTTTCAACCGTTGGTATAATGCCTTGTACTCCTACATCAGCTTTACCAGAGTAAACATCATTTATAATTCCATTCCATGTTCCATTGTTTAATCCTCCAAATTTTCCATCCTCTACTATATAGAGCTCAAATCTAATGTTCCATTCTCGTGCGATTAGGCCAAATAACTCAACACCCATTCCGGAACAGCATGACATTTCCCACAACGTTTCATTCTTAGCAACGCGAGGAATATGACATAGTATTCCCAATGCACAAACACGACTAACTGGTTTAAAGGAGAGTAGGATACAAAAGGGTTCGTAGATAACACTCACAACTCTCCAGTACTCTCCTGGAAAGCTAATGTCTGCATTAGCTGGTTTAATGCAGCTATAGTTTTTTGGATCAAAATATCTGCGCAATGAAGGTATGACATGGTCTCTATAAAAAAAGGACGCAATTTAAAATAAAAACAAGTTTCCTTTTACAGAAGAAAACATTGCAAACTAAATCAATGTACTTGAATTTCTTGAAATACACATGAATTTGAAAAAAGGAGCTTTTACTTAATTATAAACATCAATTATTGCCCTTGTTTTATGTCCGTCCACTTGACAAAATACTTGACTACCATTTAAAAACCTACTGAGTTAGCAAAAAATATAAAACATATGGTGCGAAACGTATTACGTCTTTTTCTATTTTGATAATAAAAATAAAAATACTCACGTTTGTTTTAATTCGAACCCTTCTGCTATTTTTTTTACTCCTGTACCATTTAATATTAATCTACCCTGTTTGCCATTTACGAGATTAATTAATTTTAAACCATTGTATATTGATTTCATTTTTCTAAATATGTGGTCAGGTATCTCTGTTGTCACGAATATGATTTGATTTACTTCGAACGACATCATTTTCTCCAACATGATGTTCGCATCAAATGGAGATAATAAAAGAAGAACTATTTCTGCATTGTCAACTAACTGAGGCAAGCCCTTTAATTCCTGGTCTTCATGCACTTCTCTGCAGAAATATTTTAAATCGTTTTTGTTGAGAAGAGAAGTTAACGCCTCGACTGTAAAATGTTTACAATTTTTGTGGACGATAATAGATAGTCGTGTTAGCTCAAACTCCACCATAAGGTTTACCAATACGTTATTGCAATCTTCTTGATAATACGCGATATGTTCTTCTTGATTGCCAGGTAAAACCTAACAGAAATGATAGTGCTATTAGCAAAGTTGGGAGATCAATCCAAAACGCGATTCGTATTTTAGAATATGTGAAAAAACATATAATATTTTCGATAGCAAAATTTCGAGCCATCAACATAAAAGTCAGATATCTTATAAACTGGGAATCATGATACACCAAGATTTTGCATAATTCTCGCTGTATATATCGATTTCTCTTTCTTTCTTTGTTTTTCCCTCAGAAGTCCTTTGAGGAGATTCCGTGCATAAAATTTGAATCATAGATTATAAAAATAGCATCTAAAAGTTTGGGTAAAAGAAAAATTATTCTTCGTTGTCAACCATTTTCCCCTCGCTGTATATCTTTGTTGCCCTTAAATTACAAAGGCCGTTTATTTTGGAATTCTCTGGTTCTTGTGACTATGGTTGGAGGTAATGTTCCATTTGCTTTATCTTTGTGTAATCCTTATATAATTTCCCTTATGTGCTCTTTCATGAGGTTAGTTTATTTAATTCATATTGAATTTTTTTACACGTTTAGTTTCGTGAAATTAAGGATAATTTCACCTCGTTTATCTCTTAAAAAAATTACTCGCTAAATCAATCCTAAATTAGTTCAATGGTCTAAAATTGCCAGACATATTTTGTGGAAAATTAAACATGTGGCTACTAGTACAAACAGACCACTTAGAGGTTCGATATGTTATCATGACAGTATGAAATACTAATTAAGTATAAGCAGGAATTTTTTTAGAAAGACATTCAAAAATTTGACGTCTTACCTTGAGTTTATTACCCTTGTACAATTTAAATATGCGATGTTTATCAACAGCTTCCAAAACCCTTTCATGTTGTGGAGTCAATAAGGAAAAGAATTGAGTACCCAGTTTCTTATATTTTGCGTTTAGATGCAGAAGCGGTGCTATTCCTTGTGAAATATATTCCATGGTAAGGTTCACTTTGGTATCGTCTCTATTCACAGAGCTACAATTCAAATCCTTCTGTTGGGTTAGAAGTATAACTTCCCCATAACTGACGTTAAATCGAAGTATTCCAAATACGAATGCCTTCATCAGATATGTTCTAATGTACATTTTGTTTCTGTACTAAAATTACATTGGAGTATAAAACCAGAACAGGAATGTGAAAAGCACTGTCATCAGAATTAAGTATGGTCAAAAGACGAAGAGTCACCTATCTCATATGTTATCATCTAAATGGCTCCTCCTAAACTATATTTATTTCACAGTTTACAGTTGAAAAGAATTTGATTTAAATTTGCATTTGCATTTTCCAATTATACACACAATATTTTTGATGGCAGGTGAAACCACTTATTTGTGACATGGTAAACAGTGGTTTGAACTATATTTCTTTCAATTGATTCCTATTTCGTTGTACGAATGTTTTCTAGAACAGCTGACTGAAGTAATCTGCGTTTGTATTGAAAGTTAAAGTATTTAGGGTGGGAACTTATTGATTCTGGAGAGTTTATCTAAAGGTAACAAGTCAAGCTTCTATTAAAACAGGATAAAAACAAAAAAAGACCCTTTTAGAACATATTTCGCTCAATTTTATTAAGAAGTTAAAAACACAGCACACTTGTTTCGGTATCTCCAACAGATATCTAATTTCACTTGGCAATTCTATATAGTCATCTCTAACTTTTGCCAAAATATTCGTTTTAATCTAATGTTTTTGTCAAACTTAAATGTTTCGAAACCTCAAAGAAATTTTAATGTCGCATAAAACTTAACATATCTTAATATTACACGTTGGGTTTCCGCAACTTTCCTTCTTTTAAAAATTTCATTAGACAAACTTGACTGAAATTAAAGTTTTCCCAAGTAAATAACAAGCTACAGCTTCGAGCAAGCGTGTCGTTCGGTGACACAATTTGGGCATCTTAAATAAACTCTACTAGTCTAAGATGGATTTAAAATTCTAAGAAAGCGCTACGTGACAGATTATTCTGTGAAAAAATGTGGCACATTTTAACATGCAACTTTAGATTACCTAAGCTCGAACCCTTTAATCTGAAACTTCGAGCAATCAAGGGTATAAACTTTATTTATATTCCGTTTTTTAAAACGTTACCACAGTTATCATAGTGGATTAACAAGAAAATGTAATTTGGTGGATATAATCCTGTGGCCTTTGCAGCTTGGAAGTTTGTCGAAATATGAGCAAACACAAAAAAATATCAATAGTAAAAAATAACAGAGCCATGACTCAGTGGGATTGTGGGAAATCAAGAATGGAATTTCACGTGGGTTAAAGTGACCCAGTATCAAGCTACCATCTCCAACCTCGTTTTTGTAGATCAAAGATGATTTGGGGATAAAATTAACCAGAAATTACTGATCAGCAGCATCATTTTAATTGCTTCTCCAGTACATAATAACTGCTGTTGGATCTAGTCATTCCGGGTATATTTTAACATAATATGCTCTGGTCTGGGATGATTCCACCAATCACCTTCAGAGTTGTAGCATGGCAGACAGAAACAAAGGTTAGCAACAACAAACAATAGAGAAGACTCAGTTTAGCGACATTCGAGAAAGGAATTCCATGTGAGTTCAAAAGGTTCAAGCTACTAATCATAACCTTGTTTTTGAAGATGGGAGAGATAATCTTGGAGTTACAGGCCTGACATTGTTTTTGAGCGATTTGCGAGCCCAGTGCCCATATGCTATTTACGCAATAAATTGCGTTACAATGTTAATGTCCAGCATAGTTGCTTATTTAGAAGCAACTATGCAGTAGATTCATTGTATTAAGCGTATGCAGACGTGCTTTTACAAAAGTAAGTCTTCACAAAAGATATTAAGTATGAGCTACAGCTGCAGTTTTATCACATTCTCAGTCCCAAAGTGAAGGTATTCAGCATCAATCAGCGTCCAGCCTGTTAAACCCGGACTTTTTATCTCCATGTAAAGCTAGGCATAGGTAGAGGACCCACGGCTTGAGTCATGAATTTAAAATACCCATGAGCTGAAACTTGTCATCATGAAAAATAACGTTATCAATACAAGTAATGACGTCACACATATGGCCCACAAAATAGAATATTCTGGTCCTGACAATACAAAAACTCTTGTCTGCGACATATACACCTACTTGTATGTATCCTTGGTAACACAACAACATTTATTCGCCTAAATAAAACAACTTTAGAAACTTAAAACTGTTTTCTTATGACTTTTTGAAGAAAGAATTTAATTGTATTTTATTCATAACTGTACAGACAACCTGTTTATGAATACGGTATACTTGCGTTAAGTGGGACGCCGGGCTTTCACTAATTGGGACCATATTTCTCGGTCCCTTGAACTTCCTTACTAAATCCAAGCAAAACTCCGCTTAAGTGAGCCCCCAGATAAGTGGGACTTTCTTTAAGAGGGACCCTTTTTGCTGTCCCTTGAGTGTTCGCAAATGATATATGTCATTAGTGATGGTTGGTGTGTGTTACCTACCCACCTGTTTTTCTATACTCGTAATAGAACATCTGTACAGTTACCTTAAGGGAAGAAATTATTTGCGGAAGAAATTTGTGCGAAACTTTTTTTTGCGGAATTAATTTTTGCGGATTTTGGCCAAATCCGCAAATATTTATTCCGCAAAACCTTGGAAATTTTTCATCCGCAATAATAAATTATTGTTACAGCTTAGTATTCTTTTTTTTGTTATTTTGATGAAAAATAGAGAGATGATATTCCATAAATCGGATGTTTTTCATACACTCAGGTATTAAATTAGGTTTTTTCCGACTTTTGATTTACCAAATTTCTTGTATCCGCAAAAATTTCTTCCGCAATGTCTCTTTTGAGGTCGCTATCCGCGAAAATTTCTTCCGCAAAATATGCCATTTTTGGGTCACTCATCCGCAAAAATTAATTCCGCAAATAATTTCTTCCCTTAAGGTACTTTAAGACCGAGTGAGTATTCCAATGACTGTGTGTTACAAAACTGGAATTGTTAGTAATGCATCAGTTAACTTTTTCCCACAGGTGTAAACAGATATATTTTAAGAATAATGTCAAAATTTTCCATCAAGGGTAACATTAAATACGACTTTTTTAAACCTCTGTTTATGAGGAAATTATTGCAATATATTGACTGACTTTCAAAATATTGATGGAGATGGATATTAGCTATAACATTGAGTTTCTCCAGCACTGTGATTGGCTAATATACATGAAATATATGCTACTTTTTACTTTTTTTTCAATTCTAAAATTCAAAAAGTACAAAAAAATGAGGTGCTGTTTTATGGGTCTATCAAGGTATATGGTGATGTAAATATGTTCTCACCTATCCAGTGTGATATCTTGAACATATTTACATAAATATTAATACTTAGATCATTCATACCAGCAAGTGTTGGTTTCTGAGTATCTAATCGATGATTTATTTCCGCATAATTAGCTGAACATTCAAGACTTATATCTCGGAAACCAACAAAGATATTTCAAAATAATAAAAAGATTCATAGACACGGGAGGTAGGCTTTAAATAAATTCTGCTAAGTCGTATATTTTTTCTACTTTTTCTGTAATCCTACGGAAGCCAAGAAGGGTCAATCCAAAAATATATTTCAAATCCACAAATATATTTCAAATTCACAAATATATTTCAAATCCACAAATATATTTCAAATCCACAAATATACTTCAAATCCACAAATATATTTTAAATCCACAAATATATTTCAAATCCACAAATATATTTCAAATCCACAAATATATTTCAAATCTACAAATATATTTCAAATCCACAAATATACTTCAAATCCACAAATATATTTTAAATCCACAAATATACTTCAAATCCACAAATATACTTCAAATCCACAAATATATTTCAAATCCACAAATATATTTCAAATCCACAAATATATTTCAAATCCACAAATATATTTCAAATCCACAAATATATTTCAAATCCACAAATATATTTCAAATCCACAAATATACTTCAAATCCACAAATATATTTCAAATCCACAAATATATTTCAAATCCACAAATATACTTCAAATCCACAAATATACTTCAAATCCACAAATATACTTCAAATCCACAAATATATTTTAAATCCACATATATATTTCAAATCCACAAATATATTTCAAATCCACAAATATATTTTAAATCCACATATATATTTTAAATCCACAAATATATTTCAAATCCACAAATATATTTCAAATCCACAAATGTATTTTAAATCCACAAATATATTTCAAATCCACAAATATATTTTAAATCCACAAATATATTTCAAATCCACAAATATATTTCAAATCCACAAATGTATTTTAAATCCACAAATATATTTCAAATCCACAAATATACTTCAAATCCACATATATATTTCAAATCCACAAATGTATTTTAAATCCACAAATATATTTCAAATCCACAAATATATTTTAAATCCACATATACATTTTAAATCCACAAATATATTTCAAATCCACAAATATATTTCAAATCCACAAATATATTTCAAATCCACAAATATATTTCAAATCCACATATATATTTCAAATCCACAAATATATTTCAAATCCACAAATATATTTCAAATCCACAAATATATTTTAAATCCACATATACATTTTAAATCCACAAATATATTTCAAATCCACAAATATATTTCAAATCCACAAATATATTTCAAATCCACAAATATATTTCAAATCCACAAATATATTTCAAATCCACAAATATATTTCAAATCCACAAATATACTTCAAATCCACAAATATATTTTAAATCCACAAATATATTTCAAATCCACAAATATATTTCAAATCCACAAATGTATTTTAAATCCACAAATATATTTCAAATCCACAAATATACTTCAAATCCACATATATATTTCAAATCCACAAATATATTTCAAATCCACAAATATATTTCAAATCCACAAATATATTTTAAATCCACATATACATTTTAAATCCACAAATATATTTCAAATCCACAAATATATTTCAAATCCACAAATATATTTCAAATCCACAAATATATTTCAAATCCACAAATATATTTCAAATCCACAAATATACTTCAAATCCACAAATATATTTTAAATCCACAAATATATTTCAAATCCACAAATATATTTCAAATCCACAAATATATTTCAAATCCACAAATATATTTCAAATCCACAAATATATTTCAAATTCACAAATATATTTCCAATCCACATATATATTTTAAATCCGAAAACATATTTCAAACCATAAATTATTTCGATCAGCGAAGCCTCCTGGCCATAATGGCATAATGGCGGCTGCAAGTGCATGCTTTTGTTTTAGTTGTGGAAGAGAATTCTACTTAATGGAGTTTTTCTGTCCTAATTGTGGAATGGAAAGACGTGCAATAAAAGCTGAAACTGCAACACACAACAAATGTGTGGAAGATGTTATTAAATATTACTTTAATAAGGGAACTGAAAAGATAGTTATGTATTTGAAACTTACCACGAGATTGATATCAGTGTCAGCACTTTAAAACGCCGTCTAAGAGCGATGGGCTTAAAAAGGGAAGGAAAAACCTGACGTGAATTCTTCAATTCGTCGGATTATCGAAACCGAAATTTTAATTACAAATGGAGTGAAGGGTTATCGTAGCATTTGGAACAAGCTACCCGGCCCAAATGCTGTATGGCATGGCTATTACAAGTTGAAGCCTTTTGGATTCCCTATTCATGGATGTGTAGACGGTTTTTCCCGCAAAGTCATTTGGTTAAAAGTTAGTCGTACCAATAATAATCCTGTAATACCTGCTCACTTTTTCCTAAACGCTCTTGACGAACTTAAAATTTGTCCAGATATAGTGAGGACTGATTGCGGTACTGAAAGTGGTATATTGGCAAGTTACCAGTCACTTATTGATAACGACTTTAATGCACATAAATATGGAACTTTACATTCTAACCAAGGGATTGAAAATTTATGGTCTCATTTTAAGCGAACTTACACAACTTGGGTAATTGACTATTTCAAAGATATGGTTGAAAGTGACGCACTTCGTTTAGGTGATCATTTTCAAATGGAATACGCTTGGTTTTGCTATTCCTGGTTAATACAATCAGAGTTAGACAAAATGAGAGGCGAGTGGAATTCACACATTAAAAGAGATTCAAGGAACGCTAAAGTATGCGGGATACCAGATGAAATGTTTTATCTTCCAGAAAGTTTTGACTATCGAAAATGTGGAAAAATTATTAATAGTGATCTTATTGACAGCCTTCTTCAACAAAGAAACGTACATGAAGAAGCTAAACATGTTCTTAATGACTGCGAATATTTCAACTATGTCATTGGACAGTCGGGCTACACTATTCCTCCTCGTGATTGGTTAGAAGCAAGACAAATATACGATAATATTATTTCTGCGGGAATATAGTTCCTTTTTGTTATATACATACTTCTTCTGTAAGTTAATGTAAATACAATAAAAATGACTCTATCGTTCTTATACTCTAAACACTGATCTGCATGTGCCTCAATTACTGAGAATGGAAATCTTTTATTGCATATAGGGCACCAACCATATTTCACACTGCAAGTACCACTACCGCTGGCTTGTTCTTCATGTATTGGATCAGCACTATATTCATTTAAGAATATAACGGGGTTGAAATTTTCGCTCAAAGTATCATCCAAAGTAATATCAATTGGACTTTTTAAGGCATCAAGAAGTTTCCGAGTTGTTGCCGATTGTACATCGTGTCCTTTGCATAAATAAAGGTCTACTTTTGAAAATGGCTTAGCTAGCTCCTTTTTGTATTTGTCAACAGTAAAAGCTGTTTTTGTCCCAGGTATCATTTCGACCACCTTCTGGTCGGGTATAGCAAGACATATTCTCCTAGACCACAGAAAAAATAGTCATGGTCTGCATGCTTTTTGTTTGCAGCCTTCAAAACAGAGGCTGCTGAGGCATCCCTAGCAGTACGCACAGGTAACTTAGATCCTCTAACACAATGGAGCGATTGCTTGTTCATTCTTTCTTATAATAACAACATTAATAACAACACTTTCCGTAGATGTTTTACTATGTAAAGATACAACCTTTGCTTTCTTGCTTTTAAAAACCACATTACTACTATTACTTCCTCGATCATCGTCACCAGTACTTTCTTCTTCGTTGACTGCATTTGTCTTTTTTTTTGAGAATCGTGATGTTCTTTCATTTGACTTAATTCGTTGATAGTCTACAATGACAATGCCTCACTGTGGACAGGATTTTCTGCTTTCTTTTGTATTTCCTTTCCACAATACGAGCAGAAATAATCGCCACAAAATGTGATTTTCTTCCCACATGACGAACAAAAACGGTCTGCCATGTTTGTTCACAAATCATGTCGCGCACATGTGACTTTTTGCAGGGCCTTAGATCCAGTGGCAGGGCCCTGGGATAATTGGAATTTTAAAATATATTTGTGGATTTGAAATATATTTGTGGATTTGAAATATATTTGTGGATTTAAAATATATTTGTGGATTTGAAATATATTTGTGGATTTGAAATATATTTGTGGATTTGAAATATGTTTGTGGATTTGAAATATATTTGTGGATTTGAAATATATTTGTGGATTTAAAATATATTTGTGGATTTGAAATATATTTGTGGATTTGAAATATATTTGTGGATTTAAAATATATTTGTGGATTTGAAATATATTTGTGGATTTGAAATATATTTGTGGATTTGAAATATGTTTGTGGATTTGAAATATATTTGTGGATTTGAAATATATTTGTGGATGTAAAATATATTTGTGGATTTGAAATATATTTGTGGATTTGAAATATATTTGTGGATTTAAAATATATTTCTGGATTTAAAATATATTTGTGGATTTAAAATATATTTGTGGATTTAAAATATATATGTGGATTTGAAATATATTTGTGGATTTGAAATATATTTGTGGATTTGAAATATATTTGTGGATTTGAAATACATTTGTGGATTTAAAATATATTTGTGGATTTGAAATATATTTGTGGATTTAAATATATTTGTATTTGAAATATATTTGTGGATTTGAAATATATATGTGGATTTGAAATATATTTGTAGATTTAAAATATATTTGTGGATTTAAAATATATTTGTGGATTTAAAATATATATGTGGATTTGAAATATATTTGTGGATTTGAAATATATTTGTGGATTTGAAATATATTTGTGGACTGGAAATATATTTGTGGATTTGAAATATATTTGTGGATTTGAAATATATATGTGGATTTGAAATATATTTGTGGATTTAAAATATATTTGTGGATTTAAAATATATTTGTGGATTTAAAATATATATGTGGATTTGAAATATGTTTGTGGATTTGAAATATATTTGTGGATTTGAAATATATTTGTGGATTTGAAATATATTTGTGGATTTGAAATATATTTGTGGATTTGAAGTATATTTGTGGATTTGAAATATATTTGTGGATTTGAAATATATTTGGTGGATTTGAAATATATTTGTGGATGTGAAAGTATATTTGTGGATTTGAAATATATTTGTGGATTTGAAATATATTTGTGGATTTGAAGTATATTTGTGGATTTGAAATATATTTGTGGATTGAAATAATATTTGATGGATTTTGAAATATATTTGTGGATTTGAAAGTATATTTGTGGATTTGAAATATATTTGTGGATTTAAAATATATTTGTGGATTTGAAGTATATTTGTGGATTTGAAATATATTTGTGGATTTGAAATATATTTGTGGATTTGAAGTATATTTGTGGATTTAAAATATATTTGTGGATTTGAAGTATATTTGTGGATTTGAAATATATTTGTGGATTTGAAATATATTTGTGGATTTGAAATATATTTGTGGATTTGAAATATATTTGTGGACTTGAAATATATTTGTGGATTTGAAATATTTAAATATTGTGGATTTAAAATATATTTGTGGATTTAAATATATTTGTGGATTTAAAATATATTTGTGGATTTGAAATTTATTTGTGGATTTAAAAATATATTTTGTGGATTTAAAATATATTTGTGGATTTGAAAATATATTTGTGGATTTAAAATATATTTGTGGATTTAAATATATTTGTGGATTTGAAATATATTTGTGGGATTTAAATATATTTGTGGATTTAAAAAATATTGTGGATTTAAAATATATTTGTGGATTTAAAATATATTTGTGGATTTAAAATATATATGTGGATTTAAAATATATTTGTGGATTTGAAGTATATTTGTGGATTTAAAATATATTTGTGGATTTAAAATATATATGGGGATTTAAAATATATTTGTGGATTTAAAATATATATGTGGATTTAAAATATATTTGTGGATTTGAAGTATATTTGTGGATTTAAAATATATTTGTGGATTTAAAATATATTTGTGGATTTGAAATATATTTGTGGATTTAAAATATATTTCTGGATTTGAAATATATTTGTGGATTTAAAATATATTTGTGGATTTAAAATATATTTGTGGATTTAAAATATATTTCTGGATTTAAAATATATATGTGGATTTAAAATATATTTGTGGATTTGAAGTATATTTGTGGATTTAAAATATATTTGTGGATTTGAAATATATTTGTGGATTTAAAATATATATGTGGATTTGAAATATATTTGTGGATTTGAAATATATTTGTGGATTTGAAATATATTTGTGGATTTAAAATATATTTGTGGATTTGAAATATATTTGTGGATTTGAAATATATTTGTGGATTTGAAATATATTTGTGGATTTGAAATATATTTGTGGATTTGAAATATATATGTGGATTTGAAATATATTTGTGGATTTAAAACATATTTGTGGATTTAAAATATATTTGTGGATTTGAAATATATTTGTGGATTTGAAATATATTTGTGGATTTGAAATATATTTGTGGATTTGAAATATATTTGTGGATTTAAAATATATTTGTGGATTTGAAATATATTTGTGGATTTGAAATATATTAATATATTTGTATTGAATATATTGTGGATTTTAAAATATATTTTGTGGATTTAAAATATATTTGTGGATTTGAAGTAATATTTGTGGATTTGAAATATATTTGTGGATTTGAAACTCGGATTTGAAGTATATTTGTGGATTTGAAGTATATTTGTGGATTTGAAGTATATTTGTGGATTTGAAATATATTTGTGGATTTGAAATATATTTGTGGATTTGAAATATATTTCTGGATTTGAAATATATATGTGGATTTGAAATATATTTGTGGATTTAAAATATATTTGTGGATTTAAAATATATTTGTGGATTTGAAATATATTTGTGGATTTCAAATATATTTGCGGATTTAAAATATATTTGTGGATTTAAAATATATTTGTGGATTTAAAATATATATGTGGATTTGAAATATGTTTGTGGATTTGAAATATATTTGTGGATTTGAAATATATTTGTGGATTTGAAATATATTTGTGGATTTGAAATATATTTGTGGATTTGAAATATGTTTGTGGATTTGAAATATATTTGTGGATTTGAAATATATTTGTGGATTTAAAATATATTTGTGGATTTGAAATATATTTGTGGATTTGAAATATATTTGTGGATTTAAAATATATTTGTGGATTTGAAATATATTTGTGGATTTGAAATATATTTGTGGATTTGAAATATGTTTGTGGATTTGAAATATATTTGTGGATTTGAAATATATTTGTGGATGTAAAATATATTTGTGGATTTGAAATATATTTGTGGATTTGAAATATATTTGTGGATTTAAAATATATTTGTGGATTTAAAATATATTTGTGGATTTATAAATATATTGTGGATTTAAAATATATATGGATTGAAATTTGTGGATTTGAAATATATTTGTGGATTTTGAAATATATTTGTGATTGAATACATTTGTGGATTTAAAATATATTTGTGGTTGAAATATATTTGTGGATTAAATATATTGTATTTGAATATATTTGTGGATTTGAAATATATATGTGGATTTGAAATATATTGTAGATTTAAAATATATTTGTGATTAAAATAATTTGTGGATTTAAAATATATATGTGGATTTGAAATATATTTGTGGATTTGAATATATTTGTGGATTTGAAATATATTTTTGGACTGGAAATAATATTTGTGGATTTGAAATATATTTGTGGATTTGAAAATATATATGTGGGATTTGAAATATATTTGTGGATTTAAAAATATATTTGTGGATTTAAAATATATTTGTGGATTTAAAATATATATGTGGATTTGAAATATGTTTGTGGATTTGAAATATATTTGTGGATTTGAAATATATTTGTGGATTTGAAATATTATTGTGGATTTGAAATATATTTGTGGATTGAAATATATTTGTGGATTTGAAGTATATTTGTGGATTTGAAATATATTTGTTGGATTTGAAATATATTTGTGATTTGAAATATATTTGTGGATGTGAAGTATATTTGTGGATTTGAAATATATTTGTGATATGAAATATATTTGTGGATTGAAGTATATTTGTGGAATTTGAAATATATTTGTGGATTTGAATATATTTGTGGATTTGAAAATATATTTGTGGATTTGAAGTATATTTGTGGATTTGAAATATATTTGTGGATTTAAAATATATTTGTGGATTTGAAGTATATTTGTGGATTTGAAATATATTTGTGGATTTGAAATATATTTGTGGATTTGAAGTATATTGTGGATTTAAATATATTTGTGGATTTGAAGTATATTTGTGGATTTGAAATATATTTGTGGATTTGAAATATATTTGTGGATTTGAAATATATTTTGTGGATTTTGAAATATATTTGTGGACTTGAAATATATTGTGGATTTGATTAAATATATTTGTTGGATTTAAAATATATTTGTGGATTTAAAATATATTTGTGGATTTAAAATATATTTGTGGATTTGAAAATATATTTGTGATTTAAAATATATTTGTGGATTAAATTTGTGGATTGAAATATATTTGTGGATTTAAAATATATTTGTGGATTTAAAATATATTTGTGGATTTGAAATATATTTGTGGATTTGAAATATATTTGTGGATTTGAAATATATTTGTGGATTTGAAATATATTTGTGGATTTGAAATATATTTGTGGATTTAAAATATATTTGTGGATGTGAAGTATATTTGTGGATTTGAAATATATTTGTGGATTTGAAATATATTTGTGGATTTGAAGTATATTTGTGGATTTGAAATATATTTGTGGATTTGAAATATATTTGTGGATTTGAAATATATTTGTGGATTTGAAGTATATTTGTGGATTTGAAATATATTTGTGGATTTAAAATATATTTGTGGATTTGAAGTATATTTGTGGATTTGAAATATATTTGTGGATTTGAAATATATTTGTGGATTTGAAGTATATTTGTGGATTTAAAATATATTTGTGGATTTGAAGTATATTTGTGGATTTGAAATATATTTGTGGATTTAAAATATATTTGTGGATTTAAAATATATATGTGGATTTAAAATATATTTGTGGATTTGAAGTATATTTGTGGATTTGAAATATATTTGTGGATTTGAAATATATTTGTGGATTTGAAATATATTTGTGGATTTGAAATATATATGTGGATTTGAAGTATATTTGTGGATTTAAAATATATATGGGGATTTAAAATATATTTGTGGATTTAAAATATATATGTGGATTTAAAATATATTTGTGGATTTGAAATATATTTGTGGATTTGAAATATATTTGTGGATTTGAAATATATTTGTGGATTTGAAATATATTTGTGGATGTGAAGTATATTTGTGGATTTGAAATATATTTGTGGATTTGAAATATATATGTGGATTTGAAGTATATTTGTGGATTTAAAATATATATGGGGATTTAAAATATATTTGTGGATTTAAAATATATATGTGGATTTAAAATATATTTGTGGATTTGAAATATATTTGTGGATTTGAAATATATTTGTGGATTTGAAATATATTTGTGGATTTAAAATATATTTGTGGATTTGAAGTATATTTGTGGATTTAAAATATATTTGTGGATTTGAAATATATTTGTGGATTTAAAATATATATGTGGATTTGAAATATATTTGTGGATTTGAAATATATTTGTGGATTTGAAATATATTTGTGGATTTAAAATATATTTGTGGATTTGAAATATATTTGTGGATTTGAAATATATTTGTGGATTTGAAATATATTTGTGGATTTGAAATATATTTGTGGATTTGAAATATATATGTGGATTTGAAATATATTTGTGGATTTAAAACATATTTGTGGATTTAAAATATATTTGTGGATTTGAAATATATTTGTGGATTTGAAATATATTTGTGGATTTGAAATATATTTGTGGATTTGAAATATATTTGTGGATTTAAAATATATTTGTGGATTTGAAATATATTTGTGGATTTGAAATATATTTGTGGATTTAAATATATTTGTATTTGAAATATATTTGTGGATTTAAAATATATTTGTGGATTTAAAATATATTTGTGGATTTGAAGTATATTTGTGGATTTGAAATATATTTGTGGATTTGAAACTCGGATTTGAAGTATATTTGTGGATTTGAAGTATATTTGTGGATTTGAAGTATATTTGTGGATTTGAAATATATTTGTGGATTTGAAATATATTTGTGGATTTGAAATATATTTGTGGATTTGAAATATATTTCTGGATTTGAAATATATATGTGGATTTGAAATATATTTGTGGATTTAAAATATATTTGTGGATTTAAAATATATTTGTGGATTTGAAATATATTTGTGGATTTCAAATATATTTGTGGATTTAAAATATATTTGTGGATTTGAAATATATTTGTGGATTTAAAATATATATGTGGATTTAAAATATATTTGTGGATTTGAAGTATATTTGTGGATTTAAAATATATTTGTGGATTTGAAATATATTTGTGGATTTAAAATATATATGTGGATTTGAAATATATTTGTGGATTTGAAATATATTTGTGGATTTAAAATATATTTGTGGATTTAAAATATATTTGTGGATTTAAAATATATTTGTGGATTTGAAATATATTTGTGGATTTAAAATATATTTGTGGATTTAAAATATATTTCTGGATTTAAAATATATATGTGGATTTAAAATATATTTGTGGATTTGAAATATATTTGTGGATTTGAAATATATTTGTGGATTTAAAATATATATGTGGATTTGAAATATATTTGTGGATTTGAAATATATTTGTGGATTTGAAATATATTTGTGGATTTGAAATATATTTGTGGATTTAAAATATATTTGTGGATTTGAAATATATTTGTGGATTTGAAATATATTTGTGGATTTGAAATATATTTGTGGATTTGAAATATATTTGTGGATTTGAAATATATATGTGGATTTGAAATATATTTGTGGATTTAAAACATATTTGTGGATTTAAAATATATTTGTGGATTTGAAATATATTTGTGGATTTGAAATATATTTGTGGATTTAAAATATATTTGTGGATTTAAAATATATTTGTGGATTTGAAATATATTTGTGGATTTGAAACTCGGATTTGAAGTATATTTGTGGATTTGAAGTATATTTGTGGATTTGAAATATATTTGTGGATTGACCCTTCTCGGCTTCCGTAGTAATTCACACCTCAATAAGGTCGTGGATTACGGCTGGTAGAATATTTTTTTTGCAAATATCGTCGAATATTTATATCAAACCAAAACCTTCGAAAGCTGGAATTATAACAAAAAATGCTGACGTCATCAAAAATTGTTGCTGACAGTGGTCATTTGAGGTATGACTGTTAATTGTCATGTGACAGGCAATAGGCTAGGTTTTTTATTCTTTCACACTCGACACTACACCCGCCTGACTTGAGGATAATACAGTATTTCATATTCTAGCAAATGTAAATGTTAGGGCAGATAAAATACATTTGGGTCACATGTGCATAGTCAACATATTTCTAAACATTGGCCTGTGCGTTTCACATCGAAAGGTTTACATAAAAATGTAAGCCCATTCCAATAATATTTCAATAACATACAAGTCATTGTGTTCTATGATAAGATAATTTTGAGATCTAACTGTAAAGTTCATGATTTTCCTAAGAAAAACATACGAGGCAAGGAAAATTTTAAATGTCATTTTAGGTTTCTGGATTAACATTATTGGTCATAAAAAGACTGGTTTCATAATTCGACGACGACCGTCTCTATACCGTGTTATTTCGTTCGAAAAAGGTAAACATTTTCCAAGAATTCGTAACATAAAAAATAATTTCTACTCAGAAGGCTAATTTGAACGGTATGACGTCAGTTAAATATTTCCTGTACAGATTGCATAGTGGTGGTTTTGCTGGTTATTTTTGTACCTTTTGAGAGAATTATTTTGTGTCAGTATTTCGAAAGAATTATATTACGATAATTTCACGGAAAAAGAATATAAGTACTTTTTTTTCTTAATTTATACTGTTTTTAAGTGTCTTATATAAAAATTAAACATGAATGAAACATGTTTTTGAAAATAAAAATACTAAACTAAAAATATAAAAATTCCCAACATGAATTTCTTTAATGCAAATGCATCTTAGAGGAATTCTTTCCCTAAAGATAAAATGGATTTAAGTTTATGAAATATAAATCTAAGAATTTTTCCTCGCATGAAAGGACAATTGTGACCTTTAGTCAACTATATTATAAGACCCGTATACGTCTGTCTGTCTGTCACGCAAAATGGTACCGCAAGTAGCGAGACGCACGCAACGTATTAAAAGGACGGGCAAGCCCGTGGATTTTTCCTCGGGCCACCGACTAGTTTTATCAAACTCATTAGATACAATACATATTTAATTATATTTAGTTAATAACCAAAAATTACATAAATTTATTTCCCATGTTCTGAAACCTAGAAAATTTATCTTTTTCTTTTTTTTCTTTATCTTGCTACGTCGAAGAAGGAGAGAATGTTTTTTTTATCTTCATCATTGCTTTCAGCATCAATTACAATTGGTAAATTTTTCAATGTACTTTTCTTCCTGTCTGTCTGTTTTCCACTTTTGAATTTCTTTTTCGTTTCCCTATTGTTTTTTTTTTTAGCTTTGAACTCCTGGTTAACAAAATAATTGAATTCAAAAATGAATTCGAATACAGTACTATAACAGCTATATTACTTAAACGAACCATAAAATACGTCGTTTCGAAATCTTTACTCATAAAATGTGTTAAAGTGAAAGTAACCATATGAAATAAATTACATAAAACAGCACAGAAGAACATCATCACAATTGTCTCAGTTATTCGTCTGTTATAATCAACATTGGTATGACGATTGCCATCCATTTTTGCCATATTCCTTCGAACACGCAATATTAAATAAATCTGGGTTGCACCCACTGCAACTGTTAATAAAAGTTCTCCTCCAGTTACCAGAACTGAGGTAATAAGTATTTTTTGCCTGTAACTTTTCGCGTCTGACATCTTTAACAAAATCTTTTCGTCATAGAAATGATGTAAAGAGAAATAGATGTACAGAGTAAACAAAATGGAATGAAGTACTTTAGAACGGGTTTGCAAAATCCAGAATGGAAGTTTGGATGAGTAACTAACACACACCTATCGATTGATATTATGATAGTCATAACCCATGAAAATAAGTATGGGGAAAGGAAATATTGCACACAATGTTTCTTCTGTAAAACCAACATAAAATATTACAATAGACGGCAAAGCGAACAAACCAACGCAAAGATCCGAAACAGATAGGACCAAAAAAATATTTATCTGTTCTGGTACACTTCCCATTTCTTAACGCTCTGATTAAAATGGAATTGCTTGAAATTATTAATAACATGACGACAATACTTGCTCCCATGACAATGTACTTAACTTCCGGCGACATTTTGGTACCAGTTTTAAGGCAAAGATACTCATCTGATGCATTTGTTGCGATAATTGTAAAGTTTGACATTACGACTTCTTCGAACTAATGCACTAGAACTGCCCTATTGTCAGAATAACGAAGATAACAAAAATATGATAAAATTGGCAGCAATGTTATGCGCCATTAGATTTAAAGAATTTGATAGGGATAAAACAAACCATTTCCAATAATTAGAATCTCCACCTTTTAAATACCAGAAAAGGAGGCTAAGAGGGAAGATATTAGTAAAATAACCAATAATGTAAATTATGAAAGACTTTGACGAAGCCTTGTTCCATTCTTATTCTCTTCATAAGAAAATGGCTTTTAATATAATTTTCTTTTTCTTTGACGAAATTGGACTTCGTCTTTCCTTAACGAATATTTCTGAATTGGTATTCAGACATATTTATTTGCGAGAAAATACTAATATGATATTACTATTATAATGATATTTTAAAAGCAGATGTTTTCCTTTTATTTGAATTTGTAATTTAGGCAATTTATGATGAGAAAAAAGATGAATTACAAATTATGAACGAAAACTTTGATATCTTCAGTTAAGGATATTACAGCATAGCATTGTGTTGTTAAATCAAATAAACGCGCACTCCTTGTGTTATCTCTAACGTCTTAGGGGATGGTTTAATAGGGACATACTTGCAAATAAATACGTTTATAATTTTATTTTATAGATAGCTGTTAGGTATTCTAACATTGATTGTAAAAGTAAAATGTATTTTCAAATAACAGCGATTGCGATTATTTAGAAAAAAAGCTTCTTTCAACTTTTTGATTTATTTTTTTTAATCGCAAGGGTAAGGCTAATTACGAAAAATAGCTTTTACTTGATCAATTTGACATTACCGAATGCATGGGAAGAATCTGGTCGCATTAGTTTGGGCAAGCTTGGTGTCAAGTTTTGGTCGAATTGTGCTCGAAAGCACCGTTGCCGTTCCACGCACACTTAATAACAGGGTGGTAAGAAATCGAGAATATACTTTATTCCATGTTCTCTAGATTGAATCTAGATGACCAATGGGTTGAATCCGAATCAAGAAGGAGTACTCTTGGTAACCTAATTAAAGGACCAAGATTCAGGGGGTTGTACCACCCATTCTTTAATACCTCTCCCCAAAAATTAAAATAAAACAAGAAAATCCACCCACCCTCTTTATTAGACACCCTATCCCCAAAAAATCTTCCGATTAAGAAGAATTTTTCCGTAAAATTGAAATATAAAAAAATGCTCATATTTTAATAAATGTCTTTAAAAACATCATAAGGGACACAAGCATACATTTAACACATGAAGTACTTGACCTTGCTGACAAAAAAGTCTGAATAAATCAAAGGCATTGGTGTTCAAGGGAGGTCTGATAACACAATTGGAATAAAAAACTATCCTCCGGCTATTGTTGACCCCTCTATTACAAAACTGAGATTGGAAATCCACCCACTTTAATTTATCAACATCCTTCAAACCATTGATTTGAAGAAATACCGAATAACAAATAGGTTCCAAGAGTTTAGTGTTTTATTATGTATGAACAGCAAATGTAGCTACTTTTTTGTTCTTATCTACTGTTACGGAAGTATATTTTTGTTATATGAATAATTTTTGCATTAGCACCTATTTTTGGCTTACCATAAATGATCGAATAAACGCCGGGGCGTTTATTCAAAAATTAACTTTTTAGGGGGGGCGTTTAATTGACAGGGGCGTTTATTACAAAAAACAGAAATTTGATAAAATGTGCACTTTGTTGTTTGTAAATTTTATACAATTTGAATGTCTTCTTCATCCCTTCCGCCATCAAGATCGATCAAATTTATTTCCTCTGCTGCATCTTCTTCGTCAGAATCTGTGATGCTGGCAAATGGGTTGGGAATGTCTTCTCGTAACAAGACAGAAAGTTGGGGGGGGCGTTTATTCGACAGGGGCGTTTAATTGACCGAGGGCGTTTATTCGATCATTTACGGTATTTCAGCAATGGCAGAGAATAATGACGTCACATAGAACGATAATTGAAAATTGTATCTTTTATAGTGTGTTTTTCTATGCCCGTATATTTCTTATGCAGGCGGTCCATAGATATAAAGAAAATTGCATTGAAGAACGTATGACTTCTCGTTGGATTTCACTTGGTAGTGTGTATCGAAATCTTGAACATAACATAATGTTGGAAGTCATTTACTGAAAGTACCTCCACAGCTCTATCGACAACCTTGTACTTGCATCATACACAATTCCATATATTTTACAGACTCTACGTACGTAAATTACTCCACATAATTACATCCTTTAGGGAACCTAGAGCCTCTAAGGACGCTATAGAATCTGGGAACACTGTGACCTCCACGCACCCTAGAGACCCCACTTGTTCTAGGCACCATATAGACTCGAGGACCTCATAGAATTTAGGGAGGTAAATTACTCTGCAGTAGGTATCTTGTAGAGTTCAGGGACGTTTTATTATAGAAACGCTATAAATTACAGGCACTCTATGGCATTTATTCTTACAGCATCTAGGGACGTAAACTACACTAAAGACGTTATAGAATTTGAGGAGCGGAAACTACTCAAAAGGACAAATGTTAGGACTGTTAACTACGCTAGGACTGTTAACTACGCTAAGGTCAAGGGATCTTATAGACTCTATGATGATGCTATGGAACGTTATAGAGTTTAGGGAAATATACTACTTCAGCGACCTAATAAACTAAAGGGTCGTAAAATACTGTAGGGGACATGGAATCAGGGAGTTTATAGAAGCGTATAAGATATTATGCAGTAGAATGATAAAGGTGTCATAAAACATTTATATATGTGACAGATATACATATTGATCTATATTAAATGAAGAATTTGTACCGTGTTAGGTATTGCTAATCAAGTATCGTTGCCTCGTATCGCCTTAAAATCGCCATTTTGAATGTTTGGATACTCTGACAGACTAAACTAATAAGTTTCTCCGTAAACGGACGATTGTAGCAACTGGAATTGTGCATGCAGTTAATTTTCATAACATCTGGCTTGCATTACACATTTTCAGAATTTCAAAGATACTTCTTCTCAGTTATTTTTACTTTATTTTAGAATATATATGTAAATCATACTTCTTTTTTATTCTATTTTATCTTAAGATTATTAAATTTCAGTATATTCATATTCCTTTGGTTATCACGGTTTATTTCAAATTACAGCATTTTCCAGGTTATTTATAAGCCTGGCTTGACTTCTAGCAGAGGAAATCTTCAAGCCCCTGGGTTTCGCGTCGTGACAGGATATGCCACCAATTAATATTTTTCTTCGCAAAAGTGCATTTAAAAGTTTACCCAGGGCTTCTACAGCTCATATAGTATTTCTATATAACGCCCTGAGATAGACGTAAAACCCGAAGAAGCTATTCTGAATAAATAATCACAAAAATAAGATTTGAAGAAACATGATTAACTAATATAGCAAGGAGGGGAGGGTGGGGAGGGGAAGGGGGCGTGGTTTACTCACCTCACTCGTGCATAGTACGGAACAACCATTTTACAGTTGCTGGTTTACCTTAATTAATAAAGAAAATACACTCTGTTTAAAAAGATTATTTTTTACGTTGTACATCATAGTCATATGTGTCGATGGCTACCACTAATAGGAACTAGGTCAGTCAAAAACAGAGTTTTGTTTAGCTCTAAGAAACAGCCAGAGATTAGCGCTCTCTTGTGTGATGACTTTAATGTGGGACTCATATATTTGTAAAACGTTCGGCGATGGGATTTAGTGAAAATTGCGACCACTTTTCAATAGATTCTGTTTCTAAAGTAAAGTTCTATAGGTGTGTATGTCTGTGTTTGTGACGGCTTACATGAAAGAACAGGACGTGGTAGCAGAAAGTAAATAAAAAATAAATTAAGAAATCAAAAAACTATACGCACTATTATTAAATTACAGTTAAAATGGTAATAAATAGATAACTTAGGGGATCAATAATTACAGGGATTAAAACATCTACCGATGAGATTTGCCACATTTTGTGAAGCGATGTAACTTTATTCTGTGATAGAATCGTTTGCTGTATCTGCATCGTCCACATATCGCGAATTCTTCTCCTAAAAGCAAAAATAAATTTACTAATAGAGAACAATAAAATGACAGCTTCTGGAATATTTATCATTCTTAATAAGTTAGTAATGCGGAATTAAAGATTGCGAACCTCAGGACCTCGAAATTGTGTAAAGTGCTGGACAAAGAATTGCGAATGCATACATTTTTATTGACATTGCGGAATATAAGAACGCAAATTAGTAATAATTATGAACAAGTCAGTAAAATGCGAATTAAAAGACTGAGAATTTTTGTTCTTGTTTGAGAAATGCTGACTTGAACAATTTAAATCTAAAAGCAAATTCGCATTCTTTAATTCCGCACTTTTTTTGTTTCACAAGACATTCTTTCCAAGTTAAATTCTTCCCTCATGGTAAGTATAAATAGAGTTTTATGCATAGAATATCTACAACCATGGCTAAAGATGGAAGTTGTTTTGCTGGATTGTTTTTTCTCCATATGAACACCACCCTGATGTCTAGGACACACGCAAGGAGATGTTGATATCATACGCTGACCATTCGCAGTAACTTTCATATGTACTCCGATGGAGACTGATTGATGGACACAACCCTTACGCCCTTCCTACTGATGCAACCATTTGATGTATATTATTTCCGAAGGCGTGACCACAATTCTGTTCGAAGGAACAATAACACTTTAATTTTTTATTTTTACCTTTGAGACTTGTATTTCTTGCAATTTGTAATTTGCATTGCTTAGCTCCATATCAGCTTTCCAGAGTTGCTACGAAGGTAAAGGTTTTATTAATAATAGGTAGAGCAAAACTAAAGAAGTAAAATAACAATATTAACCTAAAGTTCCGGTGTCCTTAGGCTACAGATATTTAACTTCACAACTGCCCGAGAGAACTTGGTTAATTAACTTAATTTAGAATATCGTAATACTTTTACAAAGTTAATCATTAAATTCTGTATGATTGATAATCCCTGCTGGTTGCACATATCCAAGAGAGATGAAGCTTTCAATCATCAACAACTTCTAATTGTTGAAGAAGTGCAACACTTTGACATGTTTATGAGACTTTGTTCGATTTATTTTTACCCGTGAGAAATGCGCGAAAATAAAATGTGCGCTAAAGCTAGGTGCGCGAAATTTAAATACACGAAAAAAATAGATACGCGAAATTTAAACTCATGCGAAAACTTCATAAATTGAGGTAACACACGCATCTACCAGAATTTTAGATTGTATTTCTCAGATTCGGCTACTCCCATCCTTATGAAGTTGACATTTGTTGTATCAACTTTGCACAAGCTTTCCTTTGAAAGAATGTGAATTTCCTAACTTTTACAGAACTGGCAGACATCGTATAGGGACAGTTCAAGGATACGATGAAAAAGAAGAGGCCTTTGGATTTGGAAATTGCTGTATTAAAATCTTAATGCAATACACAACTGGGTACACAATTATAAGATACTACATGTATTGTATATCCTTTCGTTCTTGACATGTTATAAATAACAAGATTTGAAGATTTAGTTTCAAGAATTGAGCGGACGTTAATGTAAAAAGAAAACTTTTCTCTATGAACTTACATGTTTTAGATTCTCGATTTCAAATTTTCTCTTTTTCAGTAATTCATCTTTCTTTTTACTCTTCTGATCGTCCTGCGGATATATAGGAATATGAAGACGATAATTACACTGACAATGATTATTAAAATATATTAACTACAGCACCGAAACAACAGCAATTACCAAACACAACACCAACTGCAAATACATCGACAACTGAAATAACGACATCATAACTACGATAATCAAACGGTAATTACGACAATTAAAGTAACGACAACCACAGAAACGGAAACAAACAAGAAAAAACACAGCTAAAGCAACCATTACAACTGAAACGTAAAAACGCAAAACTAGCAAAAACAACGATCAACAGAAGTTACAATTGCGAATGATTGGACAAAGATGAGCCACGACTACAGTCAAAGTAAGAATAACAAAAGCTAGACGTGCATCAAGATAGACAAAACTAATTTAAACAGATATCTCCCTTCTACATACTAATCATTAAATTGCAAGCATATATAACATGTAGAACAGAAGCTTCAAATTATATGATAAAAAACATTATTTACCTTAAACTTTTTTTGTTCGTCTACATAACAATTATGTTGTTTGGGTGGCGTGTCTTCTTTATAGTCCATTAGAAACATCTAAATGGGAAAGTAATAGAAAATCTTGGCTTGTCAATCAATAAAATGTCATAGGCGAAAATAGAAATAATAACTAGGTTGAATACTTTAGAGGGAGACAGCCTTTTTTCAATGAAACGAAATTGGTCGAATAAATCGACGCCGACCGATGGAGAAGTAGAATTGCTTTCTACTTTTTGTCGATCGATGTTAATTGATTTGACCATTGTATTTGCAAAAAATGTTATTTTAGCCAATTTGCGAATGTTTTGTGACAAAAATTCCGCAAACATTTGCTCCTCCTCTGGATAAAGCATTAGTTGCATAACGGTTTAAAAAAATTGGTTATTTTGACAGTCGCTGTGTCGTAACACGGTGGAGCGTTTGTTAAAAGAATAAGGATCTGGGCCCCAGTTTCATTGTATAGGTTTTATTACGTGAAGCATGTGCAGTTTTCTACAGAAAGCAACACTGTTTTGATTTCGTCCTAAACTTGTAGCTACTTATCCGACACGCTACTTAAAAGGTGGCGAGTCGCCTAATTTCCTTCTTACTGCTGACTTGTTGCTCAAAATATTAAAAAATATATATACTTCTTACCTTCCTCTGTTTTAACGCTGTATTCATTCTAGTTTGATCGTCCAACTCGTTGCGACATTTTTTTAAAGCTTCCTGAAGGTAGGATATTTCGTCTTTGTACTGACTGACTTCAACCTAGAAATTAGACAACTAATTCCTGAAAGAAGACATTTTTACTTTAATCGAAATAATTTAGCCATCTATCCGCTAGCTATGTATCCAAGTTCCTCTTTTTCATTAGATGTAGGTAAAATACAAAAAGCATCAGCATCAATCCCGCGCGAAATTACTTTTTAAGTTCGTTGTGCAGAAAATTGGTACGAAAATTATCGAGTACTTAGAAAGAACCACAGCTATCATCTTGACGCTTTTTAGAAAGTATTTCCGACATACCGTAGCATTAGGATTATCGGTCAAATATTAATAATTTGGTACTTAATAAAATGAAGAAAACATACTTCTAAATTCTTCACTTGAGCTGTTTTCTTTCCTGCGTATTGTTCAGTTTCTCTGTTATAAAATAGAAAAAATCACCCATCAATATATACACACTATTTTTTCTGCCAAAACACATATCCCCTTATTAAGCAGCCTGCCGTACATGATGGACAAACATTTCTTTGTTCGCTTTGTCCAGAAGTGTGTCAACGAAAAAGAAAAATTCAAGAAGAACTCTATTAAACGTTCTTCTGAGTTCGTTAAAAATATATAATATTTCTTCTTCCAAAAAGTGCATGTTTTTAACAAGCCACAGTTAAATACTATACATGGCTTAACGGAGTATAAAATTAGCCAATCAAATTTAGTTGCATCGATACGATTTGCGTATCAACTTTCGTATGGGAAATTCGACTTGTCTTTTGACGGAAAATTTGCAAAATCGTGTTACATGGAGACGTGGAGCGAAATTAAAACACGTGACCTACCTTAAAACTTTAAGATCATCATCGTAACTTTCTAGTAAATTATCCTTTCTTTCCAATCGAGAATGCAAAACCTTTAGTCTTTGCAGAACGATATCCAAAGCCTATAGCGAAATAATATATTACTAAGGAGTGAGTAATTGTCTAAAAATGTATTACATAAAAGAATCTAACAATAGAGTTCTAATGACCATGACAAGTCACAAACACAATAAGAAAAACACACGGACAGGCAGATAGACACCTAGCTACCTACCTTGCTTCTTTCTTTTAAAATATTTTCCCGTTCCGCACTATCCACGTATCCGATTGGTTTGCATCCCAGTATGTGTTGGATATCCAGTTCTGTACTGATCGTACGAATACATCGCAAATACTAAGCAAGAACAAAGAAGAAGATTTTTTCTATATAGAGAAAGGTTCTAATTCCGCTGATTTTCGGTTTTATTAGCTGCATAGAAGAATAAAGAGATATGAAGAGCATTGCATTCATATTGTCAAAAAAAATATTCGCTACTAAATTCAAGGAAAAAGATTTAAATCGAATAACTGCATTTCTCTTATACAAAATAATTAATTAGAAAAGCATACATTTTTGATTCTGATAATTTTGGATTAAAGTCGTAAATTTGACAATTTCAAAATGTGTTTTTTATCTTTAAATAACTGAACTTTTGTTATTTTGTTCTTTTAAGAAATATGCAGTTCTTAGAATTTTAGACTTCCTTTATCCTATATTTTTATATTTTTCGGTTTTCAAAGGTCTCTGATTGAGAGTAGTATTGCCCATTACCTTCCAACTCATTCAGGTTCTTGTTGCAGTAGTCATTGACAGTCAGTATGGTACGCAGGTAATATACGTCGGCTGTTTAACATCACTTACCACACAAGAGAAACAAAAACACTTACCAGTTCTTCAGATATGTGTAAAGTTTCTTGTGTTTCACGATGAGCATGTTTCTCCACATTGTTTTCATGGAACGCCAACGCTAAATCTTCTCTACATCGACACACCTGGAAAGATATAAAAGCAGTGTGAGAAGGGCATTAATGCGTAGTTAGGCATGTCCCACACTGGAGCATACTGGGTAATGTAAAAAACACATGTGTAGATCTTAAATCATAGTTAAGGCGCATGTTGTTTTTTATAATAATTGAAAACAGAGAATCACAAGAAAATCAACTCGCTAGAGAATTGTGCGAAAGAGTTATAAACGATCGCTACGAGATATCTAAAGCTACCACACTAATTTGCATACACGTGTGATGGATTTACAAAATAATGGAAAATACAAAGGTTAGCTGCAAGAGTGGGAAAATTGACGATAAATTCTCGCGCATAATAAATGATCACCTTCGCGTGTATATTATAGGCATATTATAGGCAGCATTATGCGTTATGTTTTCTAGTATTCTTTTTTTTTTTACTACTCGAAGTAAAAGTATATAGTTTTTAACTAGTGAAAGGGTCATATCTAAAGATAACTATTTTCACATTTAACCACTATGTAATATCGTTTTGGACATATTTACGGCACTTTTCTGCTGCTTTTGAGAGATTTTTCAAAATTCATGCTAATTCTTCCTGAAGTCATTTCCAAAGAAGGGAATTTCACATTCATTTCATTTTTATTGAGCTAACTACGTATGTCCGCTGTTCATGTGTGGTTAATGCGTTTTTAATGCAAAACAAGTAATGGTCTGAAGTAGTATTACAAAGTTAACCAATCAAAAGTACAGTATTTATCATCCAATCAATGGTAAAAATGGTAGCCGAATAACTACTCAGTGCTAAGGACGCACGAAATGTTAAAAATGGCAGCCGAATCACTACTCAGTGCTAAGGACGCACGAAATTTTAAAATGGTAGCCGAATCACTACTCAGTACTAAGAACGCACGAAATGTTAAAAATGGCAGCCGAATCACTACTCAGTGCTAAGGACGCACAAAATGTTAAAAATGGCAGCCGAATCACTACTCAGTGCTAAGGATGCACGAAATGTTAAAATGGTAGCCGAATCACTACTCAGTGCTAAGGACGCACGAAATGTTAAAAATGGCAGCCGAATCACTACTCAGTGCTAAGGACGCACAAAATGTTAAAAATGGTAGCCGAATCACTACTTTTAGCTAACGATGTGCATCGTTAGCTGAGAGTAGCGATGCCAGGGATATGTCGGACAGGCAAAAAATCTAAGGACTGACGCACCCGTAAATTTTTCCACGGACTTAATATTAATACTTAATAATACACAAACCTCTTCATAAAGTTCTTGATCGGATTTCGAAGAGAAATTTTCTTTGACAGCTAACTGTGCTTTCAGCGCTATGTTTTCTCTCTTCATCTCAGATATATGCTGCAAAGCCGTATTGTGCGCCAGTACTACAGAGAGGTTTAGAACTGCATTATAAAATAGTTTAATAATGGAGAGCTAGTTCAAGGGACAGATGGAGTGCTTTCTTAATCAGTACTGTTATTAACAAGGATCCTGTATTCAAACTTTAGGCTACAGAATCCTGGGAAACACATTAACCGTTTAACTGGACAACCGCCTAAAATATCAGTTCCATTCGTATGATGAACGCTAAGCAGAGGGTTAATTCACACTTTTACAGTCTCTGAATGATCCGACGGGAGTTTGATCCCACGATCACTTTCTGTACTGAAAACAAGAATAAAATTTGAGATACAGAATAATCTGTAAAATATGGCCAGAAAAATTTATTTACTGGTCAAAAACAACCACCTTAACTTAATTAATTTTCACGAAGACATATTTTTGCTGTCTAAAAAAACAATTCGCGAATAAGTCATTTCTAGATATTTCACGAATCTAGTATTTTATGGCAATTCTAATTAATTTTAGGCCTATTTATTAAGATAAGGTAGCCTTTAATTGAACTTGCTCATAAAACAGAGGCTGGTCATTATTTTTACAAACTACAAAAAACTCCAGAAAATTTACCGAGAAAAAAAAAGTCTTGCGAAATTAAATTTAGCTAAAAACTCTATCTTTCCTGCCAGTTTTTAGTAATTTCACGAAGATTTATTTTCGCGAATTGACGGACAGTAATTTTCGCGCATACAAGTTTTCGCGAATGTGAATAAAATACGCGAAATATAATCTTCGCGAAAATTAATTAACTTGAGGTTAACCATTTAACGACTTTTTCTGAACCATTTTTTCAAAAAATCAATTGCTTGTCCCCTGACTAAAAAATGAAAAATGAGGTAAAAATTAAATTGTTTTTTAGAGGCTACAACAGACCTTTCTTTTTAAACTAACTAGAAAGATTTTTTGGGTTAATAATCCGCTCTTAAAAATGAGCAAGAGCACGACTTTTTTTTACCAAAAATAGATCATTGAGTAAAAGGATTCGTAGAAAAATGACAGAAAATATTGAAAGGAAAAAATCTAAGAAAACTGACCATAGGGTTAACAATAATCAGGGATAAGTATCATCGTGGGGAAAATCAGAAAAAAAGATACAGGGTTATAATTTACTGGCAAAAATTTAGTTACTTTTTTTTGGCTTTTTATTCCATGCGCCAAGAATATTAAGAAGTTGATAATGTTTAAGATTATAGTATAATTTTTTTTTAAAAATTCATTACAAGTTAAATGTACAATATATTAGATTAGATTATTTTTAACAAATTATTATTTATAGTAAACAAATTATCATTATTTATTAAATATTAAATATTAATGCATTATAAATCATATTTATTATTGATTCGTTGTATTCTTTTTCACAGCCCGTTTAATTCTTCCTAAACAAGAGAAACGAAATTTATTTTTAATGTAATCGTTATCAGGTGTATTTTATGTGTATATTCCACAGATTAGTGGTGTATGCAGGTGTACCTATGCGGGTGAATGGTGTCATGTGGGTGAATGTTTATTTCGAGTTCATAGCGTCATAATATTTATCCAACCATTCTTTAACATATTTATCTATAATATAATTTTCATATTTAATTGTTTCAAATTGCAAACTTCGAAAGTAGTTGAAGATAAAAAAAGTGGAATGAAAGAAAACTATGACACAGAAATTAATTTAATTGTCAAAGAAATGTGACACTAAGCAACTTTGTTAGCCTTTCGAAAACAGAAATTTAATTTTGATTGAAAAGACATTTATTTATATGTATTTACTTAGATTTAATAGTTTTCAATCAACACTTGGTCAATAAATGCAAGATCTTTTTTGGTATACAGTGCAATTTTAAGCATCATCTATAATCCTGGTCAAAATATTAAATGTGAATGTGAAGTATATTCCTTCCCAATCTACTTTCCCCCAGTATCAATGTTTACAAATTGATCAGCACTATTTTTTAACGGGGGTTGTAGTTGCATTGCTCTTGCTATCTCTGTAAAAAGTGTTAATGGCCATTTATTTTGACCAGGATTGTAACCTTACAGACAAGTGACTGCGTTTGTAAGAGGTTGCAGTTTCTGAGAGCCCCTTTAAATAAAAGCAAGACTCTAAAATTCACAACACGAAGTTTTTAAGATGCTTCTCTCACTTACTTGGTGGTTGTGTATGTTCTAGCTTGGCCAAAGCTTCTCGCAGATCTGTTAATGCAGTCTTTTGCTTAGCAATAACTTGTTCGTGTCTCTTACCAAGACAACGTTCTGCTATGCCAACCATTTCAGCTGCAGAAGGTGGTGCAGTATCAAACTAAAAGAAATGTAGCGTATTCACAGTATATCAAAAATTATACGTAACACACCTCTTGTTTTCTCATATTACAATCTCGAAAATGCGATGTTACCTTAACCCTAACAATATTTCTAAGACATACATGCGGTTTCAAGATTTTCCTTTTGCTTGGGCAGTGTAGCAGACACTGGCGCGGCCGACATACCGAAATAAATGCACAACAATGTACCCGTTAACAAAATGGAATTTGTTTTTTTAAATTTTACATGAAATATTTTAATTAAATGAAAAATGGAAATGTAGGGCTAAAAAAGATTAAGCTTAAACAGAGTGTTAAAACAACATTACAGAACCATAAGCGCCAGTTAAAAACACGCCAGGGGAAAGTGGCTAAAAGCAACGTAGATTTCTTCAACCGCACACAAATGTATCTCTCCGCAACAACCGACATTCATCTCCACAACTCCAAGCTATACTTGTGTAAAAATGGTACATCAGCTGCGAGATTTCGGATCAACCTGCGGTAAAGACCTTCAGGCGGATCGACTATACTCAAGAAAATGTAAGTTTTTACAAAGCACACTCAAAGAGATATGTTTTCGCTTCAGACGTCACATAACAGCCATATAAGTTTTTTGGGTGTGAATATTAGTAAAGTTAGGTTCATTTGCACGTGTAGTTATCAGCATTACTATTACGTTTGCCATGAGTTTTTGAGATTTTTATTTTGTCAGTTTGATACTTTCCTTTACATTTTAATTATATATAACTGAATAGATTTTAACTTATGCATAAACAGGACGTATATTTATAACATACTTATCCTGTATATAAATTCGGAATAATAATAATAATAATTTTTGAGTTTTGGTCATAGAACAATGTAATATGGGTGAAAATTTTAAAATACAAAAACCAAGCCAAAATTTACCTTTCCAATCAAATTGGCGCAACCTGTTTAGCTACACTCGTTGTTCAAAACAAATGCTTATGAATGGATTAGCTAGCATTCATAATTCTATTTTATCACATAGTAACTCACCCTGACACTCTTTCTACCCGCTTCTTTCTCTTCACACATCACTTGACTTTCTCTTAAACCATCAGCTTGAGAAGCCAACGTATTGTTATGTTTCATAAGCTTCTTATCCTGCTCAATAATTTTGGTTTTCTGCTCCTCCACAAGTGCTGACATCTGCAGTAACTGCTTGCGATGCTCTTTAAGATCTTTTTCTTGCACTTTTGTTTTCTCTTCCAAGCTCTCCATCTTTTGCTTATTTTCTTCCTGAAGCTCTCCTACATAGATAAATAGAATAGTTTTTTCAGTGCTGCTTCAGGAAATCTCTAATAATGGTAAGCTTTGAAACATTTACCAACATTTAAGTAAAACGAAGGTTTCTTGTTTATCGTTTTGTTGAACCTGTAGAAACTCCTAATTTAGAACCTCCGATATAACCGTAAATCCTTCCCTATCGAAAATTACTTTGCTACGACCACGCCCAAATACCAATATTTATCTAAGAGACGGCTTCGCAACGAATTGCAACAACACAGCAATAGGCAGACAGATTGAAATTTAAAAAAATGCGCTTTTAGACAGAAATGGTTCTGTCAATGGAGTGGGAACTTGAAGGAGCATACAATTTGTCATAAAAACTCTGAGCCTTCCCTCCCCTTAATTTGCAGAAATACTATAGACTATAACTAATAGATAATAAAAAAATTTGAACATAACAAAGTAATATCTGAACAAGTAAAGCTATAAGCATGCATACACTGGAAAGTTTTGAAAATTTGGACGAATATTATTCATAATGCCAGCAGAGAATATTCATTTAAAACGCCAGAAAAGAAAGGAGAAAGAAAATAACTGATTCCACAAACCTTTTAAATCTGTCAGCTTTGCTGACAAACCTTCCAAGTCATTCTTTAAAGTTCTAGAGACTTCTTTGTGATCATCGCGTTCTTTCTTAAGTGCTACAATCTCATCTCTAAACATAACGAGAGTCAAGAATAAAGTTGAGATATTAACACAAGATAATTTGCAATCGATGAGGATAATTCAGACAAAATCAACAGTTCTTCCCTTTTTATCAAAACCAACAATAAAAATGAAAAAATATTGTAATCAAAAACAAAAAAAAACTTGGGTAGAAGCATTGTTATACAAGGTTTCACATTGACAATAAAAGAGTCAACAGATATATCACAAGTTAATTAGATTTCGCGAATTTCGCAAATTAAAATAAATTACGCTAAACAAATGGAATTTTATACTTTCTCTTCACTCTTGTCTTTCTCGAATCTTCGAATCCTCCACTGAAGAGTAGGGACACCCAATCAAAAAACAAATTTTCTTTTTATATAGTTGATAAAAATAATGGCCAGCCTCTGTTTTATGAGCAAGTTCAACCAAAGGCTACCTTAACTTAATAAATAGGCCTAAAATAAGTTAATATCGCAAAAAAAAACTAGTACATTCGCGAAAATATTTCTGTGCAAGGGGTTTGTTCGCGAAAATTAATCTTGGCGAAATGCGTTTTTTATACTTGAAAAAAAAATCAAAATATATTCAACTTAAGATTTCAAAAAAAAAAAAAATTAATACGACAGGGTAACAAGCCATAAACATACGTCATTCAGACTGACATACCTTAAGGTTTGGTTGAAACTGTTTAATTCTTTCATCTCATTCTTTATTTTCGAAGAGTTTTGTTGTTCTTCTTTCTTCAGTTTCTTTTTGTCATGCTTTTGCTCTACAAAATCCAATACACAATGCTTTAGAAACATTTTGTATGAAAGTATTTACAATGTCATGAAACAAACAAACAAATAGTCGATACAGTACAATATATATACGATAACTCGAAAAAACACTCGAACTTCTAGTAACTCGAACTTGCAAATACTCGAACTTCAAGTAACTCGAACTTCCAAACACTTGAACTTTATGTAACTCGAACTTCCAAACACTCGAACTTCTAGTAACTCGAACTTCCAAACACTCGAAGTTCTAGTAACTCGAACTAGCAAACACTCGGACTTCTAGTAACTCGAACTTGCAAACATTCGAACTTGCAAACATTCGAACTTCAAGTAACTCGAACTTCTAAACACTCAAACTTCTAGTAACTCGAACTTCCCAAACCTCGAACTTCTAGTAACTCGAACTTGCAAACACTCGAACTTCTATTAACTCGAACTTACAAACACCTGAACTTCTAGTAACTCGAACTTCCCAAACCTCGAACTTCTAGTAACTCGAACTTGCAAACACTCGAACTTCTAGTAACTCGAACTTGCAAACACTCGAACTTCTAGTAACTCGAACTTCCAAACACTCGGACTTCTAGTAACTCGAACCTCTAAACACTCAAACTGCAAGTAACTCGAATTTCCAAATACTCGAACTTCTAGTAACTCGAACTTCCAAACACTCGAACTTCTGACAATTTAAAGTACTCTTACTTCATTAATACTTCCTTATAAAAATACTCGATAAGTCAAACCATGATGTAAAATAAAATTTGTGAATGTTACTTTTTTTCCTTCAAAATTTATTTATTTATTTAAATGAGTGTCCCAATAATTCAAAATATTTTTTGATCCCTTGGATGTTCAAGTTATCAGGAGGGGTTGTCTTTTAAAGCCGTACTAAAAGATTGCATGATGTTTGCAACATTAGTTTTGTCGTGGAATTGCATAATGTTAAAAAACCGAAATATTTAACAAAACAAAAAACATTCAATGAAAAATGTTGTTTTTAAAATGAAGAGAATCACAAACACTTCAGGAACAAACAAAACACATTCCTTACCCTTCACCAATCCCTGCATATTCATTAGTTGGTATTCTAATTCTTTCTTTTCTTTGTTGATATCAAGAATAGTGTTCTCTAATGAAGTGATCGTTAATGTGTATTCGTGGTCGCGATCCTAAGAAGCAAAATGAAAAAAATGAAGAACAACTTCGTAAAAGACTTTGTTGTTTCTTTCGACTCCTCCTTCTTTAAGTTAGTTTCAATAAATAATGGCAGATTTGTGAAAGAAAATCTTGTGAAACTGTGAACATCACATCTCATGGCTTTGTAATTTGTACATGGAACAAAACATCCCATGAAGTTGTTCGATATCAGAAAATAAGCTAAACAGTGACCTACATTTTCGCACACGTTACTTTTATGTCAGTACTTGGATACCACAAAAAATTAAATCCCAAATTTTAGGACTAAGTCATATTTTTTATTTTTTTCAGGACAAAAATTGTATAAGACGGCTAAACAGAAACACGTAAACATAAAAATTTATGCAAAATGAAAAAAATGAAGGAACAACTTCATGAAATATTTTGTTGTTTCTGAGTTATCCTCCCATTTGTTTTAATAAATCTGGGAAAACTTGTGAAAGACAAATCTGATCCCATACACTAAAAATCTGATCCCATACACTAAAAATATGATCCCATACACTAAAAATATGATCCCATACACTAAAAATATGATCCCATACACTAAAAATATGATCCCATACACTAAAAATATAATACATTTCTTACCTTGTACATTTTTAATTCATTCATTTCTTTGGCTCTAATTTTCTTCTCCAGAATTTCCTCCTTAATTGTAAAAGCCATGTCCTTTTCTTGCAGTTTTTGTTCAAGCGACGCCTGGAAGAAAAAAATATATTAAAACAATCAACACAATTTCACAAAAATGTAAAGGCCATGATGAAAAATCCATTGAATCAGTTTCTTTAATTTGCATTTCTTAAATTCACTGGTTTATCTATTTTGTTATAGCACTTCCACCTATAACAAAATAGTCCCGCTATTTTGTTATAGGTGGAAGTGACCCAAATAAAGCGTTTTAATATGATTACAAATGAAAGCTTTCCAAGAACCCGCTTTTTTTATTATCAACTCCTCCCATTCACTGCACCATTCTCTAATACACCAAACAACTCTGGATTTTTTTGGAAGGAACAACAAACCCATTGAGAATAGGTAAGAAGATCTGATAATTTTTTGCGTGATGGAAGCATATATATTACATTTTGGGAAAAATTAAACAATAAGGGGATACATAATTGTGATGTTTAGGGTTCGAAACGGAGGGAGGGGTCACACAAGGGACTGTCCTCCAACAATGGCTCCATGCCCTCCTCCATATCCCAATAAAAAATTCAACACCCCACAAAAATTAATTTTTAATTAACAAATTTGCCCCCTTCTCTTAGCCTAAAGGAAACTATGTATTAGAACAAGGAAATTCTAATACGCTTAGCTTAAACTCGTTCCCACATTTGGAGCATTATTTGATTTATTTTAAAGTACATTACTAATTTGTGATCTAGTAAGAGTCGCGCAACCTCGGAATAAATTATTCTTTAGTTATCACCTTTAAATATATCTTCCCAATTTTTTCGTATTTTTTCCAGAAAAAGAAAATCACAAAAACTTCATCCTTTTTGTTTTTATTTTGCACTTATTGTATAACCATTCATCATTCATCATTCTTATAAACCATTCATCATTCAACATTCTTATAAAAAATAAGTGATAAATAATTTTGAAGTTCAAGCCTTTGGTTCTCTATACCAAGGAGGTATAAAAGAAAGACCTCCATGTCTATACCAAACTCTCCACTGTTTACTCTGGATATCAAAATCTGTATACACAAGAAATGATAAAAACGTTACACACCTCATTTCTTCTCGAAGTTTCTAAATCTTTTTGCAACTTGTGAAACTCGTCCCTCGCTTTTCTATGTTCCAACTTTAATGATTCAATTTTCTACAATATGTTAAGGAATGTATTTTAGAACTTAAAACACTCATTATAACTTGATTTCATCAAATTCTCACAATTCCAAAATTTAATTTCATCAAAGGCGGATTGTTGTTCAATTCTCACAATTCCAAAATTTAAACAGAAGAACTTCTTAAAACCGTATTTAATATTCTTATGCAACGGTATCGTTTGAGGATGTCATTTTGTATTGGTACATAGAGTTAAATAATTCTAGTCTTCCCAAGCTAGTTCCGTGCTTTTTACACGGTATAAAAGTAAACAAGGATGGTCGTACCAGGCTAGTTCTATGCTTTTTATATGACATCACAAAATAAGTAATAAAAAAGCCTAAATATGTTACAGAAATCCTGCCCCGAATAGGGTCAGTACCGTAGAAACCAATTTTGTTTCAGGGAAGGGGGCTTAAATTTAGTGTCTTTGCGTAGGTAAATCACTCTGGGGGAAATTTTAAAAATCAGTACCCCTAGATCAGCGGAAAACGCATTGAAATTAAATTAAATAGAATCAGTGCGAAGGATTGGTTTTGATCAAGGGGTAGAGTTAAGCCCGCGCTTCCTACAGCACGAGGGTTCAAAAATATTTCCATCCATGTGTGATTTATTTTCAATTCTCACAATTCCAAAATACAAACAGAGCTTTTTAAAATCGTATTTAATATTCTTGCACAACGATATCGTTTTAGGATGTCATTTTTTATTGGTGCATAGAGTTAAATAATTCTGGTCGTATCAGGCTAGTTCCGTGCTTTTTATATAACATCAGTAAATAAGCATTGTGAAGCCAGGCATCAGTAAGTAGTGATGGTCGCACTACGCTGGTGCTGCACTTTATAACATCGTTAATAAACATGGTTGTACCAGGCTAGTGTACTGTTTTGCTATATATGACATCAGTAAACTTCAGCTGATACACAATATTGTTGATTCCTTTTTCTTCTACTCTTCTTCATCTTCCTTCTTTTCACGAAGTTAATTTTGTAATAAGATTTTTATTTTACATTTATGCGTGTTACAGGATACAAGCACATTATATATTTAATAATAATAAAAAAAGTGAAAATCAATGTTTCTTTACTTACAATTGATAAATGGGAAACACTACCAAGCTCGCTTTCATAAAGTTCTTTTTGTGTTTGCAAAGCTGATGATAACTTCTCCTGTTCTTCCTCCAACACTTCACGCATTCTATTTTCAAATTTACGCTCTTCAGCGCTTTTATATTCTTTCAAGGCCTTCTCGGTTTTCTTCTTGTATTTTTCTTTGATTTTTTCTTTTAGATCATTGTACAGCTGGGATTGTTCGTATTCGGATGAATTTATTCTAAAAATAGTTGAAAAAAATAGATAAAGATGATATAACACTGCAGATGATGAGTTGAAAGTACAGAAAAAAATAACAACGTTGGCAAAGGAACAACAAAAGATGCATTGAAACGAATCTAAAACGGCAACACTGCAATAAATGACAAAGAACCTTTTTTGAAATGAAATTAACATAGACATAAGCAACTGTGCTTTTAAAAGGGTATCAAAAGCAGGGAGGAGGAAAAATGAAGAGGAGAGAGTAACCCACCACTCCAAATGCTATTAAGGAGATCTGGTATTGTGAAAAATCTGACACTAATATTTGTTTAGTTCGCAAGGTCAATGTTTAAAGGTCCAACAAACAGCATTGTTTTCAATATAAGTATACAACGAAAAAAACTAAGACACAGGGTAATAACACATACTTCAACCTATATTTTAATAACCTATATTTATATTTTAACTTTTATTATTTATTACTTTTATTATAGTTATAAATATTAAGTTTATAAAGTTTATATGTTAACCTTTTATAGCGTTTTCTTGGACTAATAGCATATCTAAATGGAAAAGAAAGAGCACGTTGCAACAAGTGTTACTGAATGAAAATCAGATAGACATGACAAAGCAATTTGGTTATTGCTTTGAGTGGTATATGTACAAGATTTTATCAAAGATGTACAAAGTTTTCACACAAATTTAACTTATTTGTAATTTTTATACTATTATAATTATATATATGACTGTTAAGCAAGTTAGACATGCAGTCACAAACATGCGCTGAATCAAAGTAATTGTCTGATATGAAACAAAATCTGTAATATTTACGTGTAAGCATATAATTGGCGAAATCCTTAATACCAAACATGTTAACAAAACGAAAATATTGGTTCTATTTACCATTCATTATAGCAAGTACCATATGCATAAAAATATGAATTGTTACCATGATTTATATCGTAGTGATATGTAAAAAAAATAAAAAATGAAACTTTGCACTCATAAGCTTAATTAAAAAAAATGCTGACGAAATATTACAAGCAATATACCTGACTTCCAGGTCATGGATTTGATTTGCGTTAATATTTAATTTTTCGTGCAAACGTTTAATCAACACAGATGGATCAATTCCTTGATCTGCTGTTTCGTCGATCATTGATTCTAAAGCATTTTCTATTTCTTGTTCCCAATTATACTCTTGCGATAACAAAGCTGTGATAAAGTTCTAGAAGGAGAATAGAAATAGTTTAGAGCTTTGGGAAATTTTGACAACGTTTTTTGACAGTCTTGCTGTCAAAAAACATTGTACAAATAACGGTTGCATATAAAATTAGTTAAAGATTTTAGAAGACTTTTTATCCACGACAAGTATTTCTTTCTTCTACATGAATAAATGCCTTACCCCTGTCTTTATTAATTCAAGTATAGCTAAAGTTACGAAAATTTATATGTAACTGTAAATTATTTCAGCCACTCACTTTTTCAAAATATTTTGCAACACATCAAAGATACCAGGTAAGTATACAGTGTGTATATTTTTGCGAAGTTGTCAAGTCCTAATATTTCGCGAAAAAAAAGATTTAATAGCATTTTGTTTCTCAATTTATACTTTTTTTTGAAGGGCTTTTATGTAGGAGACATGAAAGAAAGTCTGCTGAAGTTGAAATTCACATTTACATTATATGAAGTTCTAGGTAAATACGAAGAAAAAAGTTAGTGTAAATCATTTTTTGAAAAAACTCCTAATTTTGCAGAAATTAATTTTCACAAATTTCCCTTAAGTTAGAAGAATACAATGGCTTATAATTGTTTTGGTTGTAGTTTTGCAATGAACAGCTTTAAAAAAATCTTTCGTCGATGTTTATAGAGTATGGAGAAGAAACAGTTGTATAATTATTTGCAGTTCTGATACCATTCATAAGTAAAGTTAATATCCTTTTTATCGATCTAACATTTGTTTAGTACTTCGTTTAACTAAGGATTTTGTAAACCTCCTTTTCTTAGGGAACCCAAGGTGCAAAATGATGTTGGACTTATATTATAGAGCTTAAAAAGTTGGTTAACAAGCCTTTTTTAATTTTTTAAAAAGCTCTTTTCGTTCTCAAGATATTCACATTTAAAGAATTTCAGATTTAATTATGCTGCATAAATTATGATGTCATATTTAAGTAACAGCAAATTTGGACATTTTCTGTCATCAGTAATTTTAGACCTGTTAAGGGATGTGCATTCAAACTTTATCAATGCATAGATATTATAAAGGTGAATTAATTAACATAATTTTTTTTGACAAAATGACACTCGTTTGCACGTCCCAGGCTTCTTAATTTTCCGCTGACGACCCAATAATTCGGGATCTGCAACTTGGTTCCCTTCAACAACTGTTTGTACTCAAAAACTGATCACTATATACATCAGTGACAAAGTAATTTCAGTTTTTACTGTTGCTTAAGTTATAAAGCCTGTAATATTTTTATGATTTCTCTGTGAATTCAAACTGTTACATCTTTACCCCTGCAGATCACAAAGGAAAAAGACCGTGAAACTTTAAAAACTAAATGATGAATTAAATTAGGGTCACATTTTTTAGGGTCAAACATTTATTGATTTATGTGAGAGCTACTTCAAAAATCACAGATGCTTAAATTCTTCATTTGGGTGATTGGTATTTATAAAAATGCTCACTATCTGTAATCTTTATGTTTGTATGAAGAAATGATTTTAACAGGGCGGCTACAGATGTAAAAATTTACAATTATAACAGATTTTAGGAGGTTTTAGGGTCAAAATTTAGGAGACTAAAAACATTTAGAACTTACTAATATCAGGCTCAACATGCATACTAATAATTTGTTTTAAAAAAGAGACAATAAAAAATAAATACTTGAAAATAAAAAAATGATTGTATTAGGTAAAAAAAATTCAGTTTTTAGGAAACATTAACATCGTTGGTTAAAATTTTAGGTTATTTAGAAGCTTTCAGGGGAGTCTTCACTTTTTACATTATTACGGACAATTTAGGAGGTGTGGCCGCCCCTTTATAAATGTACATCTTACCTTTATCCAATGCAACTGATCTGGAACCTCAAAGTTTTGTATCAGATTTAACTCATTTTGCAAATATTTACACGATCTACCATTTTGTATTAGCCTCTTTTCTATGCCAGACAATATATCACGCAACATATCCAATGATGAATTATCGACTTGTTCCTCTTCCAATCGAAGCTAAAAAGATATATAGCATATTTCTATATCTAATTCCTTTGAAAGAAACATCTAAGAGATCCGTAATTCCAATGAACAACAAAAAAAATAATTAGAACTGCTGATACTTTTAAACAGTCAAAAATGAGGTCTCAATAACCTTTGTCCAGAATACTGCCTTGCAGTACATGCTATGTATACAAATTGTGTATATAAACAATCTTCTACATATATACTTTGTAAACTCATCATCGAAAATTAGTTTCCACTACTAATTATGATACTGTGTGATCATTATATACGTATAAATTTTCAAAAATTGTGAGATTAAAGAGGATGAATAAGATATATTTAAACCAGTAATTTGTGAAATGCAATTTCTAACAAATGAAGTCAAACCTTTTCTGTAAGTACTTCTTCTAGTCTATTTTGTGCATTGTCTCGCTCATCTTTCAGTTCATGTATATAGTTAACCACATCTTCATCCTCAAGAACAGATGAAAACTGCTTGCCTTCTTGACCAATAAACTCTGCAATTCTTTTATGAAACTTATCATACTAAGAAATAAACAAACAAAGGTCACAGTTACCAGATGTAAGCATTTGTTTTGAGAAACTAAATTTTTTGTGTGTAAAACAATGCAGTATTTTTACAAAGGAAATAAAAATCAGTTGAATAAATCTGAAACATATCAAATAAGGGTTTATTAACAAATAGAGCATGCAATGATGTAAATTCTAAATTAAATAATACTGGAGAAACCTATGCATATACCTTTCGTTTAAAATTCTGAAATTCAATTTTCATTGCTTGTTCGTCACGTTCAAGCTGACTGCAGCGTATTCTTGAATGCTGCAACTCATCATGCAAAGATTTATTGGTCTGTACAAAAAAAAATAATGAACGTATATTATTGTTTAAAGTAAAGGTCTATAGGGACCTGGTTATCAATGAAGAAACTCACTAAAAAAATCTAAAGTCACAAAAAATCTAGATATATAAAATCATTAAAATTCCTTGAATTTGCTTAAAAGAGATATTTAACAGGATGTCTGGTGAATATTTTAAGGCTGTATAGAAAGATTACAGAGCACATTAAAAGAACACATTAACAAAATTGTTTATAGAATGGAAAGAAAGCAAGAAATAATCATCATTCATCATTCATCATTCTCGGCTTAACGTCCGTTTTCCATGCTAGCATGGGTTGGACGGGGTATATTAATGACCCTCTTCCAATCTGATCTAGACTGTGTTAGATCTAAACTCAACTTCCTCTGTATCAAGTCTGTCCTTATAACCTCCTGCCAAGTCTTTCTCGGTCTGCCTCTGGGCTTTGCCCCAGGAACTATCAAGTCTCTACACTTTCTTACCCAATTATCCTCCTCCATTCTTTCCAAGTGCCCCAGCCAATTCAATCTTCTTATCTGGATAACATCTTTAATTCTACGGAGACTTAGCCTGCTTCTTAGCTCATCTGAACTCTTTCTGTCTCTCAGACTGGCGTTACACATCCACCTAACCATTCTCATATCATTCCTTTCTAAACGGTCAAGATCTTCCTGCTTTACTGCCCATGTCGCACTACCGTACAACATAACACTTCTTACACAGGCCTCATACAACCTACCTTTTACCTCAATTGACAGGACTCTGCTAGTCAACAAAGGAAGTAACTCTCTGAACTTTTTCCAAGCAGAACCTATCCTGCAAGTAACACTTCTTCCAACACCCCCTTCACTGCCCAACATATCACCTAAGTAACAGAAGTTCTCAACTATCTCTAACGAACCACTGTTGTACATCATTAAAGCTGGAAATACTTCATTCTCTATAATCTCACCTTTGCAACGCTTGCATACAAACTGAATGTCAGCTCTTAACCTTCCACTAATACTACTGCACTTCTTATGTACCCAATGCTTGCAAGTCTGACAAAAAATTGAGTTACTACCAACCCCTTTCCTGCAAACTCCACAAGGCCACTTTCCAACTACAAGGTCACACTTGGCTGCAATGCTACTAATCATGACTTTAGACTTTGCTGTGTTTACCTTTAGCCCTTTCTCTTCTAGTCCTTTCTTCCACTTCTCAAACTTTTCAACTAATTCTTCCATCGACTCTGCTATGAGAACCAAATCATCTGCATACAATAACTCCCATGGACAACCTGTGCTGAACTCCATCGACAGCGCTTCTAAGACTAGAACAAACAACAAAGGACTAAGTACAGAACCCTGATGTACACCAACATTTACACTAAATTCATCACTAAGTGAATCGTTAATCCTGACACGACTTCTAGCATTGCTGTACATAGACTGTACCATCGTAACTAGCCACTCATCCACACCTAATTTTCTCATAGCCCACCAAATAACTTTACGTGGCACTCTATCAAAAGCTTTCTCTAAATCTACAAAGGCAAAATAGAGATTCTTTCTCTTTCCTAAATACTTTTCCTGAAGCTGTCTGAGTAAAAATATTGCATCTGTAGTGCCACGCCCTGGAACAAAACCAAATTGCATCTTATCTATATCAATCCTTTCTCTAAGTAACTTATCAATCACTCTTTCAATAACTTTCATTACTTGATCAACCAACTTCAAACCTCTATAGTTACCCCTTTCTAATGCATCACCCTTGCCCTTGAAACAATTCACTATTACACTCGACTGCCACTCACTCGGAATAGCACCATCCTTTATAATCTGGTTAGCAAGACTTGTAATAAGCTCAACTCCAATATATCCAGATGCTTTTACCATCTCTGCAACAATACCTGATACTCCTGCAGCCTTGCCAATCTTCAATTTCCTAATAGCCTCCACTACCCATTCTGTCTTGATCTGCATAGCTGGCCCTTCTACAACATCATCATCAGACAAATTATCCTCATCCCAATCAAACTCAGTGTTAAGCAACCTCTGATAATAATTCTTCCAAGCTACCCTTTTCTCCTCCTCTGTGCTAGCCAAAACACCTTCATCATTACGTATACACTTCTCACCTACAACATCTTGATTAGTCTTCTTCATTTGCTTTGCTATCTTGAATACCTCATTGCGCTGGTCTTCCCTTCTTAACACATCTGCAAATCTGTTTCTCTCTGCTTCTGATTTTGCCTTATACACTGCTGTACGAGCACGACGCTTAGCTTCTAAGTAAATATTTTTACTACCACCTGACTTCCACTCTTTCCAAAGTTTCCTCTTTTCCTTTATACACTGGTCAACCTCATTATTCCACCACCAGGTCTGTCTATGTCTAGCTGGTCCTTTCGTCCACCCACAGGTATCATCAGAAGCTTCTAGAAGACAATTCTTCGAAGTAGTCCAAGTACTTTCAACATTGTCACTATCACATTGACCATTGTGGGCTAACTGCTGAACTTTTGCACTAAATTGTCTTGCTACAATCTCTTCCTTCAGCTTCCAGACTTTTCGACGGGGCCTGTACTTTCCCTTGGCTTCTTTAACACTCTTCAAGATAATATCACAAACCAGCAACCTATGCTGGGAAACACACTCTTCCCCCGATATAACTTTCACGTCCTTCACCACTTTCTTGTCTGACTTTCTAACCAGGAAGTAATCTATCTGTGTCTTACAACCACCTGACTCATATGTTATCTGTCTCTTACTGAATGATGTGTTGCAAACCACCATGTCCGTTGCCATTCCAAACTCAAGCAATCTCTCCCCTTCCTTATTTCTGCTCCCAAATCCATAGCCTCCATGCACACCTCTATAACCTTCAGATGACTTCCCAACATGACCATTAAAGTCGCCGCCCACCATGACAAGTTCAGTGTCTCCAAACTTTGATGTGACTGCTATTAACTCATCATAAAACTTATCTTTATCTTCCTCACTGAGTCCACACTGTGGAGCATAAACTGACAGAAAAGTGACAATCCTATTACCTATCAAAAACTTTATCACTATAATACGACTATTAACACGCATAACATCTATTACTTTTTCTACCCACTTCTCTGCAACGAATATGCCAACTCCTCCATATCCATCACTATTACCAATCCAAAAAAGCTTATACCTTGCCCTCCTACCTTCCACAAATCTCACTGAAGCTCCTCTCCACCTGACTTCCTGAACACAACACATATCAACAGATCTACGTTCTAACATTTCAACTGCTTCACCTGCTCTACCTCTCAGAGTACCAACATTTACACTAGCCATCCTCAACCTAGTGTTATCTACCTTGTGATGTGATAGCTGGGTAACGGTCTGACGATGCTCACAACTGACATCTGTCCTACCGTGCGCGACACCTTCACTCCTTAGAGTTCCAGCCCCGTTTACGCAGTTTGTCTGATCAACTATTCTTACGGCCATTAATAAAGAGTTTTGGCATTGTTTTACAGCTGGATGCCCTTCCTAGCGCCAACCGTTCACAGACCGGACTGGGTGTTTTTTTAAAGTGACACCATCACTATGTGGCATTTCATGGGACTTCCACAATCGCCCCTTTAAACAAGGTATGGTGGAGGACGTTCAACTCCTCTCTTGTCTCTTAAAGAGACCCTTCACCTACTTGTCCCTTCTAATAAAAATCAATATATAAAAAAATGACAAATATCATTCACCCACAATATTAATATTTCAAAAAATGAAGATTTTTTTCTCAGAAATTGGACACACATACCTTTTCGAATTGTGACGCGGTGTAAGTAGATTGAGACAACGAATCTTCAATTTCAGAAAATGTTGATAAATGCTTATTTAATTTTTCTTCTGTTGTTCGTAATCTCTAAAAGAAAGAAGTGCATGTTGAATGCATATAAATACTTGTCCCTTCTAATATTATTACATTTGTGTTGGACAGTGCTTCAGTATTTACTGCTGCAACTATTTTGGAAGGAAAATAATTTTTTTCTTTATTCTTGAAAAGAAAAGAAAGGAATCTCTTTTTCTTCCATTTTTCTTCCTCACGATCTGCCCTGTAGTGGGGGTCAACTTGTCATCCCGTGTGCACAGACTTGTTAGAAGCAAACTTTCGATTGAAATGGATTCATTAGGTGGTGAATATGCAAAAAATCCATGGTGGCATAATTCGACACACCCCTAAGTGAAAATTGTTGATGTCAGCAGTTTTACAGTCAGAAAAATAAAAAATTCAATATTTTTTAAAACTTTTGATGCCAATCAATAGATAATTTCAATCGGAGCAAAAAATGTATAAAAACTATATGTTCAAAATGTACGGTTCTTAAGTTATAGTAGTTTTCAGTTATGTAAAATACAGACCGGAAATTCGCAGACTAGTATCTTAAATCTGCAATAATTCGATGATGACAGGTGATTAAAGCTTTAAACTTGGTACGTTGGTAGATCTTATCAATTGCAAGTGTGTGATACTTAAAATGAGACATAATAAATACTATAATGGCAACACCGACAACACCGATTTCAAGAACAACACTCCTGATGCGAAATCGGAGTATCATGGCACTGGGCATATTGTGTTTCAAACATTGGATCTAACTATGCAAAAGGCAAAATTGAAGATATAACGTCAAAGCAGTATGAAGCTCACTAAGCAAATTTTACCATGGGAGACGTTGCATAAAAAACCAGCTCCGCCGAATGAATGCTTTCCTAGCTTTAATGGAATGGTATCATGGGACGAATTGGAATTATACAAGAACAAGGATAGAACCTGGGCATTTTGTCAGATATTAGGGATTGATATCAATGGTATTCTTCCAATGTGGACAGCCTACAACTCCTTACTTAATAAACGTGGTGTTGTCACAAGTTGTCAAGGTTTGCCATTATACAAATTCTCACCAACAGTGGTCAACTCTGTATTCTGCGCTAAAGATGGTTCAAGGTATCAGCGTTGCAGTCACTGGAGAGAAGAAGATTATCACTTTCGACTTACAATGCACGCAACTGAGGTACAACAATTAAAAGTAACTTTGTGTTTCGACCAGGAGAATTGCAATGTTGAAGGTCTGGGGAAATACATTGATGGCAGCGGACTGGATAAGTTATTCACAGAAGCAGGATTATATGGTAGCACTACCATGGGACAGATTTTAAAAGGAAAACATAATGAAAATATGCGTGGAAGCACATATGACACGTATCTTGTTCATGGATTGTTATAAAAAACATGAAGACGATATTTCTGTAGATGTTAATGAAATACAACAACACTTTATTAGGTTTTCCTAGTCACACTTCTCAAAATACTGAGAAGATAAAAAACATCAGTGATCAAGGTGAATGGCTTCTTCTTTTCATACGTTCATCAAGACAGGAACTTTGGAATTTCCATCTTTCTTACTTAACATATTTGTAAAATACTTCTTTGCACACGATCAAATTCATTTAGCTATACATTGACACCACTATACCTGGCTAACATGTTGGATTTGGAATTGAAAGGTGAAAAAACCCGGGAATACTTAAAACAAAATTTCAATGTCAATAAGAGTAACTACCATTTACAGCGATCGGATCAGACCATGCGATGGAACAATAGAATAAAAATATAAAAGTTTTTGAAGGAGTTGCTGGTTTAACACAGAATGCTAACGCATTAAATCGTTTCTGCTTGACAGCACCTGTGCTGAATTCAATCTTGGATCTATTTAATGATTTGCATGACCTAACTAATACTGGTAAAAGAAAGCAGCACTACCAACTTACCGGATCACACTTAACTAGACTGTGTTGAAACACCAAAAAGTTAGTCGAGACAATGGAATCTTTCAATTTCAATTTTGATGATAACGACTGTGTTTTCAATGTTGTATCAAAAGCACTTCTACCAGATTCCATTGCAAACGAAGTTTTAAACAATTATGTCATTGGTGATGATAGCATGTACAAAGAATTTATTGATGAGAGGTTGAAGGGTAAAAAGAATTTGGACATCTATGAAAAAACGAAAACTGAAGACATTCAAAATGCAAGGAAAGGTGATGAAGTCGAAAGTGGCACGGAAAGTAGTGCAATTAAAAAAAAAAAGTCACGATTTCTTATAGCATCATGTAAACGTTTCAACAGATAGTGAGCCATTAATGTAGACAAGTCCAAGATACTACATTACATTGAAGATCTTGGTATGCTTCAACAGCAGAATGAATTGGAGACTTCAGACACAGCTGAGACATCAGTATTAGTAATAGATGGTATGGCAGTGTTGAATCAGATTACCAAAACAAGTGATATGAAAACCTGCAAAGTTTGTTTTTTGTGGGTTTTTTTATAACAAATATAACTTCATGACATTTCAATTTAGATTCTGTAATTGCATCATTCAGGGTGTTAGAATGAAGATTAGTATACTTGGCTATAGTTTAGTATGATACATTATTCAATACACCATGTTTTCTGACATTAGGACCTTGCAGCAGCCAGAAGAATCATCACACTCACCCGACGAGCAACACAGGTTCGGTTGGTATTTGATCGCTACATGCAGGAATCATTATAAGCTCATACACGAAGCAAACGTACATCTGGATACGAGATTCGCTACCAAATTGGAAAAATGACTAACATATAGTCTATCTTGCCAACTATACTGCTACAGCTCTAAACAGGAATATGTTGTCACCTATAGCACTATCAGTAAAACGAATATTAACCATCTCTCTGCGGAGATGATGCACCATGATCATGAAGAAGCTGATACGCTGTTTATTCTGCACTGTTGGGACATAGCAAGATCTGACCCATTCACAGAGTGTATTGTATATTCTCCAGACACTGACGTTTTTCTGTTGTTGATTCATTATTTTCAATCTCTACCTCAGTGCTTGGTATTTCATACTAGTGAAGGTGAAACATTGCGTCACATCTCTGTTCGAAACTGCTTTGAAGCTCTTGGTGCAGATAAAGCAAAGGCACTGTTAGGATTCCACACCCTTACTGATTGCGACCAATCTAGAAAGTTTAGTGGGAAATCGTTTTGGTGGAAATAGTTTCTAGATGCTGATGATGATATATTGAATGCACTGTCGAAACTACGTTTGTGCTTCGAATTGTTATATCATTTGGTCGTAAAAAGCGACCAGAAAGTATTAAGACCATTCATCAGCCTTGATGGTACTTGTTTTCGAAATTGCATCTCGAAGCTGAAAAACTGCCTCCGACTATGGCAGCACTTAAATACAAGGTCTTTCGCAATCACTTTATCACAATGATTCTACGAAGATCTTTACAACCATTGCAAGTGCTACCTTCGCCTTTAAACTATGGTTGGGAAATTGACGATCAGCGCTATGTCTCAATTTTGACAGACAAACTTTCTGCACCTCTTGCGATCATTAAGCTAAGTGTATGTGGTTGTAAAACGAATTGCTGTTCTAAAAGATGTAAATGTTACAAAAACCAACTGAATTGTACCGACATGTGCAAGTGTGTTGGATGCGAAAACGATGACGTGGATAAAAGTGATGACAAAATCAACTAGTATACAGATGAGGAGGACAGCAGTGAAGAAAATAATGATTTTTAGATATTCAACATTTTTGAATATTTTTTTATTGCTTTTCAATTTTGAACAGCAGGTCTGGGAGTTTCTGGTCTGTGTTTTTTATGCATTCTACAATATCAGGATTTATATACTGTATTAATCTATGCACCAAATACTAGTGATTATTAAAATCAACCAACATACTGAGTTTGAAACTACAATCATTCTTATTCACAAAATATAGTAAGTTCAAGGAACTGGTCTGTGGATTTCTGGTCAGTGTTTTTGTTGAATTCTGCCATTATGGTATTCATTATGTCTGATTTTAAGTATCATACACCAGCAATTGATAAGATCCACCAACGTACCAACTTTGGAGCTTTAATAACCTGTTGTTATCGAGTTATTGCAGATTTAAGATAATAGTCTGCGAATTTCCAGTCTGTATTTTACATAATTTAAAACTACTATAACTTGAGAACCGTACATTTTGAACATATAGTTTTCATACATTTTTTGTTCCGATTGAAATTATCTATTGATTGGTATCAATTTTTTTTTAAAATATTGAATTTTTTATTTTTTTGAGTGTAAAACTGGTGACATCATCAATTTCCACTTAGGGGCGTGTCCAAAAATGCCACCATGGTTTTTTTGCATATTCACCACCCAATAAATTCATTTCAATCGAAAATTTGCTTCTAACAAGTCTGTACACACGGGACTATTTTTTTCGACAAGTTGACCTGCACTACTGACACAGACGTAAAAATTCCAATTCAATCAGAATTAACCTTTTTTTCCTTCCTTTGGTTACGTTAGTGGAGGTTTAATGAAGATATACTGTCTATGTTATGCTATAAAAGCAGCTGTAACTTAAACTGACAAAATTCTCACATAACGTAGGTTTCCAATTTCTTCTTCTCTCTTTTTCAATTCTATTTCTGCTTCACGAACAGCAGTTTGCTTCGCAATCTAAACACAAAAGTACTTTTGCTGAAAAATAACAATCAAACAAGTAAGTAACAAGAAATAACAATATTAACAAACTAAAGAATACAAAATGAATTATATCAAACCTTTGCTGCTAGGGTGGAAATTTCTAATTGCTTGTTTCGATTATCGACTTTATATTTTTCTGTCTCGGTTTTGGCTTTCTTCAAGAGCACATCTTTTGCTGTAATTTCTTTCTGCAATGTATTCACTAACATGGACATTTGTGATTTCTCCTGATTACCTTTCCGCATTTCAGTTTCCATCATGGCAATGTTATGTTCATGACGCGATAACTGTGTTTTCATATCTGCTATTTGATTGGTCGAATAGTTAGAATGATCCAACCTCTCTGATTTCTAAAATTTCAAAGATACAAATATAATAAATTAGCTTTTATAGAACTTCATGTACGTATATACCTAGCCACAAAGTTATGGTATGACAAGGAGTTACATTTTAGAGAAACCTGTATTCCATAAGCATGGCTTATAACAAAAGTTAGCAACAAGCCTATATCCATTTATTTATATAAAACGGAGAAATAAAATCACAATATTATTATCTATGTAGTACTAGTACCAGTCTTCTGTTTTCATCCTGTAAATGTCTTATTTCCTCATCTTTGTATGTAACTTGAGATTGTAACATGGCTAATCTTCGAGCATGCTCATCTGCAATGGAACTAAAAAAAAATGTTACGAATATTAAAATATCTAACTACAGACAATGTACCTTTATGCTATGTCACACAACATTTGGTTATAATGCATAAAAAAACACTTACATATTGTAATCATCAAGTGCTCTACGTAGATTTTCAACTTCGTTTTGTAAATTCATGATGGTATTATCTTTCTGATAACATTCATTCTCAAGAGTTGTCAGTCGATTCAAATTATCACCCATTCTTGTCAATCGGGATTCCTAAAATTTTTTTGCATGTGTCAACTAGTCTGTTTCGGGCATTCATATTTAAAACAAATTTTAACAGTTAATGTATATACACATTATAACAAATCTATGGAGATGACCTCTTGCAATCACCTTGATAGTTCAAATAAAAAACATTATAAACATCAACAAAAACAATATACATGTACTAGCAAGAACATGAGAAAATAATACATAAAAAGGCTTACTAATTCTTTGACTTGTTCTGAAGTCTTCCAGCCTAAACAAATCAGACAAAAGGAAAAATGGTCAGTTAAAAATACAGGACATAAGTCTCAAAAATGGGTACTACCAATAAAAACAAATTAAATTATAATTAATTTTAAAAAACCACCTGAAAAATCTTTTGAAAGTGTTGATGACATCGGTCGTGTTGATGATGATAAAAACACTCCATTTGCAGGGTTTGCACTGACAGGACGTTGCCGCGGAGGTGGATGAGGGACTATGTTCTGAAAAAGACAAAAAAAAATCACATGTAAGGTTGAATAATTGTGTGCAGTATAAGTTAAATCGTTTTCTATTTCCTAAGTGACTTGTACCTTCTTCTTTTAGTAGTCATGAGGTTGTTACAATACCCATGTTTGCTATTCCTCTTGTTTTCATTTTGGTGCAAATTGTAGTTTTATCATGTTTTTGTTGTAAATGAATACTTACTGATGGTACTTCTGTGGGCTTGTTATGACCATGGTACCCGTTGTGTCTTCCATAAGAAATGGTGGAATATGGCTTACTCGTATTGTTAGTCGAAGTTTGAAGTGGTAGATAAGGAAGGTTTGAATTTTTTATTAAATGACCATCATTCCAAGCTTGTTGGGTAACTACTGGTGGATTACTTTGAATATCAAGAAGTACATCAAATCTTGGTCCACCTTATTAAAAAAAGAAATGGTTGCAATATAACTTCTTCTGAGTTATTAAAATTTGTAAATTCATTATAACATACAAAGACATCATCTTCGTATTTATATCACATTATATCACATTATATCGACTTATATCGAATTATACCCTCTACTTCATTTTATATTTTTCAAAATAATTTTTAACTAAGTTTTGCCACAGTCCTTCAGTCAGACTGCTGATTATTTCAAAACAAAGATAATTAAAAAGGAATGATAGTAGGAAAAATAATAATAATAATAATTGAGTAAAAACGACTTAATGTGCTTAAAAAGTTTAAAAATTGTAAATGCACCATGACATTCAAATATTTAAATTTGATCATTTAATAAAATGACTTTTTTCTGAGAAATGCTACAATATATACAATAAACTATTGTTAAATAAACATCACATTTTAAGGTGCAGCATGTTCTTGGCAAAAGAAGTTCTGCAATAGAGGACTGTATTAAAATGCTTCAAAAGCAGCACTGCTCATTAGAGAATGTTATTGTAAACATGGTAAACACATACAAAGATTTTTAAGCAAATTTACAGCACCAAAATCAAGATAGACATAGTCGAAATTCTCTGCTTCTGTGCTCAAAGACAATTATTTCAAAACTTACCATGCCCAAACCTGATAATATCACCATGAGCTAATCGAACAGAAGCATTTTGGACACGACAGTCGTTAACATATACGCCATGAGGTGAATGGGAATCCTCAATTGTAAAACAGTTTATTTGATCATTGTATTGAATAACTGCATGTCTGCCACCAACTGGTAAAGACTTAAAACAAAAACAAGGATAACTTTTCACTATATTTATACATGTGTGGAAAACTTTGTTACATCATAGCTTAGAGATTAATACTCTTTCACTTTGTGCAGGAGACCAGGATTATATTCCCCATGGTGACAATTAAATATGGGCGAGTGAATGTTATTATAGCCCTGGGTTAATTCGAGTCATATAAGTGAAAATGAGAAGTGTGGGTCATTGGATTTTGCAGGGAGTTGTCTGGTAGAGCACTAATTGGGTCTGCATAGCTCAAAATAAGCATTAAATACTCTAAGCCTCCTGCAAATATACCCTCGATATTTGTGAGACTAGCCATGTAAAATATGTACATCTATTTATCTATCTAAAAATTAAGGACATTTCCTCATAGATTGGGATATATATAACAATTATATACAATTTATACTTTTACTTTACAAGGTTAATATTAACATTATAAAAATTAAAAAATAGATTACAGAAATAAAAACTACTTACAGTACCGCCTGAATGTAATGTTACATGTACACGCATTTCACGATGTCGCGTAACGATGTCATGTTTACATAAAAAAACTTTACGTGTCTATTGTTATCACACGTATTTTGCATGTTTCTATTATTATATATAGGTGCGTGTGTTAACAATAAAATATACGAAAAACTTTTGTTCGAATTTAAGACATGCATGTTATTGTTTAAATGTGTTAACAATCACAAAATATCAACTATAATCGCCGTTCTTCGTTCTTAAAATTTTAAAACGCGATCTAAAAAAGCATATCTACCGCCGCTTTTCGTTCTTAAACTTTTAAAATGCGATCTAACGAAGCTTTTCTATCGCCGTTCTTCGTTCTTAAATTTTTAAAACGCGATCTAAAAAAGCAATTCTATCGCAGTTCGCTGATCGTCGTTCTTAAATTTTTAAATCTTTATAACTCGTTGCATGTATAGACAAAACATATAACATTTCTTTTGTGTGCAGAACAAAACATTCGCTTACGCGTTTACGAAATCGGAGATACTTTAACAAATAAATTCATGTGTGAATAAAAGATGTTCGTGTGCTGAAACAATAGAGACACGAAGGGTAATTAACTTTTTAAACATTTTTTTGTGTTAATCCCTTAGCAGCTGCGGTAATTATAAAAAACAATATATAAGCCACACGAAAATTTCATGCGATCGTTAAATTTCACGTGTGGGACACGAACTCTATTGTTTTGACATGCAAAAATAGATCATATAAAAACGACAGTTTTGACGCTACCGAAAGCTCATGTAAAGGTGATAACTATCGTGCACATGTAACATTACATTCAGGCGGTACTGTACAATACATTAATTAGAAAATAGGAAACACATTTTTCATCTAGGGAACTTGGCAGGACATGATATAGTTTGTGTAAAAAATCTTAGGTCTTGTTGTGTTTAGATTTGTCATGCTGGGACAATGGTTAGACACAGAAAACTTTCATTTGCTGTATTTGAAGTTCTATACAAAGTTGGTAAAGACACTATTCCTGTTGTTTAAATATTGCTAATTTTGTCAATACGCACAATAATAATTGAGCTTTCGTGTTTTGTTTCAGCAAAAAAACAAAATATCAATATCAGGTGGACAACACAAATATCTATTGTTATGTAAAGTTACAACTAACTGTTACAATAATAAAAAATATCTACTTTTGTTATCACATCACTATCACTGCATTCACTTTATAAAGACCAGCAGTGCATAGGGTCACCAGGAACAAGTTAAAAATGACATGCTAAAATTCTGTTTATCCAGAGCCGCAAATGATACGCGCTGTAAAAAGTGTGGGAGTTCTTAAACATTTACTCACACGCTAGAGAACACAAAAATGGTCGTAATAAACCAGTTTGTTCCCCTTTCGATAATTGTGTACACCAAGTTGATGTGACTGACGTCAAAACCCTTGCCAGTACTAACCGCGGTCGTCAACATCTCTAAACGTTGGAAGCCTAATTTATCAGAGAAATTAAACCGTCATTAAACACTGAAGATGAGTTCAGGAGCGGTGAATTAACAATCAAGTTTTAAACATGTATTATAATTAGTGTAAATACTGTTTTTAACATATTTATTTAACTTTCAGGATTTTAACCACTTTTATTGAACTGAAAATACCGCTTACAGCCAAAATATATTTTCAAAAAAATTAACCATTGTCATTTTATGCACTTGTATATGTTTCTGAAACAGTTTGTTACTTTAGAAAATTTAAAAATTATGTCAATCAATCAAATCCTGAGAAATGGAACGGTTTAGCCAGATTAAGAAAATTTTCAACATTTATTTTATTTTTCCAATATTTTCGCTGATTTCCGACCCAAAAACATTTAAACTACCAACTCAAATTATTTTTCCATAAAGTACAGTACTGGAAAAAGGTTGTTTAACATCGCGCTTCGCGTATCGCGACGGTATTCTCGATCCGCGATAGACGTTTTTTTACTTTCAAATTGTATCGAGAGGGCTTCGCGTTGCATCCGTCTGGATATCATTCTCGATATCATTCTCGAAGCTATCGAGGCCATTAACACTTTTTCATAATAGAACTATTTTAAAAATAGGAGTGTATTCAACAATGATCGCGGATGTTTAAATGTAATTATACTTCCTTTGTGTTATATTTTTTTAACTTATGCATAACAATCTAGGGTATACAGCTAGCGTTAATCTTTCTTTTTTAGATCACATTTTAAAAATTTAAGAACTAAGAACGGCGATAGAAAAGCTTCGTTAGATCGAATTTTAAAAGTTTTAGAACGAAATGCGGCGATAGAAAAGTTTTTTTAGATCGAAGTTAAAAAGTTTATAAACAAAATGCGGCGATAGAAATGTTTTTTTAGATCGAATTTTAAAAGTTTTTATAAACGAAAAGCGACGATAGAAATGTTTTTTTAGATCGAATTTTAAAAGTTTAAGAACGAAATGCGGCGATAGAAATGCTTTTTTAGATCGAAGTTAAAAAGTTTATAAACGAAATGCGGCGATAGAAATGTTTTTTTAGATCGCATTTTAAAAGTTTATAAACGAAAAGTGGCGATAGAAATGTTTTTTAAGATCGCATTTTAAAAGTTTATAAACGAAAAGCGGCGATAGAAATGTTTTTTTAGATCGAATTTTAAAAGTTTAAGAACGAAATGCGGCGATAGAAATGCTTTTTTAGATCGAAGTTAAAAAGTTTATAAACGAAATGCGGCGATAGAAATGTTTTTTAAGATCGCATTTTAAAAGTTTATAAACGAAAAGCGGCGATAGAAATGTTTTTTAAGATCACATTTTAAAAGTTTATAAACGAAAAGCGGCGATAGAAATGTTTTTTTAGATCGCATTTTAAAAGTTTATAAACGAAAAGCGGCGATAGAAATGTTTTTTTAGATCGCATTTTAAAAGTTTATAAACGAAAAGCGGCGATAGAAATGTTTTTTTAGATCGCATTTTAAAAGTTTATAAACGAAAAGCGGCGATAGAAATGTTTTTTTAGATCGCATTTTAAAAGTTTAAAAACGAAAAGCGGCGATAGAAATGTTTTTTAAGATCGCATTTTAAAAGTTTATAAACGAAAAGCGGCGATAGAAATGCTTTTTAAGATCGCATTTTAAAAGTTTATAAACGAAAAGCGGCGATAGAAATCTTTTCTAAGATCGCATTTTAAGAACTTAAGAACGAAATGCGGCGATAGAAATGTTTTTTTAGATCGCATTGTAAAAGTTTAAGAACGAAAAGCGGCGACAGAAATGTTTTTTAAGATGGCATTTTAAAAGTTTATAAACGAAAAGCGGCGATAGAAATGCTTTCTTAGATCGCGTTTTAAAAGTTTAAGAACAAAAAGCGGCGATAGAAATGCTGTTTTAGATCGCGTTTTAAAAATTTAAGAACGAAGAACGGCGATAGAAAAGCTTCGTTAGATCGCATTTTAAAAATTTAAGAACGAAGAACGGCAATAGAAAAGTTTTTTTAGATCGCATTTTAAAAGTTTAAGAACGAAAAGCGGCGACAAAAAAAGCTTCGTTAGAGAGCGCATTTTCAAAGTTTAAGAACGAAAAGCAGCGTTAGAAAAAAAATACGTTGAAAAAGTAATGCGCTAGAATTACTTTAATAAATACGAAAGTTAAAAATTTTCTTATAATATACACCTATTTAAAATAAAAAAAAAGATAAAGCAGAGATGTGTTTGAAATAAAAAAAACTTTCTCTCTATTCTCATTAAAAAAAAATTTCTCTTTATTCTCATTATCACCTACCATCGCGACACATCGAGACGGATTTTGTCACGATACTAGATTCTCGATAGATCGTGACAATTTATTTTAATTGTTTCTTATTATTATAAACACGGTACATCGCGTATCGAGGGAGTCCGCGCACGTTGCGCGCTCGATATGTTAAACAACCTTTTTCCAGTACTGTATAAGCATAGTTAAATAAAAATGTAGCAAACAAATGGCTAAGCAAATGAATAATCAAAACAACAGAGTAGGTCGCGATAGCGCACTTCAAGCAACTACCATATTTGTTTATATATACCGTATGTACTTATGCTGACGTGTTTCATTGGTCATCTTTATTGACGTACAACGGTGCTGGATACACAGGGACTAAAAACGACAACAAACAGCAGTTCTGAAGTGTAACGATTGTAATGTCCCGGAGGTGCAAAAAATAGAAACAGCGTAATACAGCGAGGCTCACGAGAAGACCAGAGTAGACATAAAATGATATTTTTTTTGTCTGACGAAAAGGTAAAAAATAATCTGCTGACCGACCGGCCCTGCAACAAGCTACGAGTCAGAAAACGGCAAACCAACAATTAATTAAGGACGGTCAAAAGGCTAGAATAAAACGTCAAGAAAGATATATATTTGTTCTAAAATGTGCTTATCTCAAAAATATTAAAAAACGTATATATGCTTAACTTTCTAATAACAATAGTTTTGTGCGCAATTTATTGTATTTTTTCGCGTAATTAACAAGCTGTTAAATTTTAATACTTCTCACTAATACCTAAGGCGATTTTATTTTCAATAAGTTTAACAATGAAATTAGAAAATAAATAATTACTGTATTGTTTTATCATGAAGCTTTTGTTAAATCACTCGCAACATAGCTCTCAAACATCATTAAAGAAGTATATAATTACGATAAACAAAAAATAAAAGGGCTTTTAGGAAAAGGTTATAGCACGTATGCAGAAGCATACATTCGGACTGTATACAACAACATGTTTATGTTTTCCTATAATATTCCATATAGCTATATATACACCATTGTTCCTATTACATGTGTATGTTTTGTTTTTAGTTAAAATTGTTTGAAGTCTACTTACAGTAATGTTTATGTCACAATTTTCTCTTCCAACAGAGTTATACATTTGCTGTAAGTGATAAGTCTTCCCATCTTCGAGATTTCTTATTGAGCCTTTCATTTTGCTTACACGTTTCTCATACTGAAATATAGTATTAGTTTCATCATCTTCAATAAGAATTTCAAACACACCAGCCATTTCAGAGAGATTTAAGCAACATACAAAATACACTTCTTATCTTATCAGTTTGGGAAGTTCAAAAGTAAATTGTAAAGGTTAGTTTTACCATAGCAACATTAACACAAAAATTTATGTTCATCCATAATTTAAAAAACAAGAAATATATAATTTGGGAAGCATACTAGAAAGATAAATAATTAATAGCTAGCTAGCATAGCAAACTACATGTGACTTGAAATATATAGATATAGCTATAGCTAGATAACGAACATCCATAGCTATCTGCCATTTTATAACATAAAAATTCTGTTCAAACTTATCTAATAAAAAACAATATTATTTATACACAGAGTAGCCCATTTCTCTAGCTACCCTAAGAGCTAAAAAAATCACTTTAAAAATCACATTAAAAAAGCCATACTTCTCTAAGTTTCGCTTCTCGACATAAAAGGTGATAAATAGAATAAATAAAATTCATTATAAAAAAAAACTAGGGGATGCAAGAGAACGCGACCATAAACGATAAATGAAAAGAAGCGGAAAGTAATCTGAAATCCGCAGTTGTCTGTTGTTTATTTTTATAGGCTCGCCTCAGCATCTTGAATGTTCTAAAGCTCCTTGTGTGATTATTAATAAGCGAGCCAAAACATTCGATGTGGTTGATTTACGGTAACCGAGTGACACCAAGCAACGGCGACAATAACAAACACTTTTGCTCGCGGCACATGCTTGCTAATTCCCTTCCCCCCCCCCCCCCCCCTATCCCCCGTATTTTTTGAAACAGATTTGCGATCGTTCTCCTTCCGAGAAATCTCTATTCTCACAGTTGAGATCAATATAGATACATTATATATTAACATTTTATAATGTTTGCCTTCTTTATTTATTCATTTCTGCTGGAGAAAATGAGTTTTGAAAAGTGGTAATTAATTGTGATATCAGGATATGGGAAAGGAAAAGAGCATATGCTTAAGAATCATTCGCAAAATTCGTTTTCCGAATGTTTAGGACCCAAAACTGCCAACTTCCAGAAACCCGTTGCCGTTTTATATCTACTCTGATAGTGCGTATAACCAACCTCGTTACACCGTAATAAGGCTCAGGGGCCACAAGACCCTGGGGACGAGGTTGGCGCATATCCACTTTTCCATCTTAATACTATACTAAGAAAGGAACTACTTCCGGACTTCCACTATGGCATTTTTTATCATATCGTTCTAACATTACCGTTATAGATAGAGATGTACAGATGTGCGTATTTTACATGGCTAGCCACACAAATATCGTATTACTTCCAACAGGAGGAGCCATGGCTCAGCTGGGGAGTCCTAGAGTATTTAATGCTTATTTTGAGATACGCAGATACAATTAGGATCCGCGCTCTACCAGACAACTCCCTGCGTTAACCTGGAGCTATGGCAACATTCACTCGCCTATATTGAATCGCCGTCAAGGGGAATCGAACCCCGGTTTTCCGCACAAAGTGCGACAGTTATAACCACAACCTCGTCCCCAGGACTATTTGCTTCTCAACGGCGCTGCGCTTTCTGATAGTTCTTTTCGACACCACGGTAAAAGGTGCTGGGGTCGAGCTTGTTATAACCACTAAGCTACGGCGCCATAAGCTGCAATTTTTGCCATATTCCTGTTAAACCTTTTATTTATTTGCTTTAAGATATTTTTTTTAATTCTCAATCGGCATGTATGGTTAGGTAACAGGTAGAATTCATAATGGAAAAATCTCAAACACAGTAAATTTTGCATCGTCACCGAATCTTCTAGTCGTTTTTAAAACTACAATATCTTATAAATATTTAAATATATTGAAAGGGATATCATATTTATAAAATTGCTGAATTGTTCTTCACATGAATAATTAACTTCCGCGATTCATTTAATATAAATAAAGATCAACATTTTTCAATGCAGTATGATTTGTACCCGAATGCAAGTGCAAGCAAATGAAAGAAGAAAGTATAATTTTCTCTGTGTGTCATCGGGTAAGCATAATTTCCAGTCAGCACAGGTTTTTTTGTTTATATAAGAACTCAGTATATAAGATTGCTGAGAGGGTCAAAAAGGGCCAATAATTAGAAACGCATTCGGAATATAGTTAGCCAAGATTGCGTATTAGATCAAGATAAGATCTTCAATTTCGATGAGTATGTTTTTCTCTATCTACTTACACATACAAGGCAGTGTTTTTCAGCGTTGTTCATATAAAACAATTCTTAACACCTCTGTTCCTTAGGAGAATTTGAGATACAGTTGCACAGCAGTGGAAGGTTAAATTTGTTCCTGACTTGTCGAAGCATATAGAACACTTTATTTATTGTCAGAAATTTTTGAAATAAAATTCTTGATTCGCAAAATCGCGAAATTTTTGCATTTTCGCTTAATTAATTTTAAGTTCAATGGATTTAATTTGGCAAATGATCAAATTGCGTTGAAATCGAAAATTAAATTTCGCTTGCATAATTTCAGTGTTGGAATTTCTTTATAAAGATCCTCATTCCATTTTAGTACTACAATCTCAAAGATAATATTATTGCAAAAATTCATTTATTGGTTATTTCTCAAAATAAGCACCTTACCAACACTCGGCGGCCGGCAGACTGTTAACTCTTTGCTTTTGCAGATGTGTTGGTCAGTTGAACATCGTTAATAAGCAGTTTCTGCCATGTGCGCATTACGGAACAATTAACGCGACGGTCCTCCAAGGTCCGAAAAAATTGGAAAAGGGAACATCTGATGTCAGCAAAAGTTAGTATGGGCTAATCCTAAATACACGGGGCTTTTTAAGGCTTCTAAGTCTGGGGGAGGGGGGGGGGGGCGAACTCCATAACTTTAGAGAGGCTTTTCCAAATGTTAAAGTATGTCATATAAAAGGCGCTGCATAAACTATCTCGCTATTAAAAATGCACAACTATGAAACATCCACAATGCGACCCAATTCTACAATTTCTGCTAACAAAAATACAGCCTATCATCCATGGTTAAAAGTCGCGCGATTGAAACGTTTATGGTCTTAAACGGCATTTAGGTGACAAAAAATCAAAATTTTGATGTCACCATCATGTTCAGCATACTTTTTTTGTTATCTGTGCCAAATTTTGTCGAAAATAAAGTAGTTTTAATTTCGGACCAATTTTGGCCTAAAATGACATTTAGGTGACAAAAAATCAAAATTTTAATGTCACCATCATGTTCGGCATACTTTTTTTGTTAACTTTGCCAAATTTTGTCTAAAATAAGGTAGTTTTAATTTTTGGACCAATTTTGGCCTAAAATGACATTTAGGTGACAAAAATCAAAATTATGATGTCACTATTATGTTCAGCATACCTTTTTTGTTAACTGTGCCAAATTTTGTCGAAAACAAATACCAATTTTGGCCTGAAACGTCATTTAGATGACTTCCAAGTACTTAGACTAGAGAGTTTAGGTACGAAGTTTAAATCTGTGACGTTGCAATTGACCATTTGGGACATTTAGTTAGTTACGAGTTGGAAACCTATCCTCGCAGGCGAGATAGTAAAAAGAAAAAAAAAAAGTAAAAATAGTTACCAAGATGAGATTCGAACACACGACTACTCCCGTGTCGGTGCTCAGAGAGCCAAAAATTTCCATTTTGGGACGGACAGCTGTATTTGAATACTCCTCGCAGGCGAGATAGTAACAAAGTGGTGGCATTAATTTTTTGCTTATGTATGCACTTTTTAAGTGACGTCATCCGAAACTCTAAATTTGCCTAAAATATCATTGTCTGTGCAAAATCCAATTACAAGAAAAAATATTTATATTTTTTTTTCAAGTTTCCGGGAGTTAAATAAAACATTTTGACATATATCTACCGGCCTTCGACTGTACTGGTAACCGGAATTATATGTGTCAAAACTTCACAGAATGATTCCCCTTGATAAAATTAAGATTTATTGTTACTTTTAAGTTCTAAGCATAGGTAATACCTGTAGTTCTGAGAAGTGTCGAATTCAGGGGCGGATTCTGATTTTTATGGAAATAGTGGTTATAATTTTGTGGGAAATTCTTTCCGCCAATTGCACTATATTACGTGTCCGAGATCGTAGCTACTTATGCACTTCTTTGTAATATTAGCGTTATATGATAAAAACTGAAGAATATCATGTAGAATATCATGTTTGCAGTAGTTTTCACATATTTGCAGAATAAAATTTCGCGGTTCAAAATTTTTTAAATTTCGCGGAATGTATTTGTGCGGTTTGAATTTTTTTTTTATATTTAGCGACCTCGTCTCCAGGGCCCCTTTTCGTTTTTGTTTTTTTGTGGTGGGGTGGATTCATTCTTTGCCCGGTGAAATTTAATTTCGCCAATTAAAAAAAACGTGAAGCCGCGAATTTTCTTCACACTAAAATTTCTAACAGTAAAGTAAACTTGTTTCTATTATCATTCTTCTCAAAGTTTACTTTTAACATCACTGGTTTTCATTCTTCCACATCACCATGTTTTTTACGACCTTTTTAAAGAAGAATGCTTGCGCCGTACTGTATGTAGTGCAATCATTTCTTCCCTCTGCTTCTTTTATTCCTTTTTACATGGCAGCAACCATTTTGAATTTTTTTTTGTTTGCTTTAGATGCAGAAAAAGGATAATGCTACGGTTGACGACAATTTTAAAGACTAATTGGTCATGGAATTATCAGCAGAAATTATATGACCAAGTAATATCTAAATACAGAAAAGAAAAGGGGTATAGAATAGCGTTTACATAACTTCCAGCGATCTATTGTTGTTCTTTGTAGGATATTGTAATGCTTCAGACACATATTCATATTTTCTTAAAATTTCTGTTTTTTTTATATAAAAGCAAATTAAATTGTCTAAAGTTATTATAAATATCAAATTCAAATTTCATTTTTCACTAAAACGTCCGACACACCCCTCCTTTTTTTATGACGTAATATTTCTCAATCAGTTCAACATTACCATAGCAACAATGCTTTACCACATTTTTTCAAACAAGAGCGTTGTTCGTTTTTCATTAAAAATTTCGAAAACAAATTGTTTTTTGCATGCCCTTTTGTGCGTTAACCCGTCTCTTTTATTAAATAATCAAAACCTACATAAGTCCAAGGCAAGTCCTAATACTTCACGCAAAAATTAATTCCTTTTAGTTCTTTGTCATTGAGTGCGGTTTTTATCCACCTACTGTCGCAGGATTGACGCAGTTGGGCATTGCCAAATAAGATACTTTAAGGTCAGAAACTTTCGCGGGAAGAAAGTTTCGCGGATTGGAAAGAACGCGAAATTTTTAAAAAGCTTTCGCGGATGGCCTATTTTCGCGGGAAAAAACATTTGCGGATGGCCTAATTTCAGATATTTCGTGGTGAAATACTTTCGCGGAGAGACAACTATTTTATTTATATATCTATTTTTTAATGTTTTAATCAATTTCTACCAGTTCAGGGATCTTTTTCTGCTTGCCGTTTGTTCCTTGAGACATTTCGTTATTTCTAGCGACAGGATTAAAAAAATTACGAATGTTCTTGATTTTGACTTCTTTCTTTTTCGTTAATTTTTCTTTATTGTTCGGATTGTTCCTGGGTAACAACTGTAGCCTTTTGTCTGATTCTCCAACTGTTGCGGCATGCAGATAACCTCCTAGAATTCGTTCAATTATTAGGTTCAGTGTAAGTTTGCTGAATCAATCGCTTGTATCGTTCCATCAAAAGCAAATTGACACAGCTTCCAGGGATAGACGCAATTACTTTACACGCGATTTGCATTCCCCTTGTACTAAAGGAGAGCGTCTGTAGTGCTCACTGGTTAGTTGGACGCTGATTGTGGCCCCTCTGTGGATGAAAAACCTGGTCGCTCGGGAAATTTCTCTCGGCAAATGGCCAATTTGAGCCTGGTTTCCCTCCTCACAAAACAATTTTTATTGAAAAATTTCGCGGGAAAAAACTTTCGCTGTTGAGCTTTTTTAGAAAATTTCGTAGGAGAAAACTTTCGCGGTTGAGGCATTTTGAAAAATTTCGCGGGAAAAACTTTCGCGAAAAGGCCGAAAAACCGCGAAACCGCGAAACTTTCGTCCCGCGAAAGTTTCTGACCTTAAAGTATTTGAATCTCTTTAATACGGGCTTGCATTTTGACATCTCATATTTCGGCCTTGCTGTAGCGGCAATAGGTATGCTTCAGATGGTTAATAGCAATGTTATACAAGAAATTAAAACCTCAAATGGTGAACAGCAGACTTTGGAACGGTGAAAATGTTTTGAATTTTTTTGCGTAACTCTTTGAATCTGAAGAACATTTCTAAATAAGGTTTTTCGACGACAATCGCCATTGTGCGAAATTTCTTGCCGCCTGCTGTCGCAACGTCGATGGGTTTTAACCTAGTTCTTTCAGTTTTGGATGTCATAAAGACTGTTTTCTTCATCTTAGCAAAATGTTATTGTGAATAAGAACAATGTATATCTAGTTTGTTATATCTAGTTTGTTTATAATAAAATAGATATATTGGATATCATCGTATCACACCCTCGTCCCCAGGGTTTTTTCCTTTTTAAAATATCATGATATCATCTCTCATATATCAAAGGCAAAAGACCCTGAGGACGAGGGTGCATGGTATCATATATTTTCACCGCTCTGTGGAAACAAACGTTTTGCAACGTAAGAGTTAAGGAATTACAGCGAGATTTTAAATATTTTAATGTTGCAACTCGATAACTTCTTCGGTGTTATCAAGAAAAGCAACCTCGTCCCCAGGGTCTTGTGGCCCCTGAGCCGTTATTACGGAGTTGACCAACTATCACTATCAGCCGCTATCAACTTCATCAACAAGGCAAAATGCCCTGGGGACGAGAATGAAAGAAAAGGTTAAATTGTAAATAGTTAATGAACCATAAAGCTATCAATTTTTGTGGGTAAAAATTTTTGCAAATTCTAGAAGAAATCGAGAAAATCAAACCGTATAAAAACTTAAGGATATGGCATATTTTACGCTCACTTTATCTTTTATAGCTTTCACAACCTGAGAATCTTATCGAAAAAGAATGTCGCTAAATACCAGAATGACTTGAAGATGTTCACAAATAATTGTAAAGGACGGAATAATAACGTCTCTACTCCTCCAACGTCTGTTGGAAGAATAGCCACGCGATTGATATCAAATAAACCTTACTTTGAACAGTCAAAACATAACGGCAGTTCCAAAGGAGGGGTCACGGCAAAAGATAAAAAATCAAAACAATCCAATTGGTCCAATGTACCAGAAGAACACCCAATCATATATATGAAAGCGTTGGATGTAAACCTATGCATACCGTTCTGCTCAGAAAAAGGGCGGGAAATTTTCAAACGTGCTATACAAACAGAATTCATGAACATATATTTTCCTTTATCACAACATTTCCAAACACAAAGTGAAGTAAATTATTGCGGTCCTACATCGCTAGCTATGGTTTTAAATACTTTAAAAGTTGATCCTAGACGCATGTGGAAATATCCATGGAGATGGTACGATGAATACATGCTCAATACTTGTGTCAGTTTGGAAACAATGAAAAGCTCAGGATGTAGTTTTGATGATTTGGCTTGCATTGCTAGATGTAACAAGTTATCTGTCGAAGCGGTTAGAGTCTCAGCACTGTCTTCAATCATCACCTTTAGGTATTGTGTACTATACCTTTTTACTTAAACATTCTTGTTTAGTCTCTCTTTAATAATAGCCGTATTCCGTCTGTCGGTTTGTGCGCGAGAAAAAACATCGTACTACAGAAACACGATATATAAAGGACGCCCGTCCCTGTGGAATTTTCCACGTGCTAACGGCTAGTCTCTATAATAATAACCTTATTTTGTCTGTCTGTCCGCGAGAATAAACCGTGTTACGGAAATACGAAATGCGATATATAAAGGAAGGGCGAACCCGTGGATTTATCCACGGGCCACAGGCTAGTCTATATTAACTCTCGCGTCTGTCTGTGAGTCAAATATTGTAGCTACGAGTAGAAATTACGTGGAATTTTTTTTCGACGGGTGCATTACCGTGGATTTTTCAATGGACTTACCACTAATTCATTAATGCTTTATCTGCAAGAGATTTAAAAAATACTACGCATTTATCGAAAAATGCATAATAAAGCTACCATTTTGTTTCTAAATGGTGATGCATTTTTTAGTGTATCGTTCAATTTAGGAATGACGTTAAGCGAGTGTGCAGTTCAACTAACACAGTTATCATTTTAAATTACGCGAGAAAAATATTTAATCAATATGGCACCGGACACTTCACTCCTATTGGTGGATACGACGAAAAAGAAGACATGGTATTGATTCTTGACACAGCTCGATTTAAACACCCTCCTCATTGGGTGTCACTTGAGCTGTTATTCGAAGGAGCTCGCAAGTTGGCAAGAGCAATAAATGGATATACTGAAGGTAAGATCATGGAGATATAAAAGAAGATTAAGACCACATATGCAATGTAAAAAATGGAACAGGAGAAATATCCTTACATTAAATGTCCTGCAATTTCCATCTATTCTTTTTAAGAAAAAAAGAAACAACAACAACAACAATAACAACAATAACAACAACAACAACAACAACAACAACAACAACAACAACAACAACAACAACAACAACAACAACAACAACAACAACAACAACAACAACAACAACAACAACAATAACAACAATAGCAATTTCTTAGATTAGAATAATCCTGGTTAAGTGGGGACCACAAAACGCACACACAATGAGAACTGAAGAGACACGCAATAGGTCTTTAAGGTTTTCGTTAAAGTTAAAGTCGTGCAACCTCATTCCCAGCGCCTGTTGTCTCTCTATAACCGGGACGGCGAGGTTCTTATCGCCGTATCGAAAATGTACAAGATGCCCTGGAGACGAGGTTGAAAGTCGTGCTTACTTACTTTTTACTTGATACAGATGTTTTATCATAAATTCCGAAAATAACGGTTGTTATCAACAAGTCAAAAAATTTAATTTTACCTAGGCTCATTCCCTGTCGCAAACAGTCCACTGATACGTATTTCATCAAACTTAAATCTATTTAGAAATGCCGAGAGGTTACTACGTCGTGAAGGAAAACGAGTGGAATCCTTCAATCACATTAAAATTTCCAAATGAATACACATTAAGATTGGAACCAATGAATCAACGTAAACAAATTGAGATTGACAAATTTGTCCATGTTTTCAAAAGTTGGGACAACTGGTTAGATACAAAGGTAAACGCTGACAGGGATATCATACGTGATGTACTTACACACATATTGCATGCGTCCCGAACTATCACCAACAATGAAATAAAGTCCCAATCAAATTCCTTTCACGATTTAGCGTTACCACTTTCATTCGTAAATCTTAACAGATTGCTGAAAGATGTTATAAATGAATTCTCACAAGATGACGTAAATAAAATTACGTCAGTAGTTAAATGGCTGATGGTGAAGTTTAAGTCAAATGATAACGCTGGACATTGCAATCTTAATATGGTTTTACTTCATCGCCAGACGCAGACGGAGAAACATAATGCTATTCTTTCACTGGAAGATATTCTAACGTGTTTTCTTTTGTTCTGGCCATATAGAGCGAAAGCTGATGATCAGTCGAGTCAAACTTATCGAACAGAACTGCACGCTCTTGTAGCAGACGATCTGAATAAGTTTTCACGAAGCTTGGTGCTTTGCTTGGATCAACAAATTCGATTCATGATGAAAACTCTATCACATATCGGACACGAAAAATTACACTGCAAGGAAGAACATTATTTTGATTGAGAAAAAGTATTCAATGGTCATTCGGAATTTTTTAGTTTGTTATTGTATGACGTCATTTAGTTAAACCCTGGTAAAGTAAATTATTATTTTTAAAAAAGTTTTTCCATCGTATCCTTGGCCTTATTAAGGATCTCGGGTAATTGCAGGCAGATACAAACGACAATTTTCCTCCCTTTCTGTTAAATTAAGTCAGTGATTAACATTTAGTTTCAGAAAAAATAAGAATATGATCTAATAACAGCCTTTCTTGCAACCTTGTGGCATACAGATTAATATATATTTCGTAATTAGCAAAAAAAATTAAATTATAAGTTGACTGAGTAACGGCATAGCCATTTGTCCACCAAGAATTAACGGGAGAATTCCACCTTTTTGTGATCTAACCTTTGCTGCTCTGCTCTGTTGTGCGTTAATCAATTTATCTATTAATCCTGGTGCATGACTTTTCAATAGTCCCAAAGCGAGTGGAGTTAAAGCGCTTGTAGAGATCTTATCTAAAATGTTTCCTCCATACTGTCTTCGACGGTAAGTCCTTCGTCGTCTACCTCCCCACTGTTTCTTGTAAGGCGGTGGAAGACGTATTTTTGTCATTACATATACACTTATTCAACCAATCTAAATGCACAAAGTGAGTGTTTTCTAATTTTTTAATATATTTATAGTTTTTTTATATATCTCCTGGTAGACTTCCGCTATTGCGCAAGTCTTGTATTTGTTCTTTCAACAGTTGGCTAGCCGGAGCCCTCATTTGCCTCTGGCTAGGTTCCTTCGTCCTCTTTCTCAAATTGATCCATTTGTTGGAAATGCGAAGAATCCTTTTATCATTGTTGTTGTATTGCGCTGCTGAAAATGTTACCACTTCGCCGTTGCGTTTTGTAAATCTTACTATTCTTCTCGAACGAGGCATCGTTATACAATGTGTGTAAACCGAGTGCTATATGCAACTGATAGATAAAAATTGTTACATCACTGTTTTAGCTTCGTCGGGCTCTAGCTGAAATATCAAGTTGTTTACGTCACAAATCATACGATTAAACAGGGTGTACCATACAACCAGTGTGTGATTAGATCCCAACGCATTTCGCAGTGTCATAAAAAGACGAAGGTGATTGTTGTTTATCGGCGGTGGTTCACTTGTGATGCGTTTGTCGACTGAAAGGTCAACAACAAATAGTTCATTGCAATTGTTGTCTCCGTAATACTGAGCGAATGTTTGACTTTCATAGCGGGTTAAGTCTATATTACTATGCACACCCAGATTGCTTTGGACAGCTGTTTTAGTTGGTAATCCCAATGCAAAATTACGAGCGGTTAGGTATTGGCTTCTTTTATCTTTCGAATCATCCATATCGAGTTCCACGTTAGAACTGTTGTTTTGTCCACCCCTTACATCGTGAATTGCTAGTTTCTTGATGTTTTGGAGTGATGCCCATTTACCACTAACATCCCAATGACTAACGTGTTCTAATTGTTGTGTATCTACGAGTCCCAAGATTATTTGCTGTGGCTGTTGTATGTTTTGTAAAGTTATGTTAACTTGTGTTGTCGTTCCGTCTATGGGAAACAACTGGTGGATGCATTTCATCCCGGAATAAGCCGTCTGCAGTGGCTTTTCGATGTTCGTAACATCTATTAATTCTTTGTACTCCGTTGCCAATGTATAATCTATGTAATGTAATTCGGGCTCCTCAACATGAACGATTTTTAGAAGTTCTGCATTTCGGGCATTATCAGAATCAGTCCATTTGGCCTTTTTACCTGATAATTCAAACAATTCGCGAGTATGTACGTTCAACAAAAGTTCAAATTCAAATGTAGTATTGCTGAACATGATTTCACATTTACCAAGATCGTCTAAACGGTAAAAAGGTACATAAAACTCAAAACCATCTCGAAACAGATCTTGTTAGACCATTTTCCGTATTATGGTCAGTATCGCCGTCTGTTGTTCCAATAAAATCTCTTCTAGCTCTGTTTCCATTGTTTCCAGGAAGTGGTAAAAGAAGCGACTCTTCAGGTGCTATACTTTCCTTGAGACGTAAATAGAATTGTTCAAAGGGTAGATCAACTAAATATCCATCGCTCGCAAAATTGTTTATCGGTTGAGATTTATCATCAACACGTATCTTTATTTTTTCAATCCATCGGTTAATGAAACGAGGCACGGGCACGATTCTTCTAGAGGCATGTTTTGTGTTGGCATTGTTTAACTCATCAGCTTTGATCTTGAACTTTATCATAATATCCCTCAGACGTAGAGAGTTGGATGGGGTGATTTTGAAACGGACCACCCTGTTCGTATCTTGATTTGATGGATACACCCATTTGTCCTCTTGTGATGCAATAATTTTTTGATAACCAGGCTCTTTTGTTGAGTGTATCAATGCTTCTTGCAACTTCCTACGATTTTTGTTGGATGGGCCACCCAATACTTCTTCAGATGTCAAAAGATTTCTTATTTGGCCTTCTCGAGAATAGGAACCCAAAAGTGGATTTTCATCTGGCTCATCTAAATCGTGCATGAAATTCACCTGTCACATTGCCATGATCGTGTCTACTCGAAGTTTGAAAAAGAATAAAACAACTTGTTTAAAATATCATTATATTTACCTTTAACAACAAAACCCTAGTAGCATTAAAAATCATGTTTGTAGCTCTTCGTCTGTGTACGGGTACTCAGGTACTGGGTATTGCATCGTCTTTTTACTATGAAACTGAGGTTGATACATTTGTGCTCGGTGACAGGCACCATATGAATGATATGGTGGTAAAGGACTAGGTAATGCATTGCGTCGTTTAATAGCTTACATTTCTTGAAGTACATTGTTAACTTGTACTTCTAGTTTAGCTATACGTTCTAGAAAAGACGAATCAACGGAATTATTGTTAACTGCAGGCGCCATATTTTGTTTTTGCTTTAGGTCTCGTATTTCGCTCAACAAGAGGCTTAAGTTTGGGTCGGTGGTTTGTTGATGGTTATTTTGAGGCTGATTCGAAGCTTGCATTCTTTTTAACACTCTTTGGTATTGATCGAATTTGTCTTGCTGTGCTTTTAATTGATACTGTTGTTGAAGCTGGTTTTGTTCTTTTATTTTTTCACTGGCTTGTTCATTTCGATGTTGCTTTTCTTCTAAAAGGCCGAGATACATTTGAAATTTTTATTTCGAAACTGTCTGAAATTTTTATTTCAGAAATATTTCGAAATACGTTTTCCATTGTTTCGAAATTAATATAAAGTCTTTCAGCATTATTTTAAACATGAATCGAAAGGATCAAAAAAAGGATCAAGCAGGATCAAACTCCATCGTGTCTGCTTCGTATTCACTCATTTTTATGTTTTCTTCTGTTTATCGCAAAAAAAATGCACAAAAGCTTCTCATAAACGTCAGAAAAATGCGCACCTGTTGTCGGCAGCTTTGAACTTATTTCGAAATATAGAAAATTATACAAATCGATTTGCAGAATTTTCTTGCTCTGAAATACCTGTGAAAGTTTTGCAGCATGTCTCGAAATTAATTTCAGAGCAATTCGAAATACTTTCGAAAGCTTTCGAAAGCTTTCGAAATGTTTCAACATATTTCGAAATATTTCTGAAATAAAAATTTCAGACAGTTTCGAAATAAAAATTTCAAATGTATCTCGGCCTTAACAGTTTATGATAATATTCAGTACTTAATGTAGACATGCTCAACGTCCAAGTTGTAAGTGATGGTAAAGTTACTATTTTTGAATTCAAGTCTTTTAAAATCTTCACCGAGAATGGATATAGTGAATTGTTTCAAATCACTTAGGGATTCCAATTTTATATATCGTCCCTCGTGGGCAGTCTCAGTAATTCCATCAGGCGCAAAACCCAGACTGACTACCTTATTGATAGTTTGGTTTTCTTTTATGTCTTTGCTCTGCAAATTAATGATACCAATAATTGGATGACTTATTCCATTACTGTAAAATGAGGCACTATTGTTGGCTAAGGATGAGTGAATAAATGCTAAGTTACTATCTTCATAACCTTTAATTGCAGACAGTATTAGGGCTCTGGTCAGTGTGACGTAATAAACACCTTTGTATCTTGTATTATTTTCTAATTCTGGTATTAACAAGCTGTCCTGCCTTTCTTTGAGCTCTGATGTGAATATTCTGTATTCATTTTCTGTGCTGTAAGTGTCATGAGCAGTATTGAGGATGATAGTTTTTCTGCGAACAGTCGCCCCAGACATTCTTCCGTGTTGTCTTACAACCTCCGAAAGGTCGAGCAGCATTGAGCGAAATAGTAAGTCAAAAGGTTTTTGGCTCTTATCAAAAGCTATATTTAACTTGTTTACACCGCCTTATCGAGTAAATCGAAATGAAGTGTTACGCAATCTCGTTGGTACCAGTTCAGTATAATCACTTTCATTTGAGGTGATAAATTCATAATACTTGAGTGGCCATACTTCGTGATGTTTCCGTAGCGTGAATTGACCAACGTAGGCATAATACTTGTTGTCATTTGTGTGAAATAATGGTCTTGTATCACCACAATAGAGTAATAATTCAGCATTATGGAGATAGTTTGTGTTGAATTCTGAACAAGGTCTTCGATAAACATCGGGAAAAGTTTAAGGGTTCCCGGGGACGCAATTTTATTTCCATATTTGTCATAAACTACACCACCAGTGGGAATGGATGTATTACTCTGGTATGATTTGAACATTGTGGTATTGATACTGCTAAGGGATTGAAGGGCCGTTTGTGGGTAAAGTTGTTTAAAATTAGCACTTGTAACTTGCGTCAAAGATACTTTGCTTGATAATTGATTGGTCGGTAAGTAAAACGGACTTATTTTTTTGTAGAAAACATCTGAGTCATTAGAAGAAATGATATTGTTAGCCGACGAAAGTTTTGATATTTTTTCTATTCCCATTTTTAGGGTAATCTCTGTATATGTTTGTGTGAAACGGACAGGTATTGAGAAATCATTCTCAGTGTATTGAATGTTGATCGACATATTGGATAATGTTTTCGTTGAGGCAATATTTTTAGCCTGCAGAATAGATTTCATATCCGTGTGGAAGTAAGTTGGATAGGTAAGAACCTTACTGCCTGTTGATTTGTGCCATCGAATATAGACGTGTCTTGAAATTGTAAAAACAGGTGGGGACGTACTCTCATCATAAATCCCCCGAAATAGTATCAAAATTCTGAAGGATTACTCGCTTTCGACTGATACAAAGTGATACCGTCGTGAGCTGAATCTCCAGAGAAAAGGAAACACGATCCCATTTGAAAAAGCCCTTGACAAGGCTGTGCTTTGTTAAATTCATTGTAGTACTCTTAAAGGTTTGCAAATAAAGGTGAAATTTGCTTGTTTGATACGCTTTGAATAATAGTTTCATTTAGGCTATTAATATCGTTGTAAGTAAATGGTAGGTTGAAAAAAAACGTTTCAAAACCAAAAAGGACTTCGCGAAAGGCGTAAAGTGAAGAAGATGCTGTAGTTAAGTTTTTTTTATTACTAATCAAATTAAAGTCACATGTTCCCTCTTTGGAAATTCGCATCTTATCCGTTTGAGCATTTGTATTGATTATATCGTAAAGAACATCTTCAGCGAATGATCGATCTTTAAAGTAGTTGTCTTTGTCTTCTTTAGCTGTAAGATCATTGAGTGATTTAATTGAAACGCCTTTTATCCGTGGTTTCCAAGCGACACTTTTAGCCTTACTATCTAGTAGTGATATTTTAGTTTGGCCGATGTAAGGCCTGTTGGAATTTGACAGTTTGTCTTGAGGTATGTGACTATCAACACGAAATGGCAATACCGTTATACTTAAGACATCATCAGCCTTTTTAGTCGTTAGCAATGGCGTCCATTTCTTGCTATATGCTTTTATTGGTTTAATAGCAGCTTCAAATTGTTCAGTAGTTGTAACTTTCATGGGGGCGCCAAGGTATGATATTTACACGCCAATCATTTGCCCATGGATCTTTGGGGTTATCAGTAGATATGGACTTAAAGAAGTGTGTTCTACGCCTGTGTGTGTAGGGATGAAACCTTTCATCGACTCTGTTTAGCCACTTCTGGTAAACTTTCATACTCAATTGGAAATTTTCTTTTAATTGAATCTACTACTTTTACTAAGTCTGTCTTGGTCTCTCGATATTGATATGTTTCTTGCTCGTTGTACCCACACGTAATTCTTCTCGATAAAACCAAGCGTTCAACAATCTATTGTTTGACAAATCCTTCACTTGATATAACTCGAATGGATTCGGCGGTGGTGATATTGTAACTTTGACAATTTGATAATTTTCTTGGCTCCACGCAGATGGAGCTGCTGAGGGTTTGAACCAGGGTTGTTCACTCGATGTACTCTCTAAGCGTTTCTTTGATAATTTCACCGGTGTTTAGCCTACTAAAGACCTTAAATTTCCTGAACGGTCTTTTATATACTTTTGTAAAATTATAACCTCTAGTCTTTTCCCGATTGGCTTTTGCAATCATTCTTCGCAGTATAACATAGGGTCTTGACTTTCCATTCAGTAATTCTTCGTGCAACTGATCGGGGGTAAAACGGCTCCTGCTATTTATTCGTTTGTTCAAAAACATTTCTATAAATGGAATAGCTCTTGACCAATCATCCACGTTGTACGAATTTGATGCAATTTCATTTAACATACTCTCATCCCTCGTCACAGTATTCAGTATTACACGGATATCTCGAATAGCCCTTTCAGCCAAATATGCTTTTTGAATTGTTCTAGTGTGGTATAATCTAGCGCCCTGTTTTGTCAGGACATTGTGTACTTCACCATTTTGGAACTCTCCACCTTTATCTGTATGTATCTTGTTGTAATGGTTGTCGGTTAAGAATGAATCTAGAACTTTAGCCACTGTAGTACTCTTTTTATTTCTAATGGGTAAGAAGAACTTCTTCCCACTAAACACATCAACACCAACGATGATATATCGATATCTGTTAATCTGATTATCGGGGTTGTTTAATCTCATGTCCATTAAATCCATTTGTATTACATCATTAGGTTCAATAACTCTGTTAGCTGCTGATCGGAATATTTCAATGTTCTTAGGTCTCAGTCGAGGTTCTTCTAAAACATCACCCTTGTGTTCGGTATATACCTGATACCATGTCTGAAACAGCTTGAGATCATCTTCTTTCCTACCTTTAGTACTGCTCTCATAAGAATTGATCAACTTTTGATCGACAGAAGAAAAAAAATTTTTTTTTCAAAAAATCTTTGGTGATAAAGATTTGAAGATAAATCTTCTAGAAGAACTTCAATCGAGAAAGTTCCTAACAACTCGAGCATAGAAGGATAAGCAACTGAGCCTACTTTAAATTTCTTGCTTCCCTTATAAGTGTAATTACAATGCATATAAATAGCCAAACTAGCCAATAAAAACACTCGACATATAACTTTCCATCCAATGTGTAAGTGTTCATGATTGACAAAAAATGTCATTAATTTATATTCAACTATTCGATAGTATTCGGTATTTTTAATCGTACTAGCTATGAAACCATCATCCTCCTCAATACCTGCAGGCGTCATGTAAGGCAAAAACACAGCTGATAAGTAATCGGTTGCTTGCCGTTGTAGATTCTCATCCTCATTATTGTTTATATTATGCAATAAAACAGCTGGATTCCTGATTATTGAATTAGGCTGAAAACCACTTTTAATAGCGGAGTACTGTCGTTTAAACGATGTGCTTTGATAAAATGTGATTATGTAAGATGAAAGAGCACGGCAAATATCTGTATCAATAATCATTAACATTCGACGTAAACCTGTTTGTTCATTTGTCAGTGCCCGCCCAGTCTTCGTGTCGAACGTCCTAGAACCTCGACATAATTTGTTTAGCTTCTGCGATATTAATAATGGCCTGTTTGTTTCAGCCAACAAGACTTCCACTGATAAATCGCTCAGTTTTGTATTTGATCGCACAGGTAAATCAAGATCAAAACGCGTTTTGAACGTTGTTGTAAGAAACTTTAAAACAGCAAATGAGGAGAGCTCGTAAGCATCATTCATACGATGCTTCTTGAACCAATTTGAAAATTGTGTCAGAAAGTTGTCGCCTTGTTTGAATGAAACATTGGGTCGCGGTAATGACAATTCCGCAAAAGTAGAATCAAAACAGTAATTTAAAAACGTGGGTATGTCATCTTTAAAAAAGTATCTTTGTCCGGCTAGTGTTTGATATAAAACTAAAGTTTGATCGATAGTACTTTTTGCAACTCCTAAGCCAACATTGTAGATATTTTCGATGAAAACCAGTACGGAAGACATGTCAAAATTAGAAATCATATCCCCGACTGTAGCCTGGGATGCTTCATTTTCGGATAAATATTCAATGCCTGGGACGTATTGTGATGACGTGGCTTCATAACTGTTTTCAAGTGCGACAACAGTATCAAGATTCTTTAAAACATACTTATCCAAACGACTTCTTCTTGTGTCTCCCCTGGCCTGGTTTAAGACGGCGTTTAGTCCTTGCGTAAGAGCGTTTTGTTGAGCATTGATTTGATTGGAAATGCCATTCTGATTAAACAAGGGTAGCGCAAAGGTCTTACCCTTGTTTTCTTTTAAATACTTCACAAGGAGGACAGCGCGCCTTGCAGGGTCTTGTATGCGCCCAAGTTTAAACTGTTGCTGCTTCCACTCGTTCTGATCGCTGATTAAAGTAAGAGGGGGGCATATTGTGAATCATTCCCTTTGTGGGCCGTCTATTGATCCTTCCATTTTGTTTAATCAACTTTCTCATTTCATTATCCGCTACGTTGAAATCTGATATCAGCCATGTAATAGCTTGGATTAGCCAACATTTGCGCTGATTGTGACGATCTCCCGGGAGCTAGTTGTCTTGGTATAGGTTGACCAGCTAACCCAGTTTGCGTGGGCAAACTTATGGATGCGTTCCATTGACTCATTTTTTTTTCAAAGAAGAAGTAGAAGAAAAAACTTAACTGCTTTGACAACACTTATTTAATGCTAAATATAATAATACAACATTTTAAATACAAAAATAACATATAAAGTCAATGTTTTACTATTGATACATGGTCATTATTTGCTTATATCGCTCGTCATCTTTGTTAAATTTGCAGTCGTTCATCAACAGTCTACTAAAAAAGATGAGGGCAATAAGGTGGGAGAAGTCGTACAATGCCTTGTACAGATTTTGAGCTTCGTGAAGATTGGTAAAGAGAAATTCTGCTATGTATTCGTTTAATAATAGACTCTTTTGCTCGCTGTTTTCCAACAATTTCTTCTCACAGATGTATTCGCTAATCTTAAAATATCGTTCTTTCTCCTTCGCGCTTAACATATCTGTTGAATAGATACACTCTTTGTTAAAGTGTTTTAAAACCAGCTTCAACAATTGAAACTTGAAAGCATCATCTCTTGTACTTTCAGTTTTTTGATGTGACAATAAATGCTTCGTAGCAGCATTTCTACCCCTCGTCATCCGGTTTAATATCTTTCTATCGTTGTAATGTGGAAGACGACTGATGTGTGTAAGCACACATCTATTTTGCAAAGGTTTGTTAGAGCAACATTCTTCTTGACAATCACCAACTATGCAAATGTGTGATTGCTGGAGATATCCTTTGCCATTGAAGAAATTTCGGGACAAAACGCCGTGAGACAATAAGTGCTATACATATCATTCTGCTCCAATTCTTCTAAGGTTAATTTATTATTTTCGCACATGCGCTCAACAAGATCAATTTGCGTTATCTCAACTTTAGAGAAATCTGGTATAACATCAGCAATGTTGAATATAACTCCGCGGTTCCAAGTGCTTTCATTCAGGCTTGCAAGGCTTAACAGTTGCCCCATCTTATTTAAGCAGTTTAATAAGTAGGAACCATGATTTGAAAAATGCTCCACAGCAGTAAAAAACAAGTGCACTATTTTTGTAGCCATTTTGTTTAAATCCCATCGAAGTTTATTGTAGATTAATCTCCTCCATTGTTTCAACGGGAAAAGACATAACGGTGACATACATGTTGCGAAGAAGATAAATTACAGTTTTAGTAGTGGGCCAGGCAACCTTGAAGAATTCAGCAGGCAGCATACCACCCTTATCATCCATACTCATCATCAGATTCACAAGGATCATGAATCGGTTGCATAGGTCCAAGAATGGTTGGATACGATCCATACCTCCAAGGTGGAGTTGGAGGCAACCCAGGGACTTCAAAACAATGTTGCCTTTGATAACCACCTCGTCTATGGCATCCTGGTCCAGCTTTTGCTCTCGGTGGCTGGTAATAATTTTTTCGATTAGCTGGTCGAGTGCCGTCATCACATCTTTTGGGGTTTCTAGAAGGTTCTCGACAAGACTCGCTTCTACAAGCGACATCGGTGGTTGACTTCTTTGACTTTCCATATCTACCATCGTTATCCTTTTCTCCACTTTGTCTTTTAGTTTGGTTTGGTTCAAGTATAACTTGGTTTTCTGTTATAATGTTGCTTGCATCTTCTTGTAAAGCTCTAAGGTCTGATTCTCCGTCACCTTTCGATACTTCTATTTCGTTAATAACTTTAGGTATATCGATTTGCTGTAAAGTCTCGTGCACTAGCAGCTTGCTCAGCTTTTGTATTTATTATGTACTGAAGTGAACCGTCTCCTCTAAGCTTCGCGGTGAAACTGAGGAAATCATTTTCTTTCGCAGACCATTTATAAATCTTCTGTTCATTCATGTTTAACACGTGACTACGAATTCGCGCCCCATCGTTCGTGGAACATTATCGAACAATAAGTGCCCATGTGCTGTACAACCAACTACTGATTGGTAGAGCTGCCCAACAGCTGTTCGAACCTGCTGAGAGGTCATTCCCTCCAAGTTACGCAGCATTGCACCAACAGGATGCTGTTTAACAAAGTTTATAAAACATTCTAGCATATTCATTCTAAAGAATACAACTTGGCTCATTGTTCCAAGCAGCTGTTGGGTACGCACATTTGATGAAAATGATTGGCAAGTCAAGCAGATTGAGATATGCCTATGCCGCCAACCACAACACATTTGCATTATAAAATCTGTTAATTTGGTTTTTTGAATTACATATTGTTGCATATCATCTAAAACTAAGACAGCGTCTTCTTTATTATTCGTAGTCATATCATCAATTTTCAGGAGATTGGTCAACGTCACATCGGGAGATGTACAACTGACATAAAGCAAGCTGATGCCGTGATTCTTGAGCATGTAAGCTATTTGCGCCCTCTCTTCTTCAGTAACTTGCGCGCTACACCATATAACTCGTTTGACTGGTAAAAACCCATTAACAATTGCAGTTCGTAAAAAAGAACTTTTTCCAGAACGCAGTTGGCCGACTAGACAAATATTGCCACCTAAACTCTCTCCTTTCTTCCTTAGCTATAGTTGAATATACAAACTTATTATCATCGCATTTTTGGACAGTCGCTAACTTGGCATTTCATGCTGCAGATGTAGCGGTATCGTAAGCCACAAAGTCGTCCATTTATTTATTTATTTCGATAAACTGTGATCATATCAAAAGAAAAGTTTAATAGTAAATGATTTTTTTTCTTTCTGTGAATATATATGTACAATCCTAATATTTTCCATAATTTTTACAAGCCGTGATAAAAAAATTAATAAAATTAAAATTAAAATAAATAAATAAATTCTAATGTAAAAATGTCTATTCGATATCTTCCCAATCTTCCACCCATTCATTATTCTTTTTCCATAATAAAAATCCGTTCTTCGTTATTTTGGGTTCTTTCTAAAGAAAAGGAAAATTTAAGTTTTCTTGTTCTACTAATACACATGAATTTGGTGAAAAATCATAATATTTACTAACACGTTTGTAATGATTTTGAAAAATTTCGTTCGATACAAATTTTCTATTTCGCTGATTTGCTGCACCTGCTACGCCATTTAAACCAACTCTAGCTCCGCCAGATTGACAAAAAGAATTTAGGCAAGAATTAGACATTAAATGAGCAAAAAACTGCCTGTTATTGGTGAAAGACAGTCGACAAGCGCAAACTTGGTATGAATCATTGTCGACACCGTGTTTTACTTCGTCTAACAAAGCCGAAATATAATTTAAATAAACAGGGTTATTTAATACCTCTGGGTGCTCTGTTGCATAATGTCCTCTAACTTTTTCCAAAACTGTGTCAGAAAGAATGAGTTGACTACGCACAATTTTTAGCCTGCAAATGCAGCAAATCATTTTCCTAAATAATCAACAAAAAAAAAACAACAACTTAAATAAATAATCCAAAATAAATACATAGTGATAAATAGTGATAAATACATGACTTAAATAGCTCAAAGAATGAAAAAGTCAATCTATTGTTCATCAGGGCTGTCAAGGATAAGCCTCTTTCGTTTTGCTTTTATTTCTCCGTTAGCTCTACGAGCCAATTTTTCGCGTAATTCTATAGGTAAATATTTTTCCTTAAGCGTTTTAAGAGTCTCCTTATTTTTGGACTCTACCTCGTCCAACTCCTCCGCCATTTTTAGCTGCACGTAAGAACGACTGACATTTCGAGCCCATTCATTACTTCTTGATTTTATTTCGCTAAAATCCAAAGCGTCATAATCCTCCTCAGGACCGATTAGGGAAGCCACATTCTGGTAACGAAAATCGCGATAAATCGCACCACTTTTTTTGGACATGATTTTGTAATCGCTGTCATCGCACACAGCCATCACAATGACTTCTTTAATCTTCATATCCTTATATGAGGATAAAATGTGGTTATCCCCTTGTGGGATAGACATATCGACAACATCACGTTTGTCCACCTCATCATCCAAAGGCTTGAAGGTGGCGATAAGCTCCCCGTTGCCAAAAGATGATCGGACAACTTGGATGAGTTGATATGCTATGTATGGAAATGTCGTATCTTTTTTTTGTGGGCGACCTGGTTTTCTCAATCCTACTGCCAAAAGATTCACCTTAGGTTTCACTGTAAATTCAGCTTTTTTAAATTGTCCGTTCTGGTCCATTTCAGAAGTGGTCTGACGAAGTAATGAATGGCCTTGATAGTGTCCTCGATTGATTTCACCATTATCTAATATATTAGAGAAAACACTTTTTTTTACGATTTATTTTCAAAAAATATTATTTATTAAAAAACAAGAAAGACTTTTTTTCATTATAAGAGCTATTTTACACTTTTAGTTAAGTCCATAGATTCTTTCGCCTTTTCAAAAGAATCTAAATAGCCTTCAATACCATCGAACCATTGTTGTTGATTATCGCAAAATACGTCGACATCAAGTTTTTTAAAGTAAAAAACAAGAACCTTCCCCTTTTTTACATCATGTTCACTACCCGAGTAAATACCCTCATGAGTTAAATTAAATTCATCAGATGGCAAACCTAATAAAAAATCCGAAAAGTCCTTGCGCACATGACCACACAACTTTTGAGTATTAGAGCAATACGCAGCTATTGACAAGCGCTGATTTCCATTACTGTCTGTAAAATCGTTTTTTTATCAAATAAATTTTTGCATTCTTATTAAATTTAACGCCGTAAGCATAAGAACCCATAATGCGAACAAAATTTTAGTAAATACAGCGTTATTTGGTCTCAATTCTAAACAGGCTGTAACGGACATTTTCTTTTTAATCAAGTTGACTGCATCTTTAGAAATCGTTAGCTTTTTTACATCAGAAGATATTTTGCGTTTAGAACCTGTAACATTTGTAGAAGTCTTATCACAGTTGGTTAAATCAATTGCCGTATTTAGCGGTGAAGATTTTGGCGTGTTTTTAGGAATCCCTAAAACCTGAGATGGCTCTGGAGTCGCATTAAAATCGATGGAAGAATCGGAAACAGTAGTCGAAGATTGCGTTTTATCTTCACTGATATTTGAATTGTTTGACAAACTTAAACAACATAAAAAATTTTGCGTATGCTCATATTTCTCATAAATGAAACGTTTTTGCGATACTTTATCTTTTTGCTCTCCTGCGACATAATTCGGGCGTGCTTCGATGCCTCCGCAAGAAAAAATTTGAAATTGTTCTTCACATAAAGGGCTACAAACATGTTCGTTAATCATGCGCATTAAAGACTTATAATAGTTGAAGGCGTCACTACTTACACTTGTAGAGTTTAATGCCATGTTTATTGAATCTGATAGAGTAGACAAACAAAAAGTAAAAAACTTACAGTTGCTTCTGAATTCCATTTTCGTTTCACAAAATCGGTAAGATGATTTTCCAAGAAAGTATAAGCCGTCACTCCCACCAAGAACTGGATGGTTATTTCTGCTATTCAAACCCCCTTTTATATGTTTCTGAAGAATGCGCAAAGGATGAATCAATGCACAAAAATATGGCACGCTACACTGTTGTTTTTAATGTTGATTAAATATTCGCTGTTTATTCAATGTGCGTGAAAAAATTTACGCAGCTGTTTCAATTATCTTATTAATTGAAAACAAGAATCCCTGCGGCTTAAAGATTTCCGCCATTAGCAATAATCTGAAAAAGATATAAAATCGTGACACACTTGTCACAATTTTATAGCTATAATACATTATCTTTCACCAAAAATATCCAGCCTCAACAATTCCTCTTTAAATTAAAATTCATGAATAATTAATTATGCTGAATATGGCTTTAGTTTGTTTACGTGCTTGCGAAATTGTACCGAAGGAAATGACGTAATTATTAAAGGGAAACGTTAATAACATCAAAGATGGCGCATTATAAGACGATCTTCATTATGCTACACTGCACGAGCTTTAACATTCGATAGCATATAAACTAATAAAGTATTGTTCATTGGATAAAACAATTTGTTGCACTGTTAGGATTCTTATTGGCTTAAAACTCATTTTAGCCTCGTTCTCAGAAAAAAATCTGTCAAAACGAGGATTTAAGCTTTAGCCTGGATTAGTTTTAGGCGTCCAGGCTCTGGGCTGTCTCTATCTATCTATCTCTCTATCTCCCCAGGCGATTTTAAAGATTACGCCTTCGCCGGCGGAAATCAACAACTTGCACCAATGATTTCGTGGTACAATTTTAAAGCTATGTTATTAAAGCGTGCGCAAGGCTGAATCAATGCTCAAAAATATGGCACGCTAAACTGTTGTATTTTAAGGATGATTAAATATTCGCGGGTTATTCAATGGGACACAAAATTTACGCAGGTGTTTCAATTATCTTATTAAATGAAAACAATTTGCACCAATGACTATGTGAGTACAATTTTAACACTAGGTTATTAAAGCATGCGCAAGGCTGATGCAATGCTCAAAAGCATGGCACGCTACGCTAAACGTTTTCAACTATACAAGCTTTTTTGTACAAATTTTTGAAACTGATATATTTTAGTCAGTTTTTATATATAATGGACCTTATTAATACAGATTTACACTTTCGTTATGTTTTTTCGAAATAGATTCTGTGGATCAATGGTCTACGATATCTTAACGGTAAAATTTTGTTAACTTTATTTATTTATTTTTTCTCGTTGTTCCTGAAATTTATGCGCACCATGCGTGATCCCTGCATTTATTCACATCATGCAGGGATCACGCGATGCAAGAACTCATTCTTACTGTGCATATTTAAGTTCAAATCATTGCTCAATGAGCAAGAAATTATACACAATGTACATATATTATCAAAATATAATTATGTCATATATTTTTCCATGGCCACACTGTCTTTTATTTATTAGCAGTATTAACATCATATTAACTTAAATTTTAGATTTTATTTCATGGTGACTGAAGGGTTTTCCTGGTCAAAGTCTCATAGAAATCTGTGTCGCAGGTGTAAACAAAATTTTGAACAAACACACAAGAGAAATTTGTGTGATTGCTTATGGGTAGAGTAACCACTACAATTTGCTTTTAATTTATATATGCATAAATTATCTGCACCTCATAATTATTCCATCTATGCTCTAACATTCTTTTTTTTTTCTAGTGAAACCTTTGTAAAAATAAGAATCTGTCTCCAATTTATGCATTGCATAAATTAATCCATGGTCAAAAGGTCATTTCTCTTTTCTTCTAGTGAAACCTTTGTAAAAATAAGAATCTGTCTCCAACTTATGCATTGCATAATTTCGAGACAGATTCGCTGTGGTTACTTTATTATAAGCAGTGCACATCGTTCAAATTTTGTTTACATTTTCGAGACAGATTTCAATGAGACTTTGACCAGAGAGAGTGCACTGAAAACCCTTACTACTGTATTAACCAAATTTTGTCGGGAAAGAAGCGAGAAACGTAAATACATCAAAGGTAAGTTTGTTTATATAATCTTCCAATTTTACTTCAACGAAATTGATCCGTGTAGATGAGTTGAGCAACACGTTTATTTTTTTGGCGTCAATTTGAACTTTAATTTGGAACTAAAAATATAGCCTGCGGACAGCCACGTTTCTGATGTTTTCGTAGGAAAAGCCAAAATGGCGCCTCTTCATGTAGTAGATTGAAAATGCATGTCTACCTTGTTGTGCAAAGCTATGTCTTACTTGCTTTAAGGGGACTATCTTTAGGGCGCAAATAGCAAAAATGAAGGTTATTAACGTTTCTGGGGCATTCTCGTCCACAGAGTTTGTTACCTGATATCAAACCTAGCGTTTACTTGGCAGTTAACACGTTTCTTCACCGCCGGCTTCCATGTCCAAAAGACACCTCCGGAGAAAAAAAGGTTGGTTTCTGAGGACTATTATTATAACGTCTATTTGAAAAAAAAGAAGAAAAAAAGGAGTTTTTTTTTATTTCTGATGAGCAATTACCTCTATGCTAAATGAAAATATAAAGTTGCTGTAAATAAATGTCTGAAACGTCATAAATGAACAGTTTATAAGGTTTTGGACTCGAATTTCGAAATTACTTTTCCAATTCTGTTTAAATATCTGTAAGCATCGAGGTCAAAAATGTTAAGGTTTTAAATATAGGCGGGTCGAAGCGGACGTAACGGTATATGCGAACGATTAATGCTGTCATTGAGAAAATTGTAAATATTTTATGGAAAAAGCTCGAGTTCTCATTTGGCAATATTTACTGAAACGCAAAATGCCCATAGAAAAGATTCCAAGGTCAAGAGTTTTAATATCACAATTCTTTTGCAAAAATTATAATTTGTTGAAAAGCCAATTATATTGACAGTAACTAACACAAAATTAACTCCGTTATCTCTATTATAATACCCGTATACGTCTGTACGTCTGTCCGTCTGTCTGTCACGCAAAATGGTAGCTTAGCTGCGCAAGTAGCGAGACGCACGCAATGCGGTATAAAAAGGACGGGCGAACCCGTGAATTTTTGCACGGGCTAACGACTAGTTGAGTAATATTTTGACTCCACATACAACCTCGTCCCCAGGAATTTTCAAGCTTTTTATATTTAGACGGCCTGAACAAGACCCTGACCGGTCACGTGACGAATTTTATTGGCCGTAAAAACTCACATAATTAAAACAACGCGTCCAACGACTGATATTATCAAAAGTATTTTATTGATTTTTAAAACCTTATTTTTGCAGTATTTAGGGTAGGTGTTATGGGTAAAAGGGTAATTCGTGATGCAGGGGATGGACTTGAAATACCTGAGGAAGATGCAAACGTGTGTCCTGGGATAAGAAAAAACTGAAAAGAACGTAAAATATTTTAGTGAAAAAATGCATGATGCCCATTAAACAAATTATATAAAAAAATATAAACAATTTTCTTGTGGACATTCTAATACAAGTCATACCTTGAACCTCGGCGTAGCTTTTTCTTTAAGCTTTTTAATCGTTATTTAACAAGGATTTTCCAGTCCTTTACTTATCAATGCGCTTCTTCAAATCCTAGTAACTGGTCAATCGTGAAAATATAATCTCCCAAAATTTATTGAAACTATATCCATTCGCGAAATTAATTTGTCGCGAAATCTAAAAAAATGCAAAATTTCGATTCACGAAATTAAATTTTCACGAAAATTTATTTCATTAAGGTAGTTAAAGATGTTAAACATTGTTGCTTTCGATTAGCTATGTAGAACTATATTTTTACTGTATTTTGAGAACTTTCTCAGCGAACATTTGTCATATCTCGTTCGTTGTATCAGTCATTCCTACGTCATTATTCTGTGTTTATTTTTCTTCTGCGAATACGAGTACGTCAGTGAATTCTAAAACAACGTTTGGGAGGAGGGGGCGGAGCTGTTGACAAGCACATGTTTCGACTTCAAGTTGCCTTGACTACATCAACACCCTAAAATTTCGGCAGATAAAATTTCGGCGAAAAAACTTCGGCGGAAATATTTTCGGACACTTTTTTCCAATTTCGGTGGAAAAAATTTCGGACAGATTTTATAATGTAGGAAAAATTATCAGATTAAAAAATGCTACATGTTTGACAACAAGACATTTTATTTTATTGCATTTTTAACTTAGATGACCTAGACATTGTACAAAGCTACACATAGAGACAAAAATAAAACATTAAACTGTTTTTGGTAATCAAAATCCTTTTGCAATAACACAAATCGGTTTAAGGTTTACAGTTTAACAAATATTAACAAAAATCGTTCTTAGCTTTACGTGTTCTAATCTAGCTCAGCAAACGGATCTTCATTTGGCAATTCTTAGGTGATCGCCTCAGTGATGCCAGCACTTTCAAACCCTTTCACTATCATTTCTCTATTATTTCTGAGATGGTCATATAAACCCAGAAGCCAGCGTCCATGGATGGGCTTTAATATGGACAATTTCAATGGAACGTTGATTTCATAAACTTTGATTCCCTGGTCAAGTTGTTTCTTTACTTCATCTGCATACCATAGCTCAAATTTCTCCTTTAAGAAGCATTTTGCAACAGAATTCACTGTAAGATCTAATGGTTGAAAGTAGTGAGTTATTTGGCACATACACTATGACACAGTCATTTTCCTCAACAAATTCCTTTATATTTGCAGTGGTTTGTCCAGCAAAAACGTCATATATCAGCAAAGATTTTTGATCATCAGGTAACCCAAGATCGTGTTTCTTTTTCTTCAAGTAAGGGAAGATAACCTTTTCTAACAATTGCTTAGCTTTTTCCTCGTTACTCCAATGGTTTGAAGTAAATGTTACATCGAAGTCATTTGGAAAATTTACATCTTTAGGAAGACAACGGGGTGTTTTCCCTTCATAAATTAGTTTCATTGGAAGGAAGTCGCCTGTCATTGACACAGCAAACGTTCCCGTTATTTGCTTCTTTTTTCCCTTTCTTTGTAATGGTACAGATTTAGCGTCTTTTTCATGTAAAGTGCTGTTACCAGTAACAACGTACGGCAAAGGAGTTTGGTCAAAGTTAATTATTAATTCGTTAGGTATTATGTGCCAGGTTTGCAGTTGACGAATCTTGCGCTGAAAGTCAAGCTTTGTTTCTGATAAAAGCGCTGGTGCCACGGGAATTCTGGCAGTGGTAGCGATACGTCGCGTCATCTTCCGTTCGAGGGTGTCCATTCGGTATAAACCCTTTCTCGCCCAATCATTTGATAAGGACAAATGTCCTCCATTTTCAACAAGTAGGGTTCTATCGTTAGCCTGGACAATTCCTCTTGCAACGGCGTTGATGACGGAAGAAGTGACAGGCGCTCCTCTTAGTCTTAACGCACTGATAGTATCTATTGTCTTTTTCATAATTTCTTCTGGAAGCAATGTTGGTCTACCCCTGTTTTTCATGATAATTCCTTCGGAATCAGTACCCTTTCTTTTGCTCTGTGTGTAAGCTTTTTGTAAAATCTGTAATGGATTGCTTTGTCAAACGCGGATACTTTGTAGAAAGTATCGGAGCGTGCTGGCATTTCCATTTTTTGCGGCATGTTCGCCAATTTCAAGCCGTTGTTGTGGTGTCCAGACACAATACTTTTTCCTTTTTCTCCCTTTGTCTTGTGCCTTTTTTAGTTCTTTAGAAACTTCTTCTGTTTCCTGACCCGTCAATTCGGAGGAAACTGACGTAATAACACGAGCAGCATCTCTTGGAAGTTTTTGAAAATAATTTAACAACGACATATTTTTTGTTCAGTCTGCTTCTTTTCGCTTCAGTTATCAAAGAATATAACAAATGTTCTTCAACAAAAATAATCTGCTCTCCTCCTTGTTGAATTATTTTATTTCGCATTTCATTGTTAATTGTTTCAATGGCACGTGCGTGGCATTGTTAAAAAAAAAGCTCGTGCTGCGGAGGACTGCATAACACAAATGTATTCGAAACTGTTGTTCCTTTCAAGCCAACTGATGTAAACATCGAGAATTAAAAATGGAGTCAGTTCTGAGTTGCAAAATTGCAAGTCGTGGATGGCATTACTACGGAAAGAATACGTGGAAACGACCAAAAAAGCCTTAGAAGATACTCCATCGCTTGGAAAAAGAAAAACAACAGTAAAATAACTTGTGACGTAGTTGGACATGTTCCCAAAGAAATTTCAAAGGGTGTATTTTATTTCATGTCGAGAGGCGGCAAAGTAATTGGGCAAGTTTTGGAGGAACAGTGTTATCCCTCTCCGATTCCTAAAGGGGGACTTGAAATATTATTGATGGTCAAATTTAAAATAGCCGATGAAAACCGAAAATATATGGAGCGGTTGAAAGAAATTATATCCACTAACTATAATGTAGACTTTCCAGAAGGCATTGAAATTGATAATCAAGAGGTGTATATGAAAACTGTCAGAGAGGACGAACAATCGGGCGACGCCAGTGATAGCGATCATGTTATTGATGACGAAACTGATGATGATGTATTTTGTATTGATCAGTTCCCAGATTACATGCACAAATAATTATTTCAGCGTTATTTTTCTTTGTACCATAAAAGAAGTTCGATTTCCAGAATTGATTTCCATAGAAATTATAACAAGAAATAAAAGTACTGTTTTCGAAAAAATTCGGCAGGAAATAATTTCGGACAACTCAGAATTTCGGATGAATTAATATTCGGACAGAAAAAAATCCGAAATTTTGTCCCACCAAAATTTTTGGGTGTTAATGTAGTCGAATGGTGGAAAGGCTGTTGAGGCCCAATGTTTTTAAATTTTTCCCTTTCCAGACTCACCAGGCTCTTTGGAAGTTCTTACGATCGGGCACAATATATGCACCTAATAGCGTTTTTTGTCTCAATTGATTTTTAACTAATTTTAATGGTTAGTCGTTTTAAGAAGATAAAATTTTACCATGGATCTCCGCCGCAGAGGCACAAAAGTCCACGACTGATAAAAATTCAAACAAACTGGACTTTTGTACCATTGCGGCGTCTGTAGCGCATCAACATATCACTGCTGCTACTGTGGATAGAAACCCCACTTAATAGTAATATTGACAAGGAAACATTATTAGCCAACTGTACGAAACAATACTTATCAAAACGTGGACACTATCACGTGTCCATTATAAAATTACTTTAAAATATGATGTATTCGACAAAAGGTATTATTTTAATCCCAGTCGTAAAACCACAGAACGATTTTCTGCGTTTTCGGCACGAATCGATAAAAACAGGAAATTAATTTACAACCAACTATAAAGACGGTAAACGGTTTTGTTAGTTTATTAGGAAATATTGTTGCTGTTATATATGGTTGTTTCAAAGGTGTGTATTATGCAAAATGAATTTACTCACAACAAATGGCTTGCAATGTAAGGTAAGTGCGACCAAGATTTATTTCGTTGCATGTATGCTCTAACTGAACATTTAGGTCTATAGTATTTTTTGTAACATCTTCAACAGAAGTTTTCGCTTGAAGAACTTTCACAGATGGAGAAGTATTTAAGACAGAGCTTTTGCAAGATCACAAACTTTCGCGAGAACTAAATTTTGCCGATTTCGCGCTTTTCAAAATCCGCTTTTTTCGAAAAAATTTATATTTAGCGAAAAATTAAATACCCGCAAAATTTGCTTCCCTACGTAGGGAACATTCACAATATAAATCTCGGTAAAACAATTTCCTGCCTTTCTACAGACATACAGAGCTGCGGAAAGTTTTGCGGGAACAAATTTTTTTGTTGCCCAAACATTTGGCAAAATTTACTGAATAAACTTTCGCAAAAAGTTGTGAAAGTTCCGATTAACACTATGACGCGCTCATTCGTCTTTAATTAACTTAGCGCCATGATTGTATATTAAATTGTTTATGAACTTTAGATTAGGAGGAGGAGGAGGAGCGTCTTTGTGTGAATTATATCCGCATTCTGTCTGTTTGTGTGTGGGAAAAAAGTCTTACTATGGACACGTGAAATGCGATATTTAAAGAACGGGCGAACCCGTAAACTTGTCTCCGTATTAATAATACCCATTGTCTGTCTTTCGCACGGACTGATTTCATGTTAGGAATGCACGAAATAATATTTGACGAAATAGCAAGTGGGACATATTTTTAATGATTTCCGCGGATTTTTCACGGGTTGTTAACGACTAGTGTTTTTTATATTTTTCTTGTGAATTTTCGTTAAATTTCTTCAACGTCAACGCCATATGATCGTCACCCCAATCATTAAAATCCCACCCCAATCGATTTCCATGTCAACAAAGTATTTGACTTTTTTAAACACATCCAACCGATTTACTTTCGCCTATAATCAAATTTTAAAACAGCGTATTACTTTAAGGGCAGAAAATTTCGCGGGCAGAAACTTTCGCGTTTTTAGCCCTTTTTTCGCGAAAGTTTTTGGAAATTTCAAAACCGCGAAACGCCAAGGTTTTTCCAAGCGAATCCATAGCCAATTTAAAAAAGGCGAAAGTTTTTTTTACACGAAAAAATCCTTTTTTTTCCAATCAAATTTAAGGCCCCTTCTTGAAAATCGTTGTTATCAAAAAAATCCATGAGACATGAATGGATATTATATTAATTTTATGCGCATTCGCAAAAAAATGACCTTTTTCATCGATTCGGGAAAGTTTTTCCCGCAAAATTTGTTCCAAAAACCACGAAACGCGAGAGTTTATTCCACAAATTTCGCGTTTTTTTGGCACGCGAAAGATTCTGCCCTTAAAGTAGAATGCAAGAAGTCTGGGGAAGAGAATCAAGAATGGTGGTGCACTACAACGACATGCTATTTAACTGAATAAAGCAACAGAAAAACCTGTTTTATTAAAATACTAGTCGCGATAAAACCCGTGGAAAAATCCACTGAGGCAGGATAAAATTGAAAAAGAAGCGTCATTTGAATTTTGATGACGTCAGCAACCCATCCACAAAAAAAATATTTGGAACCTTGTCTTCATGTTGCCTCTATTGTGTAGAGCTTGAAGCGCTGATCAGGAAAATGTATATGATCATGTGCTTTCGATGAGCGGTTAATGAGATATAAGGGTCTAAAAATTTCAAAACCCCCAAATTTTTTTTGGAATTTGTATACCTGTTGCCTTCATCGTATAGATCTTGAAACGCTGATCTAGAAAATGTATGGGATCATGTACTTTTGACAAACGGTTGCAGAGATATTAGGGTTTAAAGGTTTTTTGATGACGTCATCAACCCGTCCATTCCGAAACGGATTTGGGGACCCAGGTTTAAGAAAATTACCCAAATTGGTCCCAGGTGGTCCCTAGTTACCCACGCGGTGAAAAATCATTGACGTCACCACCTCGTTTCCAAGTTATTTGGCCTCAAAGTTTTAGGTGCACTGTAATGGCTTATTTAATTTAATAAAAGTGTAATGACGGTTAAAGATGGCGGACGTCAATGTAAACAAACGAAAAACGAAACCAAAAGATAGTACTAAACTCCTGTTATATGACGTAGAGAAGTGTTCAAACATTTAAGTTGGAATAAAAGACTATAAAATCGAAGTTTTGAGGATTATTCTCATTGGTGCCGAGTCAAGATCACCTGAAATTAAAGCGACAAACATTTCTTGAAAGTTTGATGAAAAGACGAAGATAACAAAGTTTCCTAAAGTAAAGCAAATACGAAGGCACCCTCCTTATCGGGGACCTTTGAGGTAAGAGAGATTTGGATATTTTTGTATCTGGAGAATTCAAATTGTGGTCAAGGATTGAAAATCGTATATTGAAAAAAATCGTAAAGTTATTAAAGTAATCACATAAAAAAGCACCCACCCATCCTTATCGGGGACATTTTAGGTAAGAGAAGTTTTAAATTTGTCTGAAGCTTTGAAGTACGAGCAAAGATTTGGAAAATTGGCATTGGATCTACACATTGTGTCAATAAAGAAAGCGCATAAAAAGGCACCCTCCTTTTCGGGGACCTTTTAGGTAAGAGAGTACAGGTTTCTTACTGGTTATTTACAAAAATAGTAAAATGGATGAAATGATTAAAACACGTATTTTTTGATGATGCAACTGCACCAATAGCTTCTTTGAAAAAAAATGCCGAAGATAAAGAAGTTCTGCTTGATGCACGACAAAAAACGTATCAAAGCAATGGATCAAAATATAACGATCTTTCTGTATTTTCTGATACGACGTCTTGTTTAAACATCAATAAATGTTTGCACTGTGCAAAGATTTGTAAAAGTACATCTGGACTGAAGCTGCACTTAAAAGCTTGCGGAAAAAAAAAGTCTATTCAACATTTAGAAGACTCAAAAGCGAAATCAAATCAATCAATTGATGGGAATCAAAAAGAAGCTATTGCAATGCCATCTTCAACGGACGTTTTCCCAACTGCAATGTCAAGACCTCCTCCAGCTCCTGTGTGGGGAAAGTTGACATTGGAAGATGTTACGATGATAATAGACAATATATACGATTAAGTTGTTTTCTGGAGACGAAATGTATTTCTCTTGCCATCTGGCACAGCTGGTAAAAAGTTTATCAAAGAACTAACTAGAATGATTGATATATGGAATAGTGACTACTCTCCATTGAAAGAAATCCCTTTAAAGCAATGATGGTTATGCCTGCTTTGCTTCTACAAAAACCTAGCTACAAATCGAAAGCTAAAGACCACGGTGCATGCCTAGGAACTATGGGAAATTGCAGATTTTGATGCCCTTGCTAGGGAGTCACGGACAATACAGGGCAAACTACAAATGAACGGAAGACAGATGGATCAAGAAAATCTCGCTAAAACATTTGCGAAACTTATGTTTGAAAGAGAAGTAAATGCGGCTTTGAAGCTTCTGGACAACACTAACACAGGAGGTATATTGCCACTCACTACGGAAACCCAGCACGAATTGAAAAGTAAACATCCTGAAGCTAGCCCAGCAACTGAAGAAGTGCTTATGACTGGTGAACTGCCGTTCAGTGATCCAGCTGTATTCAACAACATTCATGAAGATACAATCATCAAAGCAGCTTTACGTACAAGAGGTGCATGTGGACCATCAGGTTTGGATGCCAGTGGATGACGACACATTCTCGTCTCAAAAAATTACGGATCGACTGGAAAAGAATTATGTGCATCTCTCGCAAAATTCGCTCGTCTTCTGTGTACCCGTAAAATAGAAATCAAGCCGTCGTCTCAGAAAAAAACAAACTTGGAAGCTTATGTAGCCTGTAGGCTTATTCCGCTTGACAAGAAACATGGAGTTCGTCCGATAGGAGTTGGAGAAGTATTGAGGAGAATTATTGGTAAAGCAATCATCTCAATAGTCAAGCCTGAGATAATAGAAAGCGCAGGAAGTCTTCAACTTTGTGCAGGCCAACAAGCTGGTTGTGAAGCGGCAGTTTACGCCATGGCAGATATATTTACTGAAGAAGCAACTGATGGTATTCTTTTGGTTGATGCATCGAATGCATTTAATGCATTGAATCGAAATGTCCTACTTCATAACATCCGTTATATCTGTCCGGAGATTTCTACCTATGTATGGAACTGTTATTGTGTACCATCTCGTCTTTTTGTTACTGGTGGCTCCGAAATTAAATCATCAGAAGGAACCACTCAGGGTGATCCTACAGCAATGTCTATTTGTGCGTTGGGCATTACACCTTTATTAGCATCTATTCGCCCTGAACCCGATCCTGACATACGCCATGTGGCATTTGCCGATGATCTTGGAGGAGCAGGGAAGTTTCGAAAAATGAAATATTGGTGGGACAAAATTGTTGAGGTCGGTCCAAAATTAGGATATTATCCCAATACTTCGAAATCTTGGTTGATAGTGAAGTCTGAAGCAAAAAGAGTTGAAGCAGAGAAGATTTTTGAAGATACAAATGTAAATATTATAGTACCAGGAAGAAAGTACCTCGGAAGTTTTGTTGGCAGCGAGGAAGGAAAATATGAATACGCAAGCAATTTAGTGAAAGAATGGTGTGATCAGCTTCTTGTACTCTCCAAAATTGCAAAAAGCCACAAGCAGCTTTTACATCTTTTATAAGTGGCTTTAAACACAAGATAACCTACTTCATTAGAACGTTTCCTGAAGTACAGCTTAATATAGCAGCTTTCGACAAAGTAATTGACTCAGTTTTCATACCAGCATTCACTGATGGTCACATATGTTCTTCTGGCTTCTTTTGTCATTACCTGCTAGAATGGGTGGACTTGCTTTGCCGATCTTTGCAGATACAGCTCCGGAAGAGTATCAGAACTCGATTTTGGTAACTGCACAACTGGTTGACAACATTAAGCAACAGAAATCAGAGAATTCTATTGATTTGGGAAAAATGAAAAAGGTGGAACGTGAAATAGGAAAGAAACGTGAAGAAAATAGATCAACTATACTATCACAATGGAGAGAAAGATTGAATAAAGAGGATATTAGAGCGAATGACCTGGCTACCATGAGAGGCGCTTCATCTTGGCTTACCACTCTGCCCCTGGAGTCAGAGAAATTTGTTCTAAACAAAAGAGAGTTTTTCGACGCAATTAATCTCAGATACAGATGGCCTCTTAAATATCTACCTTCCATTTATCCCTGTAGTAAAGTGTATAGTGTAGATCATGCCATGTCTTGCCCAAAAGGTGGATTTTTATACATGAGACATGATGAAATGAAAGATTCGATCGCCAATCTTTTGCAAGAAACATGCAAAGACGTTGAGATAGAGCCGCGACTAATCCCTCTGACTGGAGAAGCTCTACCACCAAATGCTATTCAAGGGGATGAAGCTAGACTAGATATTGCAGCTAGAAGTTTCTGGCAACGTGGTCAAAGAGCATTCTTTGATGTAAGGGTTTTCAAACCGTTCGCTTCAAGCCATGTTAATCAGAATCTTCAGAAGGTATTTTGCAAAAATGAAAAAGAGAAGAAACGAAAATACAACCAACGAGTGATTGAAATAGAGCACGGCTCATTTACTCCTTTGGTGTTTTCGAGTCATGGTGGTTGTAGTCGTGAGACAGAACGATTCATTAGAGAACTTTCGTTGAAGTTAGCGCGTAGACAAGGAACGGAAGAAGGTGTTGTGATGAGCTGGTTACGAACGAAAATATCATTCACGCTATTGAAATCAGCAATCTTGTGTATAAGAGGATCGAGAACTTTGAAAAGGAATGACATGCCAACTGATCCATCAAACATCCTTATATCCCAGTCAGTTGGTAGAATTGACGTGTGAACGAGAACGCAACGTACCGTTGAATATTTTATTTTTTATTTTTTGTTTTTGTTTTTGGCTAAAGCATAATTTGTATATTATATTATATAATAAAAAAAAAAATATATGGGATATTGACGTTAAAGTACTGTTATTGACGTCGCGCCGTAACGTCAGAAAATTTAACACTTGAGACATCACTTTTTCGGCGACATCAAAGAAGAATGAACACATCCACTTTGCCTGTCACAGACACACAGAAAGACACACTCTCCGTATTATTATAAGAGATTCACATTTTCCATTTTTTTAACACCCCCTGTCAACCCTACATAGCCGTCTTGTTAATTTTTAATACTAGTTATTAGCCAGCAGCACAGAGTAGCGACTTGGCTACCATTTTGAACAACATACGGGTAATAATAAAGGAGACTAGTTATTAGCCTGCAGCACAGAGTAGCGATTTGGCTACCATTTTGAACAACATACGGGTAATAATAAAGGAGACTAGTTATTAGCCAGCAGCACAGAGTAGCGATTTGGCTACCATTTTGAACAACATACAGGTAATAATTAAGGAGACTAGTAGTTAGCCAGCAGCACAGAGTGGCGATTTAGCTACCATTTTGAACAACATACGGGTAATAATAAAAGAGACTAGTAGTTAGCCAGCAGCACAGAGTAGCGATTTGGCTACCATTTTGAATAACATACGGGTAATAATAAAGGAGACTAGTTGTTAGCCAGCAGCACAGAGTAGCGATTTGGCTACCATTTTGAACAACATACGGGTAATAATAAAGGAGACTAGTTGTTAGCCAGCAGCACAGAGTGGCGATTTGGCTACCATTTGGAACAACATACGGGTAATAATAAAAGAGACTAGTTGTTAGCCCGTGGAAGGGCTTACGACTTCAGACAGAATCTTCAGAAATAAATAAAATACAATGTCTAGTGGTTATAAATACTGTCTTAGATAATAACTGTATGTTAATTATAATAATTATTAGTTTTTTAAACCCGTGGAAGAATCCACATAAATTAGAGCTACAATCACCCACATAAATATTGAGACAAATTGATTTTTGACAAAAAAAATTTCCCAAACTCGCACCACAAGTCTTCTCAAACTCGACGTACTGCCTCCAGGCTCACGGCACTTCAGCTTTAGCTTCGACTTAAGGGTCTTAGGAAATTCTGAATTCAACTAGTGAAACCGAAAAGTTCACTAGAACGAAGCCTTACAGTGCTGCTATAGGCTAATTATAGCTTTTTACATGTTTAAACAGTCTCAGTTGGAAAAATGGACATTTGCGTCAACGGCCTATTCTGGTTTTTTGATAGAATTTCTAGTTTGTCTCAAAGATTATGTGGATGGTTGTAGTGTAGAGCTAGAATATAACCAGGATTTTCCAAAAACCACGGTCAAACTCTCATAAAAATTATCATACAGAATTTTGCTTGTGACGTCACAACTTTTCGTCACGCCTCATTGCACAAAAATCTATTGATATGCATGAAAAATCCCTACCATGCGGTATTGAGTCATGCATATCAAGGTTAAGTCCCTAACATACAAAAATGAGTAGAAAGGGGGAATTCTGCTAATAATCAACGCATGCGCAATAAAAATGTGAACTGTGTTATAAAAATACTAATACTAATAAATGTGCATTAACTGTCGGCAATCAAAATTCGATATATTTGAAAATGCAGTATTCATGACCTTTATGGCTGGCATTGGTATCTCCCTACCACTTATGGCCTTAACATTAGTACAAGAATCAGAGAAGGATAAGTATAATAGTCGGAGGATTCAGGATCTATGGGATCACCTTAATGACCTAGATAATATAAATGGAAGAACAATGTAGGGACTGTGAACGTATGCTTGATGAATATGACAGATGTACCTGTGGACGGAGACTTATGATAAAAGATAAAATGCTGTGTTGGTACTGCTACCAAGAGCACATTACCTATAACGGGGGTGGTTGCGTATGTACGATGACATGCAATTCTCTGACATCGTTTAAATTACAATAAAACAAGATGCTGAAATTTGAAAATGAAATTGTAAACCCTAAGCTATTCTACTCATTTGCCGACAATTTTCTAAACATCAATGATATCAATGTGGACTGCCTGACAGTGTCAGACCCCGTTCCCGCCAATGGGGGTAAGGATCAACGGTATATAGTAAGGTACCATACACAAGACCTTGTGGTAGCCCTCAGAGTGAAGACACCGAAAATCTGGTCCGCGCATGGGGTGACCCGGTACAATGCCAATGCAGTACCAGCGATGAGTCTTGATTTTGAAGAGTACCCAGATTGGGTTGCCAAGTATCGTCAAATCTGGTCCAGGATCGAGGAGCTTATCTCCGAGCAATTGACGACTGAGCCTGTGAAGAAGGACCGCTATGTTAACGCTAAACTCAAATATTACAAAGACGTGATCACCACTAAATTTCAAGATATGCCAGTACCCTATGATGAGCCCTGCCAAGCCAGTACCATCCTGGCACTATCATCAATATATGTGCAAGGCAAAAACTACTACCCCCAGGTACATATTACGGAATGTCGATATAAAGACTTTAAAAAAGAATCACTACTGAATGAGGATTAAAATATTTTATAACCCATATAAGGTTACAAAATATATAAAATTAATTATGGCCTATACTCAGGTGGAGGGTCTACATAGCGCTTGCATACTGTGCAGATTGTACGTTTTTTAAAAACTCTTCCCTACCCTCTTGCCTCCCCCTGGCAACTAGCTTGGCACGCTCCTGCTCATTGATGGAGTCAACAATGCGGTTGAACCTCTGCCTCATCTGTTCTTTCAAGACCATGTACTTCTGTTTCTCTTGCAATATATGGCTAAACTCGTATTTATCAATTTCCCCACTTTCAACAGCCTTTGATATTAAATCAACGATCGAGTTCAGATTTGCTTCGGCGATCAGCCTTATGTTCTCATGCTTTTTTGATTTTACCCCCAACCTTTTTCCGGCAGTCTTAAGGCCTGCCTGCCCCATCCCCACGGCTAATGAAAGACCCCCCATTGCCACTGCTAGTGGTACACCCATTCCTGAGAGCAGGGTTCCGATTCCTGTACCAGATGTAATTACACTAATACCAAGTAGCCCATGATCGCAATACCTAGTCCAGGTCCCATGCATCTTAAACGTTTTTGCGAGTTTGTCCCGCTCCTTAATCTCATTTCGCACATACTTCTCAATTTCACCAATCTCATCAAGTCTATACTTTTGGCTTTCCTCGGGTATATCGGCATGTGCAGGTGCACTCGGCAAACTAGGGTATAGTTTGCTGATATCGCTCATCTTTATTCTATCAATAGTTGCATGGTTATCCCGGTGAACGAAACGTTCTTGTCGTGGTGGAATTCGTCTGTCAACATAAACTCCAAACGATCCGTGGACCCTTTTAGGGGCATGTAAATTGGGGTCTCAAAAGTCCAGGTCAGCATATCCCTCCAAGCGTTTAATTCCTTGGTGGGTAACAAAGCGAGAATTTTAGATTTTTTGCCATCCAGCAGGCAGTCGTCTTCATCCAACTGAGGGCAAACGAGTCGTAGTCGAATATAGATGTCAGTCTTGTAAAAGGAATCATAGTCTCCCTTCTGATAGTACTTTTTACTAGGGTCGTAGGATAGACCCAGGAGCTTTTGCAGCTGTCGATGAATAACCACCGTGTACCCGTCACTGACACGGAGCCTACAGAGTCCATTTTTTAGGACAAAAAGTTTTATCCTGTCCTGTGCCTGACTATTGACGATAGCCGCTAAATCCTCTATCCTATATAGGCCGTTCATGATCTCAATTCTAATTTCCCTCTGATCGGGCCCCATCTTACGTATGACAAATTCATTATCGCTGTAAAGGTTCAACCATACAGGCCTGATGCTTATCGATTTCAGGGCTATCCTACTATCCTGTCCCAGGTAGTCTTCAAATATCGTAGGTTTATAGATATCAGTAATATATAGCTGTTTCATCTTTGTTTTAAAACAAAGATGAACATGTATTCATACAACCCCAAGGCAAAGTACGATTCCAACAGGGGTGAGTGGCCACTTGGTGTAACCAACTTGGAGCATCAGGACCTGTATGTTGGGAAGGAGTCTTATATTTCTGTGGTATTTCCTGAATTCACCAAATACCCAATCAAGGTTTCCACAACCTACCTGAACGACCCTGTCATTCAGGGCTGGACAAGAGGACAAGCCCTGGACTACTGGAATATTCAGGTGAACTTTGCAACTCATTGCGCGAGCACAGCCTTGGGCATATCAGCAAAACATCTAACGGGCTCTGTACCCCTTATAAACTCCATATTTAAATTTCATGTGTATTACCACATGCGTCGTATTCTGGCAAGAATGAAAGTACCCATGTCTTTTAATGACGGTTTTTCTCGGTACAAAAATCCCTACTCCACATCTGGGTATGCACAAATATGCCGTGAATATGGTGCCGACCCTAACGGTCTATACAAGACCAAGTCGGTAAGTGCATCACTCACCAACGGTAGATGGTGGCCACAAGTTGAGGGTGATTGGGGCAAATTCATTATACCAGCAAGTCAGGGCTTGACATCGGAGGGTCTGACCAAGCTAAGTGAGAGTATTCGCGTCTACGTGGTCTTATTGCTTGGATCGCAGGCAGGGGCAAAGACATCCTTACTCGGCTCAGGTGCCGACAACTATACAGCAAGGCAGATTTTAATACAGAAATTTGAGGCCATGGTACAACGTCAGGAAAATGTAGGACATGATATCACTTTCAGAAGGTGCTGCAATATGCCAGAACTCCTGTAAATTTTGCTGTCATGCCCAGCGTGTACATGCTGCCTTCCGACATGAATTTGCGAATAGGTAAAATTGTGGGGTATAACAACAACATCCTCATAGCACCTGCCAATGTAAATGTGGGGGTACAGGTTGATGTGAATAACAAGCCTATTGTTAAGCATACTACGCCCCTCAAGCATACTATACCCCCTATACATACCACACCCCCCAAGCATACTACACCCCCTAGGCATACTATCAAAACACCTATACATGCCACACCCCTTAGACATACCGAACATACCATCAGACATGTGGCGGATATTAAACTACATCCCAAGCATGCTACGCCTCCTATACATCCTACTGAGCACAGGGAACCAACACAAAACCAGCACGAGGATACGAGGGTCGCGTTGATCACGACAGGGGTAGGAATCATCATTGCCTACATATGGCTAAAAAAATAGTTCATATTAGACCCTCCTAACATAGAACACGGCAAACCCGGCAGCGGCCGCGATGGCCATGTACAGATGTTTTGCCACATATTCCACGACTGTTGTCGCTACCCCCAGAAGGAAGGAGACAACCGTACCCATAATACAGGGTAAGGCAGCGCCTGCCTTACCTGCCAAATATTTTAGGAACTTTCCAAGCCTTTCAAGCTGCTTTTTTACGAAGCCTTTTCCCGCACCCGCTGCGGCACTTCCTCCTGCAGCACCTGCCGCGGCACTTCCTCCCGTAACGGAGAGTACAATGGTGCTAATCAGTAGACCAATAGCAGAGACGATGCTGGCTATAGTGATCCCCTGTTCCTTGAACAAAATTTTAAGCTTCTCGAGCAAAGACGTGTCATCTCTGGCAACTTTCAATAACGTCTCCTTGATATGTCTCAGCTGGGGGTATATGTCAGTGGATAGCATGCCATGTGCTTCCCTTAGGGCCTTTTTTATCATTCAGATCCCTAATCTCTTTCTTCACCTTTTCTATATCCATCCCAAGGTTAGCTTGTTGTCCTTCATCTGCCCCGGCCTTCTTCTCCTCAAATTCTTTCAAATTACCCTCTGCCCTGATAATCTCGCTATCAAGCGAAATCATCTTGCTTGTCAAGCTTTTCAAGTTACCTCTTAATGTCTGAAGTTCGAGGTCAAGCCCCCTTCTTTCACGTTCAGTAATGCCACCTTCATCAGGCCCAGCAAACGAAGTGTCTTGTATAAGGCTCTCCGTGGCATCTACAAATTCATCGATCTCCTCCAACGATTCCATCTCAATATTTTCAGCGTTCTCAGCCTCCTTCTCTATTTTGCTATACCTTTTCAAGAGGTTCTGGGCCCTGAATTTACCACCTTTATTGGGTGTAACATAGTCGGCAAAACCCAAGGCCTGCATACGATTACTACCTAGCAACGTTTGTATCTGGCCAACGGTTTTTAAATTACCATCTTGATTTGTAATCACTATTTCCTTGAAGGTTTTTTTCCCTTTCACTATCTCTTTAACAATCAGTTGATTCCCCTTACCCACACTGAAGGCATCGTAATATCTCGCATCAGGCCGTAACCCCAACTTCTCCGTAAGGAGATCGTAGAGGCCGTTGACCCTATCCTCTAGCAATTTTTTCCTCTGATCCGAAAGGTGATCACCCGGAGCACCTTGTTGTTCTGTTGAAGGCCCCGGTGTTGATGGGAGCTGGCGTTCCGGGGAGTTTTGACGTAGTATCATCGGGCTTATTTGGATGGCTCTCATCCTCATCATCCGGAAGATCAATATCAGGTACAAATACTGGATTAGTTGGCATCTTTTATTTAAAATTTCTCTATAATAAAACATGAGTGGATTTGGAACCCCCTACGCAGAAACGAAGCAGCTCCTTGCTATCAAAGGGAAACGGCAGCGCGTCAAGGTGAGCCATATACCTTCCACAATCAACCAGAATGAAGACTTGTACGTGGATTTTCCGAACCTAGGACAGAATGATGTCATATTTCCGGGCAGCATCAAGCTACTATTTGACCTGGTGCTTACAGGGACCAACACGAAGCGTACCATCGTCTCGAATATCGGCAAAAGCCTGGTGCGAAATCTACGCATCACCTTGAATGGCAACGAAGTGCAGAATATCAGCGACTACAACAAGCTCGCGGCCTACAGAGACTTGTGGCTTCCTAAGTTTGATAGGGAGAACAATCTCATCCTGGAGGGAATCAACCCCAATGATGGTACCATCAGAGCTCTGCAGGTCAAGGCTACTGAGTACGTCGGGACTGATGCGGAAGAAGCCATCGCCGCGGCGTATGGCAACACTTTTTGCATCCCATTGTGCAAGATGTTTGAGCTTACAAATGATCTCCCTTTTTACCAGACAGGGCTCCATGACAGATTACAGTTTGTACTACATTTCGCATCGTACAGTGACGTGATCAAAGATGCGGGCACGGCAGCCGTGGGATCTACGGCAGCCAAGGCAGCCGACGCTGCCTATAAAATAAGCAATATTTCATTGGAGTTTGACAAAGTCACCCATGAGGGTCTCGCGAGTGCCATGATGTCGCGGTATAGTAGCCTCGCGCTACCCTATGAACGGATACTTCGAAGTAAGGTGGTGACCATGAAAAAATCGGATACTAGCTACAACCTCCAAATCGATACCCCTGCCAAGAGTCTCAAGGGTGTCCTGTTACTTTTTATAGACCCTGGGAAAGTGAAGGCCTATTCCGGTGTAAATGAAGTCTTTTACAATCCCAAGATTGAGAAGATCTCGATCACCGTGGAGGGTGAACCTAACGAACTCTATAGTCATGCAATGCTTCCAAAGGATCACCTGGAGCAGATTACCAACCTCTTTGGTAGTCACCACTCGAATGTGACAATTGGCCAATTTTTCAATGAACGGTATGCGTTGTTTATCGATTTCAGAGCATCTCCCGACCATACCCTACATGGTAGCGGGAGACCCCTACAGAGGCTTAGTGACGGCATTACTCTCCATATGACTAAAAAAGCCGACGGAACCGGGGATTTCTGATGCTATGTGTACTTGCTTCAAGATGCTCAGTTAAACATTCTGGGTGGTAGGTTTCATTCTTTGGTGTATTAGTGACCATAATTTATATTTGTCCCCATGAGGCAAGTATTAATCAATATGGAAGAAAACAAGAGATGCCCAAATTGTAAAAAAGTGTTGGCCCTGGATGCATTCAGGGTGTTGAAAAATGGCCAAGCTACAAAGGCATGCATATGCTGCCTGGATAAAAAGAACCAGCGGCGTGCCAAAAACAAATGCCCCCATGGTAGGCGGATGGAGCAGTGTAAGGACTGTGGGGGAAATCAAATATGCCCCCATGAAAGGGTGAGAGCCTACTGTAAGGAATGTAAGGGCAGACAGATTTGTCCCCATGAGAGACAGAGGACTTTCTGCAAAGACTGTAAGGGCAGTCAGTTTTGTAAACATGAAAGGGTAAGATCCCAGTGCAAGGAGTGCAAGGGGAGTCAAATCTGCCCCCATGAAAAAAGGAAAGCCCGGTGCAAGGAGTGCAAAGGCAGTCAGATATGTGAACATGAGAAATTGAGGTTTCGCTGCAAGGAATGCAAGAAGGGTAAACATTTGGAGGGAACCAGAAGCTGCCCAAATTGTAAAAAGAGTCTTTTGCCGGATGCATTCAAGGTGGTGAAAAATGGTCAAACTACAAAGACATGCATCAGATGCCTCGATATTAAGAAGGCGTCAATAGAACGTAGCAAATGCCCCCATGAAAGGGAAAGGCCTAAATGCAAAGACTGCAAAGGCAGTCAGATTTGCGAACATGAAAGGATAAGATCCCGGTGTAAAGACTGCGGGGGTGGTGGTATCTGCAAGCATAAAAAGATAAGATCAATATGCAAGGAGTGCAAGGGCAGTCAGATATGTGAACATGAAAAACAGAGGGCTTCTTGTAAAGACTGCAAGAAGAAGGGCAAACAGTCGGAATAAATACGGTCTCATTCTGTGGAGTAGACCACAATTTGTATTTGTCCTATGGGGATAAATACAAATCAAGATGGAAGGAACCAGGAGCTGCCCAAAATGCAAACACTTTTTATCTTTAGAAAATTTCAGGATCAAACGTAATGGTCAAACTACAAAACAGTGCATCAAATGCCTCGATGTTAAGAGGGCGTCAATGGAACGTACAAAATGCCACCATGATAGACAGAGGGGTCAGTGCAAAGAATGCAACGGCAGTCAGATTTGCAAGCATGAGAAATTGAAGGCCTATTGTAAGGACTGCAAAGGAAGTCAGATTTGCAAACATGAAAGGGAGAGGTCAAAGTGTCCAATTTGCGACCCCCCTGGACATCTCGCTTCTGTTGTACAATGTCGAACACACAAAGCTTTACGGGGAAATAAGGAGCTTAGTTCTCAGAATTATCTGGGTTGCGATATCGCGACGCTGCGGGGTCACATTGAAGCTCAGTTTGTTGAGGGTATGAACTGGGGCAATTATGGAGAGTGGCACATTAATCACAAAGTGCCAATTAAATATAAGGAAAATGGAGATGCTCCGACGCTTGCCGAGGTTGCTGGTAGATTGCACTACGCCAACACTCAACCCATGTGGGCGAGTGAGAACATTTCAAAAGGCAATCGTTTTGTCTCAAAATAAAATGGCTACATTAGCAATCATGGCAGGGGGCGCGTTAATCAACGCCTTAGCATTTAGCGGTACAAATTATTTGTTCAGCAAGCTCTCAGGACACGGCGAGGCGGAGAGAAAACGGCATGATGAGGCCGTCGAAAAATTGAATGAGGCTCAGCCTCAATGGATAAGAGACCGACAGGCCAAGCTTGACTGGTTCGGCAAGCAAAGGAAACTGCAATTAAAAGCGGGGAAGAGTCTTCGCGAGCTGGACGACGACATGTACCGGTATTATATAGCATCAAACAAGAAGGCCCCACAGCTGAAGGATTTTTACACACCTTCAAAAACTCAACAAGTTGGTGAGTTAACGTTCGTACTTGGCTCGTTGTCCCTGCTAGGCTTCGTGGCTTACAAATATCTGTAGGAATTTTTTCTGACATATAATAAACATGTCAGAAAAATCACATAGCATTATGGAAGAGGAGGTGGAAAAGCTAAGCAATATCTACTACATGCCAGAACATCTGTGGACCGGGCGCAAGGCTATAAAATTACTCGCGAAGGATAGCGGTTTATCCAAAAAACTAGTTACCCACTGGATTTCTCGTCAACTCTTATGGCTACGACACATCAAAGGCCCAAAACGTATAGACTACCCCCATTTTACCATTACAACACCTAATGAGATGCATCAGTTTGATTTACTGTATATGCCATATGACAAGCTATATGGAAGCACCTACAAGTACATTCTCACGGGTATTGACGTAGCTTCAAGGTATAAGGTAGCGAGACCCCTACGGACGAAAAAAGCCGGCGAGGTCGCAGATATGATCAAAGACATCTACAGGGCAGGGCCTTTGCGATACCCCAAGATTTTTCAGTGTGACAATGGTTCTGAATTCAAGTCAGCAGTAACGAAGCTGTTAGAAGGTAAAGGTGTTGAGATTAAACGGGCTACCACCAAATATCACCATACATTTACGGCGTTTGTGGCGTCATACAACAAGATACTCGCGGAAAGGCTCTTTAAGCCCCAGGATGCACAGGAGTTGGTCTCTGGCGAGCCTAGTACCATTTGGGTCAAGCACCTGTACACTATCGTCAAAAGTCTCAATAATACCAAGACTGCCATGATCGGTGTAAAGCCTAACAAGGCGATTAAACTCGGGGATGTCCCACTTGCAAAAAGTCAAGAATACCCCGAAGAAAAGCCCTTACCTGAGGATGGCTTGTACTTGTATCTGCTACAACCAGGAGAGGAGCATGATGATCAAAAGAGACGTGCAACAGATGCTTTCTGGAGTAGGAAAATGTATAGGCTGGATCGTATTGTAGCGGGTAGTCGCGTGCTATACTATTTAAAGGATGGTCCTGAAAGGAGCTTTGTTTCGGAAGAACTCATGCTGATCCCGGAGGACGTTCAGATACCCCCAGAGGAGGTTAAAGAGTGGTAATATTTTTTATGGCTTATCAAGGCCATAAAAAACACTCCTATTCTGTAATGTATCGGTTGCCTTTTGAAAGCTCTTCATTCATCATCATCATCATCATCATCATTCGGATCTCGCAGATAATCCAAAGGATGTAGGGTATAGAACGGATATCCATAGACGATACCTTTGATGAAATTGGGTTCATTTTCCAAATCAATATCAACTAGACGTCTATCCGTTATCGGAAAGTTGAGTATATTGCCTATTGTTGATATATCAGCCAAATCTGATAGCTTCAAGTCCCTATCCTTGATGACCTGATAACAGAGTGCCCCATAGTTGTTCTCCTTAACCGCAACGATATTGAGCCCTAGGCGCTCAATATCATCCTCTAAATCCTCGTCGATCTCGCTTCTTACAAATGTACCCCATGCCTTTTCGCCTGATGCTACCCTGTTTAAAAGCTCTTCGTCGGTTTTATATTCAAACCGCTCGTAGTATACCCCATCTCGATACGTAAAATTTTCTAAGCAAGTAGGACAATATCCAGTCACCGACCCTGCCTTGATACAGCAATATAGTACAGGTATTTGGATATCGTAGTTGATTGTAAATTGATTTTGTTTTATGTATGCTTCCATCTTTTTTATATTTCACTGGCTTTTAAGATACACCCAAAAGGGTCAAAAATGTCTACCTCTTTTCCACACCTTGGGGGTCAGTAAAACCGTGTCTTGATGTAGGTACTCAGAGTACCTCCTGAAGGTCTACAAAAACGTCACCTAATCGGGGGCCCATGGGAGATGCCCCACTTTTGCATATAAATTTAACTACCCACAAGAGTAGTAAAAATTAGCGTCTGCCTAATCCCATAGTGCCGGAACACCCAAATCGTACAGGTCATCCCTGGTAAGCTCGAGAAGCCTGAAATGGTTTCCATAACGCTCCACATGCCCCTCCTCTTCAAACCGATTAAAGGCGTGTATACCGTTGGGGTTGCCGATGACAACAATCTCCTCCGCGCCCGGGTAGTTGTCATTGAACCACAATCGCTTTTTGCTAATATTGCGCCTCTGGACACGTGTGCAGTAATGGGGAAGATGATGGTATTCGTCGTGATCCTGTGCGCTGTGCTTACGGTGGATAATGATGACGTTGTCTTTTCTGGGGTCCTGAGCCTTGGGTACATGTCTTTCTCTAAGCCTTACATTTTCCCGGGCTTGTGCCTCAAGTTCATCCCCCAGTACCATGAGTTGGTTGTCCCTATCCTCTAGATCATCCTCGAGTATGGCGACGGCAGTATCTCTGTCCTCGATTGCCGCAGCAAGCTTTCGCATTTCCTTAGGTAGCACCTCTTCTACAACCCACCCCAAAAAGGGTTCTGCGTCGGGCTGACCACATCTTAGGAGGAAGGTATATAGGCCGGCGTCAGTCAGCAAAACTGTGTTTGGTTGGGTGTACTCAGCGCTGAGTACACCCCCAGGGCCTGTTATAGCGTCACCTAATCGCATTTTATACTTGCCAGGAACATATCGCTGAATGGCTTGTACCCCGGCCCTTCGTTTATATCCTACAGCTCTCCAAACATCGGATGCTACAATACATTGACCTTTATCCTGAACGTAAAATGATCGGACTTGTTTTCCTTGGAAATAATCAACCGCTGCAATAGACATTTCTTATAGTCCATGTTCAGCCAGAGATTTTCACCGTGGTCAGTCGAGAATCTTCTAAGCCCTGGGGTGTTCCAACCTCACATACAGACATGCATGCTTGGATTTTTTCAATTCAGCCTTGATATCATCCCAACTCGAAATCATATTCGTCTCTTCATCTATCATTTTCATATCACTTCTTTCTGAGGGATACCAGAGAAAGAGTTGCTTCTTTTGCCTCCTCAGATTCTTGGGCAAGGCAGTGTAGCTCTGCGTTAAGAGCCATAAACTGTGCTTCCTGTGCCTACCGCTGATGGCCAGCTCAAGTAGGGATTGTCGCCGCTTGTCGAGATTTTCATCAGCTATACAGTCATCCACCACAAACAACGTCCCTTCGCCCGCCAACAATGAGGACAATTTTTGAATCCATTCAAACAGCTGATCCTTGGGGTCTATCAGGAACACGTAATCATCCTTCCAGAGTGAAGCCCTTTCCAAATAGGTGGTATTCCATCGTAGGGTAGGACAAAGTATGACTATGTTGTGATAGTGCTTTTTATATTTGTTTTCAAGTAGGTCTAGAACAAGTTGCGTTTTTCCGCAACTTGTCGGGCCTGTAAAAATACAGGTATGTGGGTCCCTTACGACATCCATTTACTAATAATATAACCACTTTTGATTATGGATTTTTGAAAATACACCGGCACAGCTCAAACATATCAACACACCGCTGTGATTGTTCACCAAAGACCCCCGGCAGGCAGGGCATAGCTTGGTATTTCGAGCCTGGTATTCCATACGTAGTGGAGTATATCTTAATTTTCCCTGTAGGCATAGTAGTACCTTGCGATATTGTTTAATGAGTAGTTCTTTTTCATAGCTCTCGGGTGATGCCTCAACGAGTTCGATGTACCGGGGTATGATACCATATGTCAACAGGGTGTAAAAAAGTAGGTAATTTTCATCCTGCTGAATTTCCCTAACTTCGACATCAGTGGCAAGAATGTCTACCTTTTGTTCGATAACAGGGTCCTTGCATTTGGTACGACGCCTCTCCCTCGCATTAGCCAGGCAACCTATAAAACTCTTAGTTCGAGTATGTCCCCTAATCTTGAACATCTCAGGGGGAAACAATTTTTTACATTTGTAACAACATTTTACATCCATTTACTATTCCGCGGCTCCCCTCCTCCATTTCTATTTGCCTCTTAGACAAATAGAAATTTTAATAGGCGGCCTATTTTGGTTTCGGGACTAAGGATGCGGGTAACCACCCTTTTTTCACGGCCATCTCTCGACTTGCCCTACCTGCAGAAAAGTACGCCGTCATCTTAAGGACGTCATTCATGTCCATTCTTGCAGATGGGCGTGAAATACCCAGGATTTTCTTACCTCCAAGGGCATATGCAAAGGTGAAAGATAGATCCACGACGGTTTCATACAACATGTCTAAAATCTCCTTTTCTTTGGGTGATACGTTGCTTGCTGACATTTATTTAGTGTAATTTTTTTGAAAAAATTCTATAACATTTTGAACATAGAGATATGAGGCCGGGCTCTGCCCTGTTTCCCCTGCTGAGGCTCTGGATTGGCCGCTGGCTTGTTAGATTCTCCGCCATTTTTGGGGGCAAATTTATACCAGACGCATACTCCTATCGCAAGCACGGCAAGCGTACCTACACCATACATGTACGGCATTGGAATCATCGACTGTACGGAACTAGTCTCAGAACAGGCTTTGACTGCAGGCTCTACAGTACCCTCCTGTTGTTTCATTTCCTCCTTTCTTTTCTTCATCAGTGCTGCCAACTTGTGACCCTGGGCCAACGCCCCGGATGCTTTACTGGTTTTGTAATTATTCGCTCTTCTTGTTTCTCTTCCTCAGTCATTTATCTTATAGCACCGCCGTCCGAGGCTCTTCCTTAGTCTCCTCCTCCTCCTCCTGTTTCTTTTTTTTCTTACCCATATGCCTCGCAGTATGTCCCGCTACCAAGATGGGTGCCAGACACCTCCCAATGGTACAATACACAAGAATCCTTAAGTCTGTCATGGAGTCTAGGATAATAGGATCCTCTTCGATATCTTTTCGGAGCTCCTCAACACTGTCGATATCCACAATATTTCCAATCATGCTGGCATAGAGGCTGATAACATGGGTAGACAGTGCCCTAGCAGTCTTTTCACCCTTTTCGTGGAGTTCCCGCTGAAGGTACTCAGTATGTACCTTATCTATAGCCTCTTCCGGGACCTTTTCAACAAATCCCTCGGTACATTTTTTGGGTAATAGATGCCCCTTGCCCTTACGTAGGGCCTCCTTCAAAGCCCGACGTTTATCGATGGGTTTCTCTACATGTTCATATTCTGTAGAGGCTGTGTCGAATACTTGTGCGATATCAGACATCCTGTTTATTAGTAGTCGATATCGAAAAAAACAATCAGGGTATAGGGTAAAATTACAGCAATATACAAGCACACTTCCATTTATAGCAAGTGTGTTTGATCAACCGCGCTAGACCACATTCTACCCGGAGATATATCGATGACCTTTCTTTTGATTATCTGCAACCCACAGGGGCTGCATGTTGGTGTAGTGGAGTCTTGCAATTTGCACCTCTTCGCTGGGGTATACCGCGTTCTCCCTATACTTTAGCGGCACCTTGTGATCGAACTGCCACTGCCTTCGGTTTCCCCAGTTTATACCGCCCTTAAATTGGGCTTGGATGTGTTTCATGAATGTTATAATATCACATCCTAGATATTCCTGGGAAGCTATCTCTGTATCCCAATTTAGGGCGTTATGAATCCTAGCTAGAATTATCCTATGGAGATACCCAGGGCGATCGCATGTTGGGCAGTGGTGTCTTTGTTTTTCATGGGGGCACCTGGTACGCCCTCTTGAGGTCTTGTTAATATTGCGGCATTTGGCACATTTCTTTGTTCGTTGTCCATTATGTTGAATCACCCTGAAGTTGTCTAGTGGTAAGGTGTGCTTACATTGCGTGCATTTCCTGGTCCCCTCCATATTGTACTTGTTTTGTAAAGTACTACCTTTACAAAACTTTGGACAGCTTTTAGAAAGCCTCGTTACTCAAAAAATGCTTACAGCATAAGCGGGGAGGTATGTACCCCGTCATCATGTACAACTCTTTTGTCATAAAATGCCGAGAGGCCGAGCTTGTTCTGTTCGTACGTGATCATACCCTGCTCATGTACCCGAAAACCTACGTTTTTGGCCATGTCTAAACCACCCTTTAGCGCAATCAGGTATCTACCCCAGGTCAAAGCATTTTGTCTCTTTGACATGCCTTTGCACGAAAATTTAGTACCCTTTTTACCCTCCACAAAATAACACTTGGCTGTCAGGGCAATCATCCTAAAACCAATAAATTCCGCTTTGAATAACCCTCCTGTTCGACTCGAGTATTTATCGGTGACTAGCCAGTTTTTCACATCCTCATCATACTCGTCAAGCAGTTCGGGACGAACGACATCTCTTAACTCTTCCCCAGAGATGGCAAAATAGGCACTGTCGGTGTCCATGTAAATATACTCAAAGTCCCGACGATCCACGTACTTGTCCAGAAAATCGTAGTAAAATTCGAGCATGCGCAACTTCGCGAGTTGATAAACGGCAATACCACACTGGTAGGCCCTATCGATAGTACCTTGTTTTTCCCCCTTCTTACCTCATACGCATCTCCAATCTCTTCAAGGTCCTCGAGGTACGGGCTTCGCAGGGCTGCACCAACTTCCTTTTCATCAATCGTAAACGTAGTATTTGCGTGCCTCGCTAGGTCTTGAATCATCTTGCCGTAAAAGCTGTTCCCCTTCAACTTTGCTGTATCTCCCGTAATGCGCTTGTCGGGGTCTTTATCAGCTTCCCGTCGTGCATCAGCAATCTCTTCCGGGAACCAGGCAAGGGGCCTACCTCTAGCATATTTGAGAAATTGATAAAAGGCAGTCACCTTCAAACCATGATCGAGGTACCATTTAAGCATGGGGGTATACAGTAGGGGTTTTTCGGCCTTTAGCAACCCCAAAAGCTTACGCGTGCCTGGAACACGCTTGCGGCCCGTACTTTTCAGGTACTCGTGCATATGCTCGGGGATTTGATCATCAGGTATCTCCTTGACGACAAACAGGGGAGCCATTTCGCTGAATTTGTCACGCAGATACTCGGGTACCTCGATATCAACCTGGGCAAACCCAAACAACGATCCATCCATCACACCCCGCGCCAGTAGCTCTAAGTTATGTGCCGATGTCGGTGTGGCCACCTTGATCAGCTGTTCCTTCCCACAAGGAAAGTCCTGCATAAGGGTACTAGGGTAGAGCATATTTGCATCATACCCTAGAATGGTCCTACATCTGTGGGGTTCGCCGTACACGTGAGATCTGATACCCGTCACGTCTCGTTCGTGGTATCGACAGAATACGATCGCGGGAACGCCCACCATCTCCGTCCGCAAAAGGTCGTAGGCTTCATTCCTGGTACAGTTTTCACATGCTTTCCGTACCTCCCTGCAGGCCTTACAAGTCTTGCTATAACAAGAGTCCTTACACCTATGCCTGCATGGGTCTCCCGGGGCGTATAGCTCTAACTTTGGGTTCAACCGTAGGGACTTGTTCAACACGTACCGCATTGATACACCTGGGATACTTACCGCGTCCTTCAAAATGTCAATCTCGTCGGTGTAATACTGCAGCCTCGTTTTATCCACGGCTTCAATGAACGGTTCCACGTCGGCTATATTGTACTCACGCAGTCAATCCATCATGGTGACGCAGCCTCGTTTGTAAAATTCGGCGCAGAATGTCTTGTACTCTTCGCGGGATAGTGTGTTTTCCCACTTAACCGGCTATAAAAGTCCTCGTGGGCCACATGTCCAGCATGGTTCAGCTTGTCGTGGCTTGTTAGCCACTCATATGGAAACATGAGCTTCTCGAGCTTACATTCCAACGATTTGCACCAACCGGCATAGCTCAGCCCTGGGGCAAGGAAATTTTTGATGTCGAGAAATTTAAATCTTGAGGTGGTGAGGAACATGTAGTCGTTATCTTTTTTAGCCACCTTGATCTTATCGCCTTGCTCGATCTCTTCGACAAAATACCGCTTGATCAGGTTGATGTCGTACTTGCCAGAATTAAACCCTATTACAGATACTTGGTTTACCTACTCGTTCCACAGCTCCTGGTTCTTTTTGGAGAGCATGTCAAAGTCGTCGGGCTTCGGGTACATTCTCTCGACCTCCTTCACGATCAGGGTATGCCTCTTTTCCAGCTCCCCCACAAACTGTTTGACCAAGAGCTTGGAATTCTCGTGCTCGATGAACGTCGGGTCCCCATTCAAGCTGTCGGCAATACCAACACTTATCGGAACATGTCTCGAAAGGTATGTTAGATCAGAGGTTTGCTGGTAATTTAAAGGTGATAGGAGGGCTTCGAAATCAAATATAATATAGTGGGGATAGGGTTTGAATTCCTTCTGAAAGTACCTCTTGATTTTGAGTGGTTTCTCACATTCCCAGGCTGTGACGAGGCTGTACCCCTGTTCCTCTATCATCCTTTCCATAGACTGGGTTGCAGCGTAATGGATATTGTCCGCCTTGGTTCTCCCAGACAGACAGGGGCAGCCGTGCCACTTACAACCATTGTACTCGTAAACAGTTTTTGTGATAGGCTCATAGCCATCAACCTTCCACTCCTTTTTGCCATCATGGATAACACGTTCACCACCATGGCCACATAGGGCATGGTGAATATGTCTTCCGGTTTGTTTTGACATGTATTCAATCCATTTTGATGCATCATAGCTATACCCCTCATCGTAAAAGACCTTCTCCGCCCTGCTTGGTATACGTTTGACCTTCCCCCCGTTGCAGATAATCGTCGTCTTGACACCCTCGCATTCGTTCCTTTTATGCCGCGTAAGGGAAGAGGCGTAATTAAACTTCTGTTTATATACCTCGCATTCCCAGTGTTGGGTCAGCACATCTAATTCTTTGATGCAAAAACAGTGCCCGTCCAGCATACCAAGATTGATGCCATCTAAACCCTTTTTGTGTTGCTTTTGACCATAGGCGAGTCGCCATGGTGCTTTCCCAGAGTTTGCCTTGGGCTCAAAGACTCTGATGTTGATCCTGAATTGTTTGGCAACGCCCTCCAGATCCACCAGCCTTGTAGGCCTGACGTCCTTACGCTTAAACTTGGGGTCCCCGTAGTACTCTCGGGCCAACGTGAGGGCTGGCTTTGTTAGAAACCCTGTTCCTCGTTTTACGTTAACCCTCTCCCTTACAACTAGGCATCTCCAAAAGCATAAGTTGTCCGTTCTAGCATCTTCGCCATCCATGGCATATATGCACCTCCTGCCCCGCAGCCAATCTGGGAGAGGGCCGCATCCCAAAAGAGGCTCACGTGTGCTTATCACCTTGATCTGTACGTGATCGAAGACAATTTTACCCTCATATGCCCCGGGGGTCTCGGTGGTTCTAACAGGTGGTAAATAAGCCCTGGTCCAGAAGTCGTGATCCTCCAGATCGAGGCATTCTTCTACGAACGCTTCGATTTCGGCGATGCTTGATAGTGACCCGTAGCTCTTAGTTTTGTGATAATCAGACACATCGCCCCCACCCTTGTAAATATTACAACTGAAGCCGTACACAACCTTAACGCGCATTTCTATGTGGGTTTCAATTTTTCGCATGATCGCGTCCCCTAGAGGTTGGTTTAGATGCTTGTTGAACCTCCATGTCTTGATCCTATTTCCATTCTCCAGCATCTGGATATCGTCCCCCCGGATATCCCCCGCGTAGTCCTCCCTTGCCTCCTGTTCAACCTCGTCGTGAAGCGTTGTACCTCCCGAAATTTGTTCCTTTGCCTTGTTGTAATAGAATGAAACGGTATTCCGCACACTCTGTAGTCAATCGGCAAGAGCGTCGCGGGTTGCTGACACTGGTGCCGACACGGTGGTATATAGTTTGCTGATGGCATTCTTAAACCAACTCATCCCTTTCTTATATACAGATTTTAACAAAGTCCGAAGATTACATTTTTATTGCGCATGCGTTGATTATTAGCAGAATTCCCCCTTTCTATTTTTGTATGTTAGGGACTTAACCTTGATATGCATGACTAAACACCGCATGGTAGGGATTTTTCATGCATATTAATAGATTTTTGTGCAATGAGGCGTGACGAAAAGTTGTGACGTCACAAGCAAAATTCTGTATGATAATTTTTATGAGAGTTTGACCGTGGTTTTTGAAAAATCCTGGTTATATTCTAGCTCTACACTAGTTATTAGTGTGCTTCTTATCACAATAGGTTTGTTGATAATTTTATTAAGAAAGCTGAAAAAAAAAACGTTTTAAATGAAATGCTGTGAAAGAATCTATTCAAAAGCATTTAAAATGTATTGTATGTTTCTTATCACAAAATGACTTGTAATAATAACAACTCTTTACTCATACAATAATTTATAACAAATTTAAATTAGCACGTGCAAAAAAATTCCCTGCTAATGAAATCACTTCATTTTATCACATGATTTGTTCTAGCCAATTAAAATCGCGAACATTTGTATAGGGGACGTATTATAGACGCTTTTACAGAAATTTGTAAAAAATACAATTCATCTTGCCTGCCACAGGCAGACGGACACACTCTTCGCATTATTATATAGATATAAAGTTACAATGTAAAGGCGGATTCACACTTCATTTGCCGTAGTCGCACGAATAAGCGACCATGAATCTGCACATGCGCATTATTTATTTTTAGCATACTACGTAATTTTCTCTCATTCGCCAGCATTCGACGCAGTAGTTGGAATAAGTTTAACTACCATGGCAAATGGGAATTTATCAACCAATCAAATTTCGAATTACAAGTTGATGACAAAAAAAGTTTAACTTTTTGTGTGCAATATTTAATGTAAACATTGGGTATCTTATTATTTATTAAGTATAATATTGAGTATAATAAATAAATAAAGGTGCTAAAATGTGCTGAAATGGTAGTACCAAACTACAAATAAATATCTTATTTGTTATGTGCAGTTTTATTTTTCGCGCTAGCGTGAACTGCATTCTTTTATTCGCAACGAATAGATTTTTTGTATTCTCCTTATTCGAACGACTACGACGAATGACTGTAAACACACCTTAAAAGGTTGAGATCTGTTGAAATTGACTTTGCATATAAATTAAAATCAAAAAATCTCATAGGTGTTCGGATATATCAATATGTCAGCTTATTTAGTCAAGTCGTACATTCCGGATCTTTCTGATGAGCCCACAAAACTTCTGGGTGAGGTGGACTTCGACTCATTTTCGTGCCATTTGGGATTAAAATCTATATTTGAAAGCGCCGATTCCTTGTTTGAGGAAGCCTTTTTACATCGGATCACCGAAGTAAATTATGAAGAAATAACACACGACGCAAAGAAGAAAGAAGTGTTTTATAAGAGAGTTGCAGAAGAAGAGAAAGAAACGTCCAATAAAGGTGTCGTACAAGTGGAGAAAGAAACGATTCCAGAGAGTTATACAAAAGTCAAGGAAAATAAAACAATAGAAAAACAACAAACAGAAAGCGAAAAAAGCGATTGGACGAATGTGCCGGAAAACCACCCAATCATCTACAAAAGAGAACTCGACCGAGACCTTTGCACAGGTTTTGATACAAAAGCGGGAAAGGAAATTTTCAAACGCGCAATGTTGGGCAACTTTATGAATATTTACTTTGTTTTATCGCAACATTTTCATACACAATGCGAACCGAATTACTGTGCTGTTGGAACGCTAGCTATGGTCTTAAACTCTTTAAAAGTTGATCCTAGACGCATGTGGAAATATCCATGGAGATGGTATGATGAATACATGCTCAATACTTGCGTTAATTTGGAAACAATGAAAAGTTCAGGATGTAGTTTTGATGATTTGGCTTGCATTGCTAGATGTAACAAGTTATCTGTCGAAGCGGTTCGTGTTTCACCGAAGACTTCTATCATTGACTTCAGGTTTGTAGAACTAGTTTAAATACTAAGATACCGCATCACTTCAAATAAGCGCCCTATGATATTTATTTTTTTAAACTTTGAGGTACGGCTCAAATACATTTCCCTGACAAACCAGTGAAAAGAAATCCTCACGTTCTTTCCTTTTACGTACTAATTCAAACATTTTTGCGAAAATATAATTATACAGTTGACATTCCCTAAGGGAATTAATTTTCGCGAATTTCGCAATATTTTTGTTTTAATTTCGCGAAATTTATTGGAAAAATCTCTATTTGCCAAATTTAGCAAATGTCAATTCCCGCGAAATTTGGATTTTTCTCCTTTTTTTCTGATTTACCTAGAAATAGATATATAATATTTGAATTTCAAATTGAGCAGACCTTATTTTATGTGTCCAACATAAAAGCCCTGGAAAAATAATATAAATTGAGAAACATAATGTCATCAAAATCTTTTTCGCGAAATTCGCGAAATTTAAATCTCGCGAAATAATGCAACTTGCTAACTTGCAAATATTGGGCTTGCAAAAGTTATTTTAGTCTAATAAATTTCATGCGAAAATTAATTCCCTTAATGTAAAAGAAATGCATCAATAGTATGTCGAAAACTATTTGTTCCCTCGTTGCTTGTAGAGAATAAACTTAGGGACTTTAACAGCCGTGCTTGAAAATTCGAAGTATTAACAGTAAAAACAACTTTATTTTCAGGTAACCGTCAAATATCTTTATTCAACAACCAGCGGAATTTCTGCGTAATAAGCAAAGTCATAAAACATTCCCATGGGCTTGTATTTGGGGAGGGTCTTTTACTGGAGTGAATATTTAGAAAAAAAGAGGGCTTATTTTAGGGTTTTCACAGTATTTTAAATGCTGATTTATATTTGTAGAAATGACGTCAAACGGTCATGCAGTTCGGACGACACTGTTATAATTGTGAATTACGCAAGAGGCGTTTTGAATCAAACTGGCATCGGACACTTCTCTCCTATTGGTGGATACGACGAAAAAGAAGACATGGTATTGATTCTTGACACAGCTCGATTCAAACACCCTCCTCATTGGGTGTCACTTGAGCTGTTGTTCGAAAGAATTCGCAAGTTGGCGAGAACAATAAATGGATATACTGAAGGTAAGATTAAGGTCACCCATGTAATATAAAAATAAAACTGGAGAAACATCCCTACGTTAAGCGTCCTGCAATTTCCATCTGTTCTTTTTAAGAAAAAAAGAAACAACAACAACAACAGCAACAGCAACAACAACAACAACAACAACAACAACAACAACAATAGCAAATTCTCCAGAATAACTCTGGTTAAGTAGGGACCATGAAACACACACACACAATGAAAACGACAAAAAATTGTCACTGAAGATACAGGCAATAGGTCTTTAGGTTTTTTTTAAACTTGTTTGGAATTTAAGTTAATCGTGCGACCTCGTTCCCAGCGGCTGTTGTCTCTTTTCTATAACCGGAACGGCCAGGTTCGTATCGCCGTCCTAATGTCAGAAAAGATACAAGATGCCCTGGGGATGAGGTTGAAAGTCGTGCTTTCTTACTTTTTATTTGATACAATTGTTTTATCATAAATTGTGAAAATAACGGTTGTTATCATCAAGTTTTAACAAAGTTGTTAGTCATACCGCTTAAATCTTATAACATAGCGATCAATTAAGCGTGAAATGATATGCCGCGTGAAATGATGTGTCCAGTGAAAAATATATAATTTTACCTACGTTCATTCTCTGTCGCACACAGTCCACTGATACGTATTTCATCAAATTTAAATTTATTTAGAAATGCCGAGAGGTTACTACGTCGTGAAGAAAAACGAGTCGAATCCTTCAATCAAATTAAAATTTCCAAATGAATACACATTAACATTGGAACCAATGAATCAACGTAAACAAATTGAGATTGACAAATTTGTCCATGTTTTCAAAAGTTGGGACAACTGGTTAGATACAAAGGTAAACGCTGACAGGGATATCATACGTGATGTACTTACACACATATTGCATGCGTCCCGAACTATCACCAACAATGAAATAAAGTCCCAATCAAATTCCTTTCACGATTTAGCGTTACCACTTTCATTCGTAAATCTTAACAGATTGCTGAAAGATGTTATAAATGAATTCTCACAAGATGACGTAAATAAAATTACGTCACTAGTTAAATGGCTGATGGAGAAGTTTAAGTCAAATGATAACGCTGGACATTGCAATCTTAATATGGTTTTACTTCATCGTCAGACGCAGACGGAGAAACATAATGCTATTCTTTCACTGGAAGATATTCTAACGTGTTTTCTTTTGTTCTGGCCATATAGAGCGAAAGCTGATGATCAGTCGAGTCAAACTTATCGAACAGAACTGCACGCTCTTGTAGCAGACGATCTGAATAAGTTTTCACGAAGCTTGGTGCTTTGCTTGGATCAACAAATTCGATTCATGATGAAAACTCTATCACATATCGGACACGAAAAATTACACTGCAAGGAAGAACATTATTTTGATTGAGAAAAAGTATTCGATCATCATTCGGAATTTTTAGTTTGTTATTGTATGACGTCATTTAATTAATTAACCCTGATAAAGTAAATTATTATTTTTAAAGAAGTTTTCCCATCGTATCCTGGACGCGTCAATAATTAACATTTAGTTATAATCTAATAACAGCCTTTCTTGCAACCTTTTTGTTCTTAGGGCATTTTGCCTTTTTGATGAATTCGATAGCGGCCGCTCTGTAATAACGGCTCAGGGGCCACAAGACCCCGGAGACGAGGTTGCCCTTCTTGCTACAATTAGCACAGCGATTTGCAAAAGCATACCGAACAAAGCCAAACATGATATTGGCTGACATTAAAAAATGCCACCTCGGTCCAAATTAGTTTAAAATGGTCCTTTTTTGGGAAACAAAATAACAGGCATGGCGCAACGCAGCTGGATATTTCGTCCACACAGAAAATAGACCATGCATTAGAAATGCGACAGTGCGACCCTGCCAGGAGTCGAACCTGGAATCCCCTGATTCGTAATCAGATGCCTTATCCATTGGGCCACAAAGTCATGCTCATGACTTCGCCCCAATCGATATTTCCGCTTGCACAGAAATTAAAATGTTGGTTTTGATTTCATAAGCATTCGAATCTCCAATGACACTTTTAGCAATTGCTTGAAACCTGCTCCAGCTTTATATTTCAAAACTTTACCATATTGAAATTGGGATACTAAAAACGCATGGTTTCAAAATTTATGTATTTATTTCTCCAGAAAGTCTTAGGACCTTAGCCAAATGATGTTTGATGTGAGATTGTCAAAATCAAATCCCGAAAATAAACTGCTGGTGATCCAATTCGTAATAATAAATCCCAATTTCCACAACTCCAACACACTTTTTATAAAAATTTATCAAATTTATTTAATTTATCAAAAGCTGCGAAAAATCATTCTCGACCCCAGGTTTTAATCTCAAAGAGCTCTGGGGACGAGAATGGCGAAAAATATTTCACAGGAAAAATTATAGTCACAATTTTTTGTCTATAAAATTATAGCTATTTCGTATTTGGCGTTATCGTTGTTGCTGCTGCTGCTGCTGCTGCTGGTGTTGTTGTTATTGTTGTTGTTGGTAGCGGGGATTACAGTGGCGCTGTTGTTGATGTTGATTTTGGTGACGTTGTTTTTGTTGGTGTTGGTGTCAGTTATGTTGGTATCAATTATTTTTAGTGGCGTCGTTATTGTTGATCTTGTTGCTGTTGTTGTTGGTGGTGTTGATATCAATAATTTTAGTGGCGTTGTTGTTGATTTTGGTGTTGTAGTTGCTGTTGATGGTGTCAGTGGTGTGTTGGTGGTGTCGGTATTAGTGATTACAGTGGCGCTGTTGTTGATGTTGATCTTGGTGTTGATGTTGTACTTGGTGTCAGTGGTGTTGATATCAATAACTTTAGTGCCGTTGTTGTTGTTGTTGATTTTGGTGTTGTCGTTGTTGCCGATGGTGTCAGTGGTGTTAGTGTGTCGGTATTAGTGATTACAGTGGCGCTGTTGTTGATGTTGATCTTGGTGATGATGTTGTAGTTGGTGTCAGTGGTGTTGGTGGTGTGTATCAGTGATTTTAGTGGCGTTGTTGTTGTTGTTATTGTTGATGTTGTTGATGTTGTTGATGTTGGTGAGCTGGAGGGCCATAGTTAGCTACATTGAAAAGCAAAGAAGTTGTCTTAATCAAATCTTCCAGTTCTAATTATTAGGGTTCTCTTTCAATTATAGCAGGCAAGCGTTCCTAGGACTCCTATCCCGCCCTATTGTAAAAAAGGCACGGTATCCTGGGAAAAAGATTGACCAGGCAAGCTTGTTTTAACGCTTTCATGTGTAATGCTGCAACGTTCCTTTTCTCCATTTTTTTTCAGCTAGATATTCTTTGGTTGGTCGAGGACGAAAAAATTCGTACACAGAAAGTGAATGTGCATGCATTTTGAAGTATCGCAACCTCAATACTTGCACTAGAATAATGAAATACCGTTACCCATAAAAAATTAATCATTTATAGCCTTATTATGTTTTTCTAAATTAATATTAAACAGAACAGCACAATAATAAATTAATAAAGGCTTTCATTCATGTTTCAATTAATCAAACTTTGGCCCAGCCTCTTTTCGTTGTCTATTCAATATCTCACAAAACAAGCATTAGAAGGCTTGGGAAAGAGTTGTCATTTGTAGCTAGCAGTAAAAAATGCAATGCTCATTTAGTTTTAGAAAAAAAATCTTCAAGGAATGGAGCAGGCTGAAATCGATAGCGAAATTCTTTTGAATGATTTTTTTGGTAAATAAAAGAAGTAGAACAGCTGAGAAGAAGATTTTATTATACCTTATATTACCGAGGTCTGAATATGTATTAACCGAATTTTGTCGGGAAAGAAGCGAGAAACGTAAATACATCAAAGGTAAGTTTGTTTATATAATCTTCCAATTTTACTTCACCGATATTGATCCGTGTAGGTGTGTATAGTAACTTGATTCTTTTCTTGAGTCAATTTAAACTTCCAACTTGAAACTAAAAATAAAGCCTGCAGGCAGCCACGTTTCTGATGTTTTCGTAGGTAAGGCAAAAATACCGCCTCTTTATGTAGTAGATTGAAAATACATGTCTACCTTGTTGTGCAAAGCGATGTCTTACTTGCTTTAAGGGGACTATCTTCAGCGCGCAAATAGCAAAAATGAAGATTATTAACGTGTCTGGGGCATTCTCGTCCACAGAGTTTGTTACCTGATATCAAACCTAGCGTTTACTTGGCAGTTAACACGTTTCTTCACCGCCGGCCTCCATATCCAAAAGACACCTCCGGAGTAGAGGTTGGTTTCTGAGGACTATTATTATAACATCTATTTGAAAAAAAAGAAGAAAAAAAGGAGTTTTTTTTATTTCTGATGAGCAATGCTTACCTCAATCTCGTTCCCAGAGCTTCTTTTTCACTTTCTGATATGCTCAGCCACATATCAGAAAGCGAAAAAGAAGCCCTGGGAACGAGATTGTGCTTACCTCTATGCTAAATGGAAATATGAAGTTGCTGTAAATAAATGTCTGAAACGTGATAAATGAGCAGTTTATAAGGTTTTGGACTCAAATTTCGGAATTACTTTTCCAATTCTGTTTAAATATCTGTAAGCATCGAGGTGAAAAATGTTAAGATTTTAAATATAGGCGGGTCAAGGCGGTTATAACGGTATATGCGAACGATTCATTGGAAATGATTTACACATTAAACTATCTATACTTTTGAACAATATAATATAAATCAATAATTTAATAAATTCTAACGGTTAATGCTGTCATTGAGAAAATTGTAAATATTTTATGTAAAAAGCTCGAGTTTCTATTTGCTGAAAGGCAATATTAACTGAAACGCAAAATGCCCACAGAAAAAATTCCAAGGTCAAGAGTTTTTTGATTTCACAATTCATCTGCAAAAAAATTATAATTTGTTGAAACACAAATTATAATGGCAATAACTAAAGCAAAATTAACTCGGTTATTGAGTAATATTTTGATTCCACATACAACCTTGTCCCCAGGAATTGTTCGGCCTTTTGTATTTACGGCCTGAACAAAGCCCTAGCCGGTCACGTGACAAATTTAATTGGCCGTAAAAACTCGCATAATTAAAACAACGCGTCCAACGACTGATATTATCAAAAGTATTTCATTGATTTTTAAAACCTTATTTTTTTGCAGTGTTTAGGGTAGGTGTTATGGGTAAAAGGGTAATTCGTGATGCAGGGGATGGACTTGAAATACCTGATGAAGATGCAAACATGTGTCCTGGGATAAGAATCAAATCAAAAAAAACTGAAAAGAACGTAAACAATGTATAATACCCATTAAAAAAAATATATATAAACAAAAGATATATTTTTGTGTGGACATTTAGAAAATACCTTAGAACACCTACAGCAACTCAGCATATAAATCGTTCTAATGCAAGTCATACGTTGAGACTAGGAGGTGTAGCTTTTTTTAAGTATTTTAATCGTTTTTTAACAAGGATTTTCCAGTTCTTTACTTATCAATGCGCTTCCTCAAATCCTAGAAACTAGCCATTCGTGAAAATATAATCTCCCAAAATTTATTGAAACTATATCCATTCGCGAAATTAAATTCTCTCAAAATCTAAAAAATTGCAAAATGCGAAAGATGTTTAGCGATTAGCTATGTAGAACTATATTTTTACTGTATTTTGAGAGCTTTCGCAGCAAACATTTGTCATATCTCGTTCGTTGTATCAGTATCAATCATCCCCAGGTCATTCTATGAATATGAGTACGTCAGTGAATTCTAAAACAACGTTTGGGAGGAGGGGGCGGAGCTGTTTACAAGCACATGTTTCGACTTCAAGTTGCCTTAACTAGTCGAATGGTCGAAAGGATGTTAAGGCCCAACGTTTTTAAGTTTCTCCCTTACCAGACTCACCAGGCTCTTTGGAAGTTCCTACGATGGGGCACAATATATGCACCTAATAGCGTTTTTTGTCTCAATTGATTTTTTAACTAATTGAATGGTGGAAAGGCTGTGGAGGCCCAATGTTTTTAAATTTTTCCCTTTCCAGACTCACCAGGCTCTTTGGAAGTTCCTACGATCGGGCACAATATATGCACCTAATAGCGTTTTTTGTCTCAATTGATTTTTTAACTAATTTTAATGGTTATTCGTCTTAAGAAGATAAATTTTTACCATGGATCTCCGCCGCAATGGTACAAAAGTCCACGACTGATAAAAATTCAAACAAACTGGACTTTCATTGCGGCGTCTGTAGCGCATCAACATATCACTGCTGCTACTGTGGATAGAAGCCCGACTTAATATTATTTTTTATATTATATTATCTTAATATTATTTTTTGTTAACCGTCTGGATTTTGCAAGCGGGCAATGTGGGTTTTTAGGCAATCTGATTGGCTTAACGCTCTTGACGACGGGCTGATATGGAGCGGTATTGCCCGTCGTCAAGGAAAATGGTAGCTTAAAATGTAAATAAGCACGAAAAACAAGTTTCAAGAAGCATTGGAAATGATTATATATCTAACTCCTACAATACATCTATCGATAAAAACATTTTCATAGGATAGAAACAACAACAATGTCAAGTTTAACAGTTAAAATAACCAGATTCAGCAATATTCTGCCTGGATGCTTCTTCACCATGGCTAGTTAACTAGCTACATTGTCCATAAAAAACGATGATCTAATATCCAGTTTTATCAAAAAAACTAAATACAGGACGACGAAATTATAACAAATACGTCTCCTTTCATTTTCAGAGTCGTTTCTTTAGCATTTTGGTTACTCAGTCAATGTAAAACTCGTTGAAGCCCGTGTTATTCTGTTAGTCCAAGCTAGCTAGTTAAAAAATTTACTTCGACATTCGCTGTAACTAAATTTTAGTTGAACATTCAACTTTAATTCATTCTTCTGTAAGTGTGGAACATCGTAATGTTTTGTTTACAAAGATTTATTCTATAGGGACTTTCGAATTCTGCATAGAATGTTTGTTCTTAGACAGGACTGTTTCGAATTTTGACCTCGAGTGTTAACGAAAGTAGCGCTAGTGGATTATATTATTTTAAGAACATTAAACCGAAATTCTTATTTTTTTATTTTTATCTAACTTAGACGGTTAACAAATACAATAATAACCGATTACCCCGTGCTGTACCGAAAATATTGCCCTCAGTCATTGCACCGACCTCGCAAGCTCGGTCGGCACTTAGACCTCGGGCGATATTTTGCGGTACAGCCCGGGGTAATCGGTTATTATTGTATTACTCTCGACCCCCTGCCTGGGAGGTTTGACTGAGTTCCTGGAACCACCATATAGTCTATCCTTTGACATATTATTTAAAATATTTAAAAAAATTGTATATACGGTATTCTTTATAGATGTTTTATATTTTTTATATTTATTGTTTTTAATGTTTTTAAAGTCGACATTTTCTTGTAAACTTGTCAACTATAAATAAATTAATCATATCATATCATATCATATAGTAATATTGACAAAGAAACATTATTAGCCAACTGTACGAAACAATACTTATCAAAACGTGGACACTATCACGTGTCCATTATAAAATTACTTTAAAATATGATGTATTCGACAAAAGGTATTATTTTAATCCCAGTCGTAAAACCACAGAACGATTTTCTGCGTTTTCGGCACGAATCGATAAAAACAGGAAATTAATTTACAACCAACTATAAAGACGGTAAACAGTTTTGTTGTAGTTGATGTATGTCGCTGTTTTAAGGTGTGTATCATACAAAATGAATTTACTCATAACAAATGGCTTGCAATGTAAGGTAAGTGCGGCCAAGATTTATTGCGTTACATCTATGTTCTAAATGAACATTTAGGTCCATAGTATTTTTTGTAACATTTTTAACAGAAGTTTTCGCTGGAAAAACTTTCACAGGTGATAAGTATTTAAGGCAAAGCTTTTGTAACTTTAGCTTTTGCAAGATCACGAAAAAAATTGCTTCGCCAAATAAATCATCGCTAAAATTAATCTCGTTAAGGACTTTCGCGAATTTGCGATTTTTCGGTATATTCCAGAAATTAATTCTTCGTGAATCACGACAATACCTTTAGGAAACAAGCTTTCGCGAGAACTAAATTTTGCCGATTTTGTGCTTTTTCTAAAATCAGAAAGATTAAATTTCTGGTGAATTTTTCACAATCCGCTTCCTTCAAAAAAATTATATAACTCTTACTAACACATAACAATTTTCTGCCTTTCTACAGACATATACAGCTACACAAAGTTTTGCGGTAACAAAGTTTTTTTAGTGCCCAAAGATTTGGCAGAATTCACTGAATACACTTTCGCAAAATGTTGTGAAAGTTCGGATAACACTATGACGCGCTCATCGAACCCGTGTACTTGTCTCCGTATTAATAATACCCATTGTCGGTCTTTCGCACGGACCGATTTCGTGTTAGGAATGCACGAAATAATATTTGCCGAAAAAGCAAGTGCGACATATTTTTACGATTCCGCGGATTTTCCACGGGTTAAGTTAACAATTAGTTTTTTTATACTTTTCCTTGTGAATTTTCGTTAAATTTCTTCAACGTCTTAGTCCTCCCATTACTTTAAAGCCATATGATGGTCACCCCAATCATCAAGATCCCACCCCAATCGATTTCGATGTCAACAAAGTAACGTTTTTAAAAACATCCAACCAATACACCTTTACGATAATTTATGCGTTCCTACGGCTCTCCATCGTGTTACAATATCGGAAAAAAGGAGGTAAAAAACATGTTTTTATAAGAGTTTGTTAGAGACGAAAGCGTGTTTTCTCCAGTTTTTTAACTTCCTTCGTATCAATTTTTTTCAAATTTTCAGGAAACGTTAATAATAATAAGATACAACTTATGTGTACTTTTCATTAAAAACAAAAAGCGGCAAGAAAAGTTATCACGAAAGAACGTGTTTTCCCCTTATAAAAGTGTGATGTTTACCTCCTCCAATCGCAATATAAGCTGCGATGGAGTGTTAGTTTTCCCGAATTATCGTAAAGGTGTATTCACTTTCTTCTGTAATCAAATTTCAAAACAGCGTATTAAGGCTAAAATACACGGTAAGTTTAAACGGACCGTTTAAATTTAAGATAAAAAAACTTACCGTGTAAACAGCAAAGATGTACAACTTTTTTCGGTTTTATAAGTTTTTTTAAAAGTTGGACATGTTCAACTTTTGCTAAGTTTTTTCTATTGAAATTATCAGAATAATTAATGAGCTATTGTTTAAACTAAGGATTTGAGCATATTTTTTCGGTTTCTAATCACAACCAGTGCTCGTCGAATGTTTTCCGATCCATGCGCACAAAATAATAAATTCTGTTGGATCTTTTCTTCAAAACTATTCAACAGTGTTTCGAAGGCATCATGTTTTTGTCGCTTTAAAAGCCACGGTTTAACCCATGCAGTTCTCTTCTTCCGTTTTCTATTCCGTTTTATTTCTATAGCAATAAATGGAAGATATACGTGTTTTTTCTTTGGCATTCATTGTGAAAAGAGTTTTTAAAAAAACTTATACATTTTATCTGAACGTGTAGACAGGTGTATTACCTGCAACTAAACTTATAATTTTTTTCTTACAACTAAACGGTCCGTTTAAACTTACCGTGTATTTTAGCAATGCAAGAAGTCTGGAGAAGAGAATCAAGAACGACGTTGCACTACAACGACATGCCATTTAAATGAATAAAGCAATAGAAAAAGCTTTTTATTAAAATATTTATATTTTCAATTTTTCTAAACACCCTACCCACATACCGGTCCTGTTAATTTTTACTATTTATTAGCCAGCAGCCTATAGTAGCGATTTGGCTACCAGTTTGAACAACATACAGGTAATAATAAAGGAGAAGTTATTAGCCTGTGGAAAAACCCATGGGCTTACGACTTCAGACGGCTCAACTTTAAAAACAACTTTTTAGTTCTTACCATGTTTTAGCCATGTCACTAGCCATCTTCCAAATATATAAAATACAAAAATCTGTGGTTATAAATACTGTCCTAGATAATTACTGTATGTTAATTATAATAGTTACTAGTTATTTAAACCCGTGGAAGAGTCCACATAAATTAGTGTGCTTCTTATCACAATAGATTTGTTGATAATTTCATTAAGAAGGCTGGAAAAAACGTTTTTAAACGAAATCCCGTGAAAGAATCTATTCAAACGCATTTAAAATGTATTGTATGTTTCTTATCACAAAATAATTTGTTGTCAATTTCATTTAAAAAAGACGAACAAAACTTTTGAACGCAATGGACAACAATAATAACAACTCTTTACTCGTACAATAATTTATAACAAAGCACCCGTCAGGGCAAACTTAAATTAGCACGTGCAATAAAATTCCCAACTAATCAGATCACTTTATTTTATCACATGATTTGTTCTGACGCTTTTAAAGAAAATTGTAAAAAATATAATTCACTTTCCCTCGTACAGACAGACGGACACACTCTTCGTATTATTATAAGAACTAGTTATTTAAAACCGTGGAAGAATCCACTTAAATCTAATGTGCTTCTTCTTATTACAAAAAGGTTTCTTGATAATATAGTTAAGAAGGCTAAAAAAACATTTTAAACGAAATCCCGTGTAAAATTCCACTCAAAAACATTTAAAATTTAATGTATGCTTCTTATCACAAAATGATTTGTTGTCAATTTAAAAAGTCATAAACAATTAATTAATACAGACACACTTAGCGTATTATTATATAGAAGATAAAATTACAATGTAAAAGGTTGAGAGCTGTTGGAATTGACCAACTTTGCATATAAATTAAAATAAAAAATATCTCATAGGTGTTCGGATATATCAATATGGCAGCTTATCTAGTCAAGTCGTACATTCCGGATCTTTCTGATGAGCCCACAAAACTTCTGGGTGAGGTGGACTTCCGCTCATTTTCGTGCCATTTGGGATTAAAATCTATGTTTGAAAGCGCCGATTCCTTGTTCGAGGAAGCCTTTTTACATCGGATCGCCAAGGTAAATTATGAAGAAATATCGCACGACACAAAGAAGAAAGAAACGTTCTATAAGAGAGTTGCAGAAGAAGAGAAAGAAACGTCCAATAAATGTGTCATACAAGTGGAGAAAGAAACGATTCCAGAGAGTTATACAAAAGTCAAGGAAAATAAAACAATAGAAACTCAACACACAGAAAGCGAAAAAAGCGATTGGACGAATGTGCCGGAAAACCACCCAATCATCTACAAAAGAGAACTCGACCGAAACCTTTGCACGGGTTTTGATACAAAACCGGGAAAGGAAATTTTCAAACGCGCAATGTTTGGCAACTTTATGAACATTTACTTTGTTTTATCGCAACATTTTCATACACAATGCGAACCGAATTACTGTGCTGTTGGAACGCTAGCTATGCTCTTAAACTCTTTAAAAGTTGATCCTAGACGCATGTGGAAGTATCCATGGAGATGGTACGATGAATACATGCTCAATACTTGTGTCAGTTTGGAAACAATGAAAAGCTCAGGATGTAGTTTTGATGATTTGGCTTGCATTGCTAGATGTAACAAGTTATCTGTCGAAGCGGTTCGTGTTTCACCGAAGACTTCTATCATTGAATTCAGGTTTGTAGAACTGGTTAAATACTAAGATAACGCATTACTTCAAAAAAGCGCCCTTTGATATTGATTTTTTTAAACTTGCTCAAATACATTTCCCTGACAAACCAGTGGAAAGAAATCCTCACGTTCCCGGACTACTTTCCTTATACGTACTAATTCAAACATTTTTGCGAAAATATAATTATACAGTTGACATACATCGGGAACTAATTTTCGCGAATTTCGCGATATTTTTGTTTCAATTTCGCGAAATTTATTGGAAAATTCTCTATTTGCCAAATTTAGCGAATGTTAATTCCCGCGAAATTTGGATTTTTCTCCTTTTTTTCTGATTTACCTAGAAATAGATATATATTTGAATTTCAAATTGAGCAGACCTTATTTTATGTGTCCAACATAAAAGCCCTGGAAAAATAATATAAATTGAGAAACATAATGTCATCAAAATCTCTTTTGCGAAATTCGCGAAATTTAAATCTCGCGAAATAATGCGACTTGCTAACTTGCAAATATTGGGTCTGCGAAAATTATTTCAGTCTAATAAATTTCATGCGAAAATTAATTCCCTTAATGTAAAAGAAATGCATCAATAGTATGTCGAAAACTATTTATTCCCTCGTTGCTTGTAGGGAATAAACTTAGGGACTTCAAACAGACCTGCTTGAAAATTCGAAGTATTAACAGTAAAAACAACTTTATTTCCAGGTACTCGTCAAATATCTTTATTCAACAACTAACGGAATTTCTGCATGATAAGCAAAGTCATAAAACATTCCCATGGGCTTATATTTGGGGAGGGTCTTTTACTGGAGTGAATATTTATGTAAAAGGGGACTTATTTCGAGGTTTTTACGGTATCTTAAATGCTGATTTATATTCGTAGAAATGATGTCAAACGGTCATGCAGTTCAGACGACACTGTTATAATTGTGAATTACGCAAGAGGCGTCTTGAATCAAACTGGCACCGGACACTTCACTCCTATTGGTGGATACGACGAAAAAGAAGACATGGTATTGATTCTTGACACAGCTCGATTCAAACACCCTCCTCATTGGGTGTCACTGGAAGTATGTTACAGATCAATAGCTGAGATTGAAACATCATTAAGTGGATACACAGAAGGTAACTGTTCTTTAGTACATGAAGTTTTTTGCAGCAATTTTGATTCCGCTTTAAATAAGCACTTCAGAATGTTTAATGCCTAATAGCCAATCCGACTTATAATGAATCCGCTCGTCTGCCCGCAGCGTGGCGTGCATTTCCCACCCTGATCACGTTACTTAAACTGATTGAAAAAAGGTACGCCATAAAGTTGTTCAAGAAGTTGATAATTCACAGGCGTATAAGTTCCATTATGATCTCGCATAATGGTAGCTAAATAACAACAAGGCAACTTTCAGAACTAATAAAATTATACTTCAAAAAAATTTTAACTATAAATTTTTAGCAAGATTAGTCAAACGAATTCTTTCTCACCATCAAATCGTTTCAATTTTTTTCAAATTTAGACATGTCGCGAGGTTACTACCTGATGAAAAAGAATGAAGCAAATCCATCGGTTATACTAAAATTTTCAAATAACTATACACTAACGGTTTATACGACCAATCAATCGAAACATGAAGAAATTGAAATATTTCGGAAAATATACAGAAGCTGGGATACTTGGTTAGACACGGTTGCTTATGAAAACAAGAACATTGACCTTATTTCTCATGCAATTCAACAAATCTTACAGATATCACGCATAGTTAGCAATCAAATTAAAATACAGGGCGAAAGTAGAAAGCGTGAAAAAAATCTTTTTAATGCTAGTATTATGGAAGAGAAGCTTGCTTCAACGAACGTTCACAATCTAGTGCGAGCTGCCCTGGCCACATTTTCTAAAACTGATATAGATAACATACACTCGACAACAGCTTGGATTGTGAATCTCTTCAAACCACCGTCTGGTATTCTTCAAACAGAAGAAAAAAACAACTGGAATATTGAATCTTTTGTATCGTCACTTTTACTACTCTGGCCGTACAGAACAGAGAGTGACAAATCAAAGCAAACTTTCCGAAGTTCATTACAATCGCTTATATCAGAAGACATAGGAAAATTTCCAAACAGTCTAGTTTCGTCGATAGACCAACAAATTCGTTGGATCTGGAAAGCACTAGAACATGTAGGGCACGAAAAGCAGTATTGTCAACAGGAGTACTATTTTGATTAGGGAGGTTACGACTTTATCTTTATTTTAGTGATTTTCTTTTTTTTGCATAATATTTGACCTAAAGCCAAATTTACACTGAAAATGTAGTTCCTTGCAGTCTTTTTTTTGTTCACATCAAATTTCAATTTGTCAATGTGAGTTTAGCTGAAAGGAACCATCCAAAAAACACTTGAATGCGATATTTTTCCCTAATCAACTTGCAACAAATCCAGGACCATCCAACCCTGTTACATAACCTTTCCTATTTCCAGTATAACCAATCTTTTTCTTACTTATCCAAGAGGACAGGGATTATGAGAAAAGGTAATCACAGGGCTGTTTTTCTCCTCACTTTAACGAAAGTTGGCACACAGCCGTTTGGGTTCTAGATGGCAATTTTGGAGGGAATGCTTGGTGTTTAGGAACCAAAATTATATCCCCTCCAAACATTGATAGAATTTTTACCCCTTAGTGATATATATATATATTTATGCACGGATGAATTAGGATATTTACTCAAGCACTTCAGCAAATCACGGGCGTATTCAGAGACAAAGTCCATATAGGATTATGAGACACCAACGTTAAAGAAATCATTATGCTCGATAACGTATCAGAAAAGCATGTAACTTCCTACCTGTAACGTTCGTGTTTTTTGTTTTTAATCTTAAGAGCACCAGACATATTTTATTTAATATTGTTTCTGTATATAATCTTCTTACAGGATTTCTTTATAGGTTTAAGAATTATTATGTGGTGTATAACATTGTAACAATTCCTTCACCAATTCTCATCTGTGGTTACTGCAGATTTACACAATTGTTCGCACAAAGTTTCAAAATTTCCATTACACAATACGATGGCGAAAAAAAGCCAAAAAGTCATGTTTTTAAGATACGTCGTTAGATCTTTAACGATTGAGACCTTTTCCTTTTTAGTCTTGCATAATACATCTGGAAATTCTTTTTTAAATGAATGATCCGCAAAATTGTACCCCCAATGCCTAAAAAATCCTACACATGATAGTATCAATAATTTAAATGCTCAAATTCCAGCTCAATCCATATTTTTGCTTGCCGCTAATAATTTTTGTTCTTTTTACTTAAGCAAAAAAAATTATAAACGGCCCTTCTTATTCTTTAAATCTAATTTTTCTCTCCCTAACTTTTCGCCGGGTCCACCTCTAATATGGCATCGCTTGGACAATTTATTATGGAGACTTTCTCTACATTTCAGTAAACAACATTTACAAACAAAGACAGAAACATCATGTACAGAAGTTCTTTTTATTAACAGCTTGATTGAACATCAACCTCAAGGATTTACATCAATATAAATCAATAAAAACTTTACATTTTAGCATTCTACACGCTTGACTGCTCAGTTGAAACTGATACAAATACTAGTTTTAATGAAAGCACGATGAAGATTCGTACGGATATCTCCCACATACCTTCTCTATACATCACTCAGCTAGCCAGTTTACTTTTACATACATCTATTAGTTCATCGCAAAACCTAAAGACAGAAACACATGGTAATTCTTTCAGAATACAAATCATTTTTCTTTTACTTACTTATTTCATATACTATTATCTATCACTTATTCGCCCCAAACAAATTGTTTAGCAATTGTTTAAAATTTTGGCAATATTTGGGGACGATTGTTTAAACTTGGCATTGTTTATAAAAACAACAACAGTGTATTAATTTTCTCCACTAAATTTAATCCTACCATGAATCATTTGAGAGCTTTGCTATCTGTTTTTTTTTTCATTAAGTGTTGCAATTTTTGTACCACCGACTAGTCTTTATTTGATAATTACAGAAGGGGGTAAGATAACAAGGAAGAAAATATACAGCAATATTTTCTTTTTGAACAAGATCCTTACCTGAGACCCAACTTCAGTCGGGGGAAAGCGACTAATTCAATGCACTGACGAGTAAAACTTTCTCTGGCTAACCTTAACCTCTTTTTTTTGCTCCAGTAAGAGAAATAGTGAGTAAATCGTCTCTAAATTTGCAAGCATACCATCGCAAGAATTTCTCACGGAATTGTCAAATTAATTTTGCCCGTTTGAATTTGTGCTTTTTTGCACGAATTTAGTTTTGTGTAGCATATATTTTATGAAAACATACATGGACCTATTTTTACAAAAAGACAAACCAACAGAATAGTTTCAAAATTTGTTTTTTTAATTTTCAGAAATGAACCAAAACTGGAAAAATATGATTCAAGCGAAAATTACCCTCTTAAAGTACTTTTTCTTTACAAAAGGTAAAAATAATACTTATAGGTGTATATATAGGACAAAGTACGAAAAACAACTCTATCATATATGCGAAAGTTATTCCATCACTTTTACGTCCTTTACTTCTGAAACTGTATATGCATGTAGTCCATTAAAGGGGTTTAAACGAACGAACCACTTGACTGTGTGGCGCAACATAAAGGCTGGAGTAACGGAGCTTGACATGTCTTACGAAGCGGTAAAAAGTTTAAAATATTAATTTCTCGAATTCACGAGTTAATTACCTATCCCCCCACAATAGTAATCTGTTGGTGAACAAAACTAAATTACATACTTTCTCGAGCGATGTTTCAAGACGACATCTTCAACTTCTTGTTTCAGTAAAGCAGGATGAAGATGAGCACCATCTTGTAAGCACTGCATGACATATTTCTAAAACGAAAACAAAAAAAAGCGTTAAAATTATTTTAACAGTATCTTTCTATTTTGTGTAAAAATCTTCGACATGGGTTGTGTAAGGACGATTATCTCGTTATCCCGTATAGCAAACACAAAACGCCACTTCCAGTTTTATTCCAATCGCTAACAATGTCTAACACGCATAGTTTGAACGCATAGTTGGCAGAGGGGTGAGAATCCCTGTTTTTTTAAAACAACTCCCATATTTTTAAGAACCCGACCCTTTTTATTTTAAAAAGTAACCCCTCTATTATTTTGAGGTCAAGCTATTATCTTTATTCTTTATTAAACACCCTACTAATTCAAAGACATCAAAAAGCGTTTTTGTTTTTGTTGTTTTTGTTAAAAAATATATGGAACCTACCATAAAGCGATGTTGAATAGTTACAACAAATTGATAGTGAGAAAAAGTTCTAGCAAGTTAATTGTGCTCTTGCTAATTCAATGTGTGTACTTTGTCTTCATAGTCACCAAATGTGACTAAAAATACCTGGTATCTCCAATGGATAGATAAGTCTCTCTACTTTTCTAACGTTGCCAATTTTAAAAATTTGCTAAAAGGTTAGTTAACTGAGTTTATTGAATCTTTTTCAACTTTAAATGGTTTTTTTTAATACGTTTTGACAGGCACAAACATGAATATAGATATATTCATGAATAAACAGGATGTAACTTTTAAAAAAAAAGAAATAGAAACTGGCTGCAAACTAAAACAATACAAAAACGAGCAATTGCTGTTTCAAGGATAAATTAAATTATCTGTCTTACTTAAAGTAGGTAATCTAAGAAGCAATAATTTACTCTGGAAAATTGAGTAGCCCAACCCTTTTTACAACAACCCCAAGCTAAAATTTGTACAAATAAGGTAATAATTAAAAAAACCAAATTGCATGACTTCTGTCATTGTTTGAACCAACACTGGGTAAAATTCAAGAGGCTGAAGGGGAATACAGAACCTGATTCCAATAGGAATTAATTTCGAAACTGCATGACGAAAAAAAAGCGAAACGGCGATTATTTCTAAATTCACTAAATAATCATCCACTCCTTTGATTCTCAGGTTGGCTGTGAATTTGTATGTCAGCCCACATGAAGTTACAAGTGACTAGAAGTCAAAATAGAGAACAAACATTACGCATTTATGTCATATGGACCTTAAACTTTCCGATCTGGGTGACGTGAAAATTTCGAAAATAAAAATTGCAAGATTATTAAGGACGTTTTTTCCGAAAATAGTTAACTAAAAATTCCAGGTAATTTTGCGATTTCCAAGAGAAGTGTTCAAAAAAATACAAACCAGTTGAATTAACAGCTGATTTGGGGTTTAACAAAAAATAAAAAAGGGAAAAACTAAAAGAGAAAATGTAACCGCTCATAAGCTAGTACTTAAAAAACTCATTCAATCATTAGAGTTAACATTCAGCAGGAGGAAAAACAAAATATTATCAGAGAGTTTTTAAAGGTCTTTTTTTTCTCAAGATTATGCTGGAAAAGGTCTGTTTTTCCAGAATTTTCAAGGACTAAATCATTTTTTCAAATTTTTCAGGATTTCACAGGCCGTTATCTTACTTCATTGATACAGGACTCCTTACTTTATTTTATTAGACATAGACACAGTGTCAAAGTTGAAATTTAATTTGGTGTATTCTTTACACCAAAACACTTACCTGCACGGTCTCGTCTGGATCGTCTAGATGAATAAGCAACGTTTTGTAAATAAACTCCAGGTGAGCCTTAAAAAAATCTCGATCGTAATCTTCCGGAAGTGCGCTAGAAAAAAAACCCATAAAGAGTAGTAGATAGTGTAGAAGATAGTTTTACAGTACAGTTTCTGTAAGTCCACTTGGAAATCCCTCTGTTCTCAGCTTAACCATTTAGGCTCGCCCATCCAGTTTCTAGCTTAACCATTACAGGCACCACACTGTTTTCAGATTAACCATTGCACTTTTAAAGACATTGCTAGTAGAGTTCATTTTAAGCAAGATTAAGAAGGTTCTGGTTCTGTAAAGTTTGACTAATTTTCAAGTTCAATCGATGAATTTTGAAAACAGTATATTCGTTCTAAAAGAACATCATACCTGAAGTATGCCGAAAATGCTCTGCACGTGACTATTCTTACTTCATCTGAACTGTCGTCCATACGTTTTAACAACTCCGGATAAATAACGTGTAATTGTTCAACTAAACACAAAAAATGAATGTAAAATATATTTACTTTATATTCTAGCTCAAAAGTAGAAATATAATGTTTATATAAAAAACCAATATGGCTAAAGTCTACTCATCGAATCAAATCCACACCACATTAAACTTCAACTTATCAAATGCGACATACCTTGCATAGCTGCTTTGCAGACAATTAGAAGCTTTAACAACACTTTCACAGTAACTAAGCGAGTCGTCTCACTGAAATCATCGAGACAAGTAATAAGCTGGAAAAAAAAAGTAAAAGGTTTTCATTTTGTCACTTAACATCTTAATCGATGCTGCTGGTCCAACTTAGACATTAGACATCGGAAGCCTAACTTAAGGAGGATTTAAACTCGTAAAATTAACCCCAGTGGAAAGGATTTACAAATCTTCGTTTGTTTTATTGCAAACAAAGAAGAAGAAGAAGAGGTGAATATCTACGCCTAATTTGAAAATCACTCAATTCAATGCCTATTTTGCACGATAACTGCACAAATACTCTGTCTATTCAGTGTCCACTCTATATTAACTCCTTATTTCTCTGACATTTCTGACAAATTCGTGACATTCTTTGACTAAATGTGCTGACAATTCCCTGGCTTTCCAGCTTTTTTTAGACGTAATTTCCGACTAATTGGAATCTTGGGTTACTTTAAACATTGTAAGATTAAACAAAAACATACTAATAGAACAGACTTTCATAAGTTAATATGGATTTTTAAGACCAGTTCTAAAATTCAATCCCTACCAATATTTTTATAACAATAAAAATAATCCTGATTGATCATTTAAACCAAAAAAATCCTACCATTTTCTTGACATTTTGACAATCACTGACAGAGTGGACACAATGAATTTATATCCATAACAAACGCTCAAGGAAAGAAATTAAACAGTGAAAAACTTCATACCTGAGTATGTAGCTCGTTGTAATATTCTCGTAGGTGATCGTCGGAAACTACACCAGATTGCAGTAACGCCCAAAGAAACGAAATTGCAACTGCACGAATAGCAGCAGCAGTTCTGAAACAGTGAGGTGAGACACAATAATCAAGAAGAAATATCACATGTCGCTACAAGAGTAACATTAGGGTGATTTGATGATTGTATTTAACACGACTAGCGGGTTAATTGAGAAACTCGAAAAAATTATACTTGCACATATTTGACACTGTTGTAATAATCGGGCGAGTAAAGAAAAGGACAGCGGTATCGCAATGCCCATCTCTTTGGGCTGCGTGGAATGAAAAGTTAGCGAAATCCAAATAAAAAAGAGAATATTCTATAGTTGTTTAGCTCTTATGAAGAAAGACTAGCTAATCGAGGCTAATTCCGATACTAACCTTCCAGCTTTCCAAACACAGTTCGGTAAAATAGCCTGCTTAATCATCACGATGGTGTATTTCTGATACATCGGTCGAACACAAGCATCATTAGTTGAATTGATAACAAGCTGGGACATCAAGGTGAACATTCTGAAAATAAAAAAATAAAAATTAACTCTTATATCTCCTTCAACACAAAAGCTGTACTGTGTTCGGTATTTTACTTGAGGTAGAAATGTTAATGTCTTAGGATTTCTGTGTGAATTTAAATGTTAATGTTTAATATTCCGTTTTTTTAATCCAGTTAGGGTAACTGTAAGAATGGGTAAGCTTGTTTTTAAATTGCTATCTTCTTTACGTTAATTGTAAATGTGTGAATAATTGGGAAGAAGGCAACATTTTCAACTAGTTAGTGTTTTTTTACCCTATTTAGTAGGTTTTTTTTACCCTAACTTAGTGAGATTGAAAATATTGAGATTTAAAAGATCAAGAAAATTTGACCCTTCTTATTTCCAAAAAGCTGAAAATTTTCTCAACTTTTTCGACTAACATAAGGGATGGATCTAAAAAAGTTTTTTTTTATTAATTTTGACTTCTTTTGTTTCTATGCGCTTTTTTGAAACTTTCTGCCACTCATATTTTGCTAAGCCACAACTTTTGTCAGAGCTATGAAAAAAAAATAGAAAGATAAAAAAATGTTTTTAATTATCCAACGCACGCACTGCGGAATTTTTAACAAAATCCGGAAGTGCGTTCACTTTTCTTTTTTCTTATCATAAATTAAAACTCGGCCTGATCCAGAAGCACTATAACATTGGGCAGTTGTTTAACATTCATCATTCAGTCAAATCCATCAAAGCAAAAAAATTTCCACCACCTACCTTTGTCTCATTTCAACATCTTTCGAAATATCACAACACTGTACAAACATAGGAACTGCAGTGTCTAACAAGCACGATATGCTTGGACCAGCTTCTGATAACAGAGATACAAAAATGTAGCATTCAGGAGATTGATTCGTCCACACGTCGCACGTTGACTGAAATAGAAACAGCAGGGTAGAACAGCACTAGCACAAGCTCCAACAGTATTAATCGTGTTTATCGTTATAGCAAAATCTAAATAACAGTGCTCTCTATATATATTTGGTGTAATTCCTCTCTGTATATTAAGAACGCACGTTCAATAAGGCCTTCTCTTTTCACTTTTTCCAAAGCCGTCGCCACTTCACCAAGGAATGACCGGCTCACTACAAGAAAAGATTTTATAACACGTGCTAGCAGCAGTACCTCCAGGAGGTGTGACGTTTACCTTTAATCGAGGGGTGTGACTATTCAAGATTTGGGGCTATCAATTACCGTCTTATATATAGTAGATTAAAAAGGAACCTATGTGACACCAAATCTTTGAACAAATCAGTATATATGCATTAATAATGTAAAAGTTTTGGTAGCAATTCTGTAACATAGCAGAAATAAATCATCTTTTATGGTTAGAGTTGATATTAGCTAGATACTGCTAAACACTCTAAAAAACACTTTTACCTTCAATCCTGTTAATATTTCTTGTGCATGACTATCAAATAATTTGTAACGACTGTCCATATTCAACATTTTCGCCAAATTGTCCATCAAACTGTGCACCTTAAAAGACAAAAAAATGAGTTGGCTGTTAATTGTTAATATCAAATATTAGTGCTCATGTCATGTTAATTTCACATACATCGTGTCCAAGCAGTTTTTAAAACATGTGTAGCTAGCTACAAGCATGTTTCACTCATTTCAACCTGAGAAATGTGTAAAAAAGATACCAAATCTTTTATAACTAACATCTTACAAGAACCAGTACCAGTGAAATAATTTTCGAAAATTTAGCGGATGACAAAAATTTGTGTTTTGAAAAAAAAAGGATGCAAAAACATTCGTTTTTACAATAAAGGCCGACGCAAATAATGCATCCAACATCCCATAAAATGTTCAAATGTTTTAGGACCATTCATTCTAATTTTCAAGATGACGGACAACGTATTGAAATAGGCAGCAGTTTTAATTTTAAATGAAAATGGATTCCAGCGATGTAAAACATCATCGAGGTAAAACAAGGGACTGGATAAAAAAAAGAGAATTGGAAAGAGAAAAAGTTAACAACATTATTGCGGAGTTAAAATTAGAAAATTTGGCTGGAGGGTATGTTTAGAATGGAGATAACAGATTTCGAATATATATTTAGTCAGATTTCTGACCTAATTTTACCCCAGAGGAAATTCTTGGAGGGACTTTGTGTATGTTTTGCACTCCACGCAGTGCTAAAAAGTCAAATGGATAACACTACATACCAAACGCATCCAGCACCAATTTTGATGTTTTATTGGATAATATTGGATAAAAAGTTGGATTGAGAACAAACTTCATCCAACATCATCTAACATGATTTTTTTCTTCTCTTTTCATATTTCAAAAATTTTGACTCCGAAAATTTTCAATGTTGGATGCGTTTGGTGTCGGCCTTAACAACCACAAACTTGGGTAAAAAAGGGCCACTAATGATATAAAAAAAAGGTTAGGAACAATTCGATGGTCCACAATAAAGAAATACAAAGGATAATGATCATAAATGGGCAAACTCGCGTGAACTCCAGTTTTTTAAACAGAAACAAACTAATACAAATATTTCCAGGTCAGAATATGTTTAGAGTGGATGTTTTCAAAGAAAAAAAATCGAAAAAATAAATTTGGGATTACACACTGGTAACGCTAAAGAAATTCATAGAGAAATATTTTAGTGTAAAAGTTACGCCCATGCTACAAATAAAACGTTGAACTACCACACCCAACAGGGAAAAAACACAACACAAGCAACATCATCATACATACCTTGATTCTGATCTCATCAAAGGATGCAACTGCAAAAACATTCAGCAGCATTTTAAATACACTGCAACTGATGTCAGCATGGTTTATGCCAGTCTTGGAAACAAGTGCGTCGAGACAAGCAGTTAGCTGCGTCTGACTTGTAGCGTCTACGCTGCTGCAAATATCAGTACTTCCCAAACATTTGCAAATCTTCTAAAATAAATTTAAAACGCAACTATAAACACCAGAATCGGTGGAAGAAAGTTAATGCCCTGAAGATAAATAATAGCGATCGGGGTCTGTTGCAAAAGTATGTAATAGAAGTATTGATTTCTACTTTCTAGTAGAATGATTGGACTATTTTTGTTTGATCGGAAAAATTACTTCTACTTGAGTGAGTTTGTACTCAACTTTGGTGAAAAAGTTCTTGAATTATAGAAATTGTATGAAGACCAATTAAAATTTATTTTACAGAATGGCAGAAAGCATAATGAAAGAAAAAAGATCAGAGGGAAGCATCAAGCCTAATTATCACATGGACTAATGCTTCGTACATTCTTTCCCAAGCTTGCTTTTGCAACATTTTTTCCGTCGTTTTCTAAAGACTTTAATAGGAAATATACAGAAGCGACATATGAATTACCTTTATTTCAGTTCCCAACAGTTCGTAGTTGGCGCCTCTTATATAAGCTGCCAGGATGGCTAAACTACTTGACAACGATAAAGGTGATGATGAAGATACATTCTGTAGATGAGACAGGATGAGCTTGCAATAAACAGCCGGTTCAACAAAAAGCCCAATAAGTTCTGCTGTTTTTACAACCTATGAAAAAAAACAGGACTATGATATTAAATATTATTATACACCTGTAAGCAAAATTTAAAATTTGTTGCTACGTTTGTGGCTTCCGCCAAAGTCGTATTTGCATTACCGTCTCCACCTCCCACTCACCTTTATCCGTTACTTTAAAAAACGAATCCTATGTTAATTAGTGTCAGTTATTTCACTAGAAAGTATAATGCACACCATCTGTTAGCGTATGGAAAAATCCACAGTAATTCACTCGTCTTACATAATTTCCTGCATCGCCATTCTGTGCATCCCTGCCCGCCTGTTAGCATGAAGTAATTAAGTAATCTGCATGAGGGGGAGTTATGGCAGGACCATTTTGAGCAAAGTGGCAGAATGTGGCTATGATTACTGAGATAAATATGTATAATCTCCATGGTTTAACATTCTTTGAAGAAAAGTGTTTTTTCAAGATACATACTCACCGTTCGTTTTACTTCTACTTCTTCATCTTGTGCAGCTTTATATAAACCTTGTGATAATAATTCCATATGCATAGTTACGTGGTCCTCACAGTAGAAAACAAGATGGTAGAGAAGCTGTGCTGACTAAGAAAAATGAGACAAAAAAAGGTATCAGTTAAAATATTTTTAAACCAACAACTTAATGTGAACAGCATACTGGTGCAACAACAACTGTGTGTTTAAAAATATGATGAAACACTGTAAAAGCAAAATATTTTTTAATTACTTTAATTCTTGTTGCTGGTGTCCAATCTGTGATATCATGTACAATAGCAGGTAGAATCTTGGAGAAATTTCTTTGTACCAACACTCGACAACCTAGACTAGGTCTGTCATGGACTAGAAACGAAACACACTAGATATAGAAATATACATAAGGAATGTCTCTTTAGAATAATTTATTTTGAAAATATTTTGGAATAATAACATAGGAAAACTAAAATTTGATTCATAGCAGCCATTGCTGTGTCAAATATGTTGTAAACAAAAAAAAAAATTTATCAACCAATGACAGCACGAGAAACTATGTTCTGGCAGTTGTAGCAGTCAATTCACACTATAAAACACACAATACTGGCACAAAATTTCAAATCATTTCAAATTTTCTTTTTTGATCTTTTTGTAACTTTCTAACCATAATTGATGAAAATTTGCATCAAATTGGGAGTGTTCTTTTACATATTTCACAATAGAAAATATGAGTGTCGTCAGGTCATTAATAACAGTGCAAATAAAATAAAATAAATTGTGAAATACGCCAATATAAAAGATTTTTTTAAACTACTCCTTCGTAATAAAAGGGCTGAGTTAGATCACATAGTCTCCACCAAAAGATAAGTGTGATCAGACCTTCTCTTACCACTTTTTATTACTTTTATAACACTCCTGGCATGATGCAATGCAAAATATATGTATTAGGGTAGTTTTATTAGGGTACAATTAATTGTAGTAACTAGTTTACCATTTTCTACAATTATAAACAAGAAAGATATAAATAGTTCACACATTTTTGTTTCGATAATGCTTAAATGCTCAGATAACAAAAAACATATTCAATTCTTTTGAAATTGATTTAATAGGAACCTGCTAGTTCTAGTTTCTTCAAACCAAACCCATTTGATTTAAAAACACTTGTTACCTTCAAAGTCACAATATACTGTACATCGTGGTTACATCTGTACAAGAATATACAATTTTGTACAATTAATTGTGTACAATATATTGTAGCAGTGGAAACTACCCTTTATACTATCTGTTTTTTTTGTTTTGTTTTTTGATGATATCACACATTTCGAAATACAATATATTATCACATTTTCTAAGTTTCAATCTATTTTAACGTATCAAAAATTCTACAGGGCAGCAACTCAGTACATTACCCGAAAAACTGAAAGAACAGGCCATAGTACAATTAGCAGAAAAAACAAAAGTACAGGCCATATTATCAACCAAATACCTAACAAGTGTTCATAATGCTTCATTGTATGATATTCCAATTTATCTTTAAAATCATTCTCATTTTCTTCTTCGTATAATTTACCAGCCTGAAAAGAAAAAGACATATTCAATGGATTGACATTTAACTAGCGAAAAAGTAAAAAGAAAAAGAAAAATAATTTAAACGAGAAGTAAGTGCTATGTGAAAGAAACAAAGTTTATCACTTATAATAATACAGAGACTGTGTCTGTGTGTCTGTCTGTCTGTAACAGGCAAAGTGGATGAGTTCATTTTCCTTTGATGTCGCCGAAAAAGTTATGTCTAATTTGTTAATATCTCTGACGTTACGGCGCGACGTCAATAACAGGAGACGTCTTCCGAAGAGATGAGAGATGAGCGGTAGCATGCATACATGAAGACACATGCAAAATGATTATGGTGTGCTATAATAACGCATGAAAAAAAGCTGACTTGTGTACAAAAACTAAAAGCACCTCTGATATTATTATTATTACTATTATTTACCCAGGATAGCCTCTTCAGTTCCTAATAGAACTGATATCAATGAGCGTCCGCGATATCAATCCTATTCTCATGCTGAACGTTAAGCAGAAAGAATAGATTCACACTTTTATAGTCTCTGGCATGACTCGGCTGGGGTTTGAACCCAAGACCTTCCACACTGGAGGCAAACGCTATACCATATAACGCTACCACACGTTGGTGCTCCTTTTACACAATGTACCATAACTTTTCTGGGATAGTAAAAGAGCCACAAGAGACAAATTATAAAATTACTTAATCATCATGTCAGTCTCAGAGAGACAGGCATGTTTAACTTCCTATGGAAAATCATATGGTTTTCAGGGCCTCTATATGTAGGCAATAAAAGGCAAACTCAGTATAAATGTCATGGCAGAAAAAAATTTCTAGCACATCCGCCTTCTAATGCAGTTAATGAGATAATAAAATGATAAACATATTGATCTCGCTTCTGCAAATAAAAATTTAACACAGACAAAACACAATAATTTTTTTGTATACTTCACTTCTATCCATGATTCCCTTTCCTATATAATCCGGGCTTAAGGAATTCCTTCCCTTTGTTATCTAGGCTTTTTATTTACTAGTATATAGTTGCAACTACTTGCCGCCCTTGTTTACCCTGATACGACAGTTGTTCTTTCAAAGATGATACATATGCACCCCTTATTTTCCAAAGCGATGATTAGCCCCAACACCAACCTTGACCCCAGGGCTGGTTCTCTTTTTATAAACCCTGGGATCGAGGTTGCACCAACACGCGAAGTGCACAATGAAAGGATACGCAGTGCGTTTTATCTGACCACGTGTGCACATCCCACCTCCGCAAGCTTCTATGCTAGGTTTAAATCTGCAAGTTACATGCACATTCGATTTTGGTTCTAGTGGATTTTTTCAAGAGCAGCAAACAGTCTATAACTATTAGGATCCGGAAAGAATAACAAAATATTTCCAGTTAAGTTTTTTAAAGAATTATTTTGCATAGTACAGTATATATTATATACAGTGAAATACGGCTGAATTTCTTGCTACATTCTACCTCACTATAAATAAATTAGATTATATTTATACTGTTTTGCATGCACAATTGATACTTTCAAAACGTTTAAAATGCAGTCTGTGAAGCATTTAAAATAACATTTTATAAATATTTATTTAAAAAAGAAATTAAAAAATCCCAATCAAAAAATAAGATTTTAGGACAAAATAACACTTTGTTCAGGCACACGCATAAAAAATATAAAAGTATATATCATACAACATAAAAACATAAAAAAAAATCAGGCCAACGGTTACCACAATAGTAGACCTGCAGCGTTAGTATTTTTAAATCAAATTTATAGGTTAAAAAATTTAAAGGCATAATCTATAAAATCTGCTAAACAAACTACTAAATCTGCAAAAACAAAATCTATTGATATATGCATCAGTTCATGTTAATGGTGGCAAGTTCTTCTGCAACTTCAGCCAAAAACCCTTGTGGTTTACTGGTTGTAATGTATGAGAAGGACTTTTCCTTTAATCATTTACAAGTACGTCCTTTATTTTTCCAGTTAGGATCTCCATCAAATTTGTCCTTTTTTTTACTCTAAAAAATATATAATTGATCAAATAAGCAATCCAAAAATGAAGTTATAGTTCAAGGATTAATCAGTCACATGTGGGTAAAACAGACAAAAATCATTTGTCAACAACTACTATAATGGGTCTATTCAAAAATGCATACGTACTATAAATCGTCAATCTTATACTCCATTGTATGCTTTGCTTTTGACATACCCCTTTCCCGAACGTACAGATCACCCCTCCCCGAAAAATCAACTTAATGATTATTTAATTATAACACGTTACTTGAAAAAAGGACAATATGGGTAACTACGGCAGGTCTAAGGTGTTAAAATTGACATAACCACGCATTTTTTGCAGAAAAGATACATAAAAAAACTGCAATAATATTTTAAAGCGTAGATATGTAAGCCCTTCGAAGACCCCTTGTACACTTTGATACGCTTTTAGACTACCTCTATGCCTCCTTTTTCTTTGAGCATGCTAGCTACATTACTTTTTGTAAACAACCCCATAAACCTTTGTTGCTGCAGAGCTAAATGGACATTTGTCATGGTGGGTTGGTGGTTTCGTGAAGAACGCCAGGAGCAGCTTTAGAATTTGTACAGAAAAATCTTGGTTATCATATAAACGCTGCAAACGCAGATAGTCACTTTTAAAAAAACAAAAATCTCCAAACATCATATAAAAGCTGCAAACGCAAATACGCACTTCTACACGCAAAGAATGAGAATGTCCAAGTGGACTCGGTGAGTAAGTGCGTAACCGTGTTGCAGTTTATATTTTATTAAATTTTTTTGTGTACACTTTCTGAAGTTTAGCCGAACGTTAATTGGACGTTTGGAAAAATGCGAGTGCTCCCTCCTTTCCCAAATCCAAACTTACACATTCTTTTTGCACAGCTGAAATTCAGGTTAAATTACAGGACCTTACAGAACTTCACTTAAAGAAAAACAATTAAAATACTGCAGCTACTTACATTACATAGACATATAGCTAGCTACCTCCAGGGTGTAGGCTTTTTAGCAGTGTTCAAATGATGAGTCCAGCATGGAAATTGATCTAGCTAGCTATCAACATTATCAACAAAGTGTTTTTCACAACTATGTAATGCAAGAATGTATAAAGTTGTCATCATTAAAAGATTCTTCCAGATCACTGTCATCATCGCATCAGTGTCAGTTACACAGTGATACTCACTCAAACCTTTCTATGGTCGCCGCCATGACAGTTTGATGTCACAAACTTGGCTTTAAGTACAGCTTCACAATTAATTTTTCTTAGGTTCTATTCGTTTATTTTAAAGTTTGTGCTACTTCGAAGCTGTATACTACTTAAGTAGTTTGTTTACACGAAATCAAGTAGCACAGCACGAAACGCAAGATTTCGCTCAGCAAAAAATCTTTTTTATTCACGCCTGGCGGACTAAGAGCCACCCCTTATGGGGCGGCAATAATATATTTAATATATTTTATTTATAATTTTTTTATAAACAGAGATCTAAAGTTAACATTTTTGGAAAATAATGTGTTATTGATACATTTATTTTAACCTTAAACATAAAAAAGTCTAAAATCCAACAGTTTTAATAGAACTTTATTTCTACCAAGCTTGGTAACATGATTTTCTAGTTAGAAGACTAAACTTTTGGAAAGAAAATACAATGTATTTTAAGAGTATTAAGAGTATTTAAAAAAAAAAAAAAGTTTTTTATATGCACATAATAAATATATCAACAGGGTTTCAATTATGTATTTCAAGAGAGAAAAAAAAAATTAATTTCTTAGACGCTTTGTCGAAGAATAACCCTTATCAAAGAATAACGATTTAAGTAGAACGTTATAAAAACTTTTTCCTTCTAGATGAGGGAGACGTTTTATTACCTTCCTATTAATGCAACAAGAGTGTGCCTGACCAACTTGAACATATCAAAAATTTTGTGGTGATTAAACGTGGATAAACAAAGAAAATATCAAGTGTTCCTTGCTTTCACGCCGTCCTGACAAAATGTTTTTTATCCAAACAATGCACCTGTAAAAGAACAGTTCCCTAAAACGTCAACTCAATTAGAACTCCGTTTAAAAATAATCACAAATTACTGTTCTCCATCTCATTTATCAAGTAAAAAAAATCTATATTACCTTTCTAAAGTAGGTTAAACTTTTTTCTTTTATTTCAGGCATATCATCTGACAGACCACTCAGTAACAGTGGAATAAGTTTTTGAAAAAACGAGTATCTAAAAAAAAAATATCACAAGGGTGGAAAAAATTCTGCATAATAAAAAAATTGAAACCATGCAACAGATCTGGGAACACATACACTATGTATTTCGGGATATATAAAACTTGATTACAAACTCCTGGTCCTCTTTAAAGCCTAAAAACGTCTCCAAACGCTTCTGGAAAAACGAAACAAATAACTACATCCTTTTTTTATCCATACTTTTGAACCATGATAGCCTTGTTATGAAAAAGTGTGCTTTTATACACACATATACACATATTTTAAGATGTCCTTAATAAAATTTGTGGAGTAAAAATAAATATAATAAAATTTGTCAAAGATGACATCCAGTGCTGTACATTCAGTAAACACATGCAACTCCATACCACAGTAAAATAAAATGTTTAAAAACCTCACAGTCGATATAGTTAGTTCTATTTCAAAATAATAAGTAATAAAACACACCTATCACGCAGCTCAAGCATCCATTTCCCAACAACTTCTGTCACAATTAATCGCACTGGAGCTGAATGATCAAATGTTCTTTGGGCAATGTGAGTGAACACATCGTCAACTGCTCTCCCACTGGTGGCAAGAACAACAATACCAATTGTCTATGAACAAAGGTTAACAAATGAGATTTCCTGAACTCTTTTTAAATACTTCTGCTTATATTAATTACCACCACAGAAATTATTATCATGATTGTAAGCTTCACGAAAAATTGAATTATGCACATCTTTTGATTCAAATTTCAAGACATTGTGTATTTATCATACCAAAGTTTTTACTGGGAAAACCTGAACAACTATCTGCATGGCAACGACAAGTATTTTTTGTATTTTAACTTAAAAAAAGGTAATTCTGTTGTTAATTATACTTCTTTTAGATTAAAAAGGTTTTTTTAAAAAATGATTGCTGAAGAAGTTGTATCGGATTTTCACATTAAAGTCGATCATATATTTATTTTATCTTTTTTACGGCAATGGGCGTCGTTTGTACTGCTCCCTTGTTATTTTAATTATCATACACTCGAAATAACTATTTTTATTGTTGACCAAAAGGTTATGTCATTTTTATTCAACAGAATATCCACACAAACCTTAAGCACAGCAGCTCGAACTTTGTTATGTTGATGTGATAAGGATTTTAACAATGGAGAAACAAGAGCTTCTCCTTGCTGATAAAATCTTTCAGGACATGTGGAAGCTATTTTGTTTGTGCATAGACAGCTTGCCTACAAAACATAAAAACAAAAACTATATATCATGTTTACATTATTAACAACGAAATAACAATAGGAAAAAAGAATCACCTTCCTAACATCCCCGAAAGGATCCACTAATGTCTTTTGTAAAATCTGAACTAGTTCATCAATGTAAGTATCAATATCTTGATCATAAATATCCACAAGCTTTGATAAACTTTCTATTAGTAATAGCCGTATTTCTTCTGTTGGTTCGACAACTTCATCATCAGCAAGACGTTGATGAATGGTTGGAATAATGTACGCTAGGTATTCGTTTGGGCATTTAATATGACTACAGAATCTATTGTAAAAAAAGATAAGATTTAAAATAAGTGCTGGGGTCCCAACAAAATTATGTAGAAAAGAGGTATGAAGGAGGAAATGAATCAATACTTTTAAAGGTAATTTGCAATTATATGGGGTTAAGCAAAGAATGACTCAGCTGTTTTTCCAGGAAATGTTCACAAAATTCTTTACAAGTATACCATAACAACACAACCACATAGGAATTTCATGGGAATTGGTAGCCCAATTGGCAGGCAAACTTTGTTTACAAGGAAACTAAATGCTAACATGTCCATAACACCTTTTATTTACTCCTAAGTAGTATGCTGCATAAATTATGGCGTCATATTTAAGTAATAGCATTTTTACATTTTCTGTCATCAATAATTTTAGACCTGTTAAGAGATGTGCATTCAAACTTTATCAATACACTTTATTTTTATTTTTTAGCTATGCAAGAACATTGATTCAGAATTATTTTTATTTTTTAAAAAAATTAATTGTTCGTAGAGAGCTTTTATTTCACTTTGCAGTAAGAAGGCATCTGTTTTTTTGGCTATAACAGTCAGCAATAATTGAAGCAGACCTGAAATAATACATAATAGGATCACATGCCACAAAAAAAATAAAGCTAGTTTGAAATCTTTTAACGAAGAAGGTCGTAATGGCAGTCAAGTGAAAAAACAAAACAAACATTTAAAAAGCTATATCTGGAGTAACATGAAGTTTTAACGAAAAGCAGATATATCATTGGGAATTTTTCATGCAAATCTTTTAGTTAAGTCTAACTTGCAAAAGTATATATTTTGAGATCCCTTAATGTTAAATCTCAGATGCTTTGCACAACGAAAAGAAGGAATTTCCCTTCCTAGAAAATTTTTGTAATTCTATTCAATTTTTATCTGCAATTTTATTTCTTTTTTTAGAAGGTGAAATAATCTTTTTTAAAACTATAAGCTTACCAGGATACCATAAGCATACATTTTTAACCAAAAATGAAAGTTTATTAAATAATTACCGAGCCTGTTCCCTAAATTTCATATGCTTACAAAAAATGTGTAATTGTACGAAAATATGAAGCCATTTTTTCTTATAGAACCACAGGTCCAACTGTTTAAAGCTTAAATTTAGAAAAAACTACTCTTCTTTTATTATACAGTGTATTTTATCATCAAACTGTCAAAACACAAATGTACGAAGCTTAAATTTCATATTAAGGTGCAAAACGTAGTAAGCGTGATGTGCAAACCAACCAAAGAAACTCCATTTGGGAAATACAACTGATTGGTAGTGATGAAAATACAACCACACAATTGCGAACAATGGCTTTTGTATGATCAATTTGTCCCACTCTACCAAAAATCTTGGCTTGAGAAGCCTGATGCATGGTTGCACATACCTGATTATATACTTACTGGAGTATTAACTCGATTGCTAGTTCTCTGGTACGATCAATGGGGTCGCTAACCAATTTTAATGCTGGCTTGTAAATCTCTTTAAATATAATTTCCAGAACATCATTCTTATAAGGTGGAGATTTATTTAACACTTCTTTAGAAATTTTCTCAAGTGCTCTTTTTCGTGCTATTTTATTTTGATCTGATAAACCATGAATATCTCTTCTGATAGTCTACAAAAAAAAGTATATTATACTATAGTATGCCAAGCCTGTGTGTATAACCTAAGATAGCAAACTGGTTCTGTGATTTTCACTCCATGGAGTCATTGAATTGACTAAAGAGGAAGTTAACCTAAGACTTTTTGATAATTAATTTAATTAGACATTAAATCATATAATTTATTTCTTGTGTTTTCTCTGTGCACTATACAGTAAAGCTTAAATGTTACTTTACATGAACATGATAGTTATCACATGTGCACAAGTTTTGGTGCCATAAAAACTTTTGTTGTTATTGTTATCCTATTGTTAAATAAATGAGCTATTTTTTTCCCATGTCAAAAACAATAGAGTTTATTTTCTGCATCCAAATTAGCTCATATAAAAAACCTCACATTTGCCGTATTTTGTTCTGAAATGAAAAGAAAACAACCCTACGAAACTTAAAAATCCCTGTATTTTATTTTAGAAATGATAAGATAATGCTCCTCTGAATTTCAGAAATGACCGTATTTTGTTCTAGAATCATCATCATCATCATTAATAATAATAATGAGGAAAATTCGCTTCAAAGCCTAAAAATCGCTGTGGTTTATTCTAAGACGACAAGAAAACGACTGTACAAGTTTAAAAATTGCAGATATCTCCATATTTCCTCTAAATATGACAAGAAAACAATGGTAAGAAGGATAAAAAACGCTGTATTTTGTATAAATAAAGTAATTGAAACTACCATATTGTTATTTGCAGTAAACATTTTTCCTCTGCCTAAGTGGATTTTTCCACAGGCCTTATTAGTTAGCCTCTTATAAAAAAACGAAGAGTATGTCCGTGTGTCTGTAACAGGCAAGGTGGATGTGTTCAGTTTCCTTTGATGTAGCCGAAAAAATTATGTCTTATTTGTTAACTTTTCTGATGTTACGGCACAATGTCAAAACATTCATTTAATATCAACAACTTACTTTGAGGCCAAATAACTTGGAAACAAGGTGTTGATGTCAGTTATATTTCTCCGCACAGGTAACTAGGGACAACCTGGGACCACACCAAGTTTCCCAAACCTAGGTGTGCAAATCCGTTTTAGAATGGATTGGTTGATGACGTCATCAAATAACCTTTAAACCCCAATATATTTATAACCATTTGTCAAAAGTATAAACTTATACAATTTCTCAATCAGCATATCAAGCTCCACACCATAGCAACAACGGGTTGAGGAATTTCTGATAAAAGAATTTTGTTCATTGGTGGGTCCTTGCTGACGTCAGCAAAGACATGATTTTGTACATTATTTACTAGCATTTCAGGTTGTATATATACTATACAGGCAAAAAGTAAAAAAAAATTAAATTTTTTAATTATAATTAAATTTTTTAATTATTACTGACGCCATCAAAATTTAAATGAATTTTTCATTGTTCATTGTGCATGATTTCTTTTATTTCAAATCGAAAAGAATTTATTTCAACAAACAGTTGTAAAAATTACTGATCTATAACCTGTTAGCCTGATGGGGGGTATGATGCTCAAATGAGTATTGCCAACCTTGTTCCCAACAATCCTTTGGGACGAAGTTGCCTAAGTTACTCAGTAGATGATACAGTACCGCTTAAATGTAACTTTACATGTATGCAAGTTTTACGACGTCGTTTAACGATCTCATGTCTACATAAAGAAGGTTCACATATCTTTTGTTTACACACGAACTTAATTGCTTTCTATTGTTATCGTCGTGCGCGAGTCATAACAATAAGATTTGATGAATCCTTTTGTTGTCACATGTAACATGCATGTTATTGTTTAAAAGTGTTAAAGATCACGAAGGCTATTGAAATATATTATTTTAGAAAAAAGAACGAACACTTAATATTTAAAAAAAACTAATGTTGCTACTTTTTAAAACTTTTAGTAATAATTCTTTATCATCGAAGCATATTTTTTAACATGCGAAACTTTTAAAAGGTATTCTTATAATAAGCAACGTTTAACAGCGCAAACGGAAAAACCCTACTTTCAGGACTTTCCCTTCACGATAAGATTTCGAAAACAAATTAAATTTCAATCCCGAAGAAAGAAAAATCTAAAAATCTAACTTTTGACGTTCTTGACAGATCTAAACACTAAACTTTTAAAATGCGATCTAAAAAAGCATTTCTATCGCCGCTTTTTGTTCATAAATTTTTAAAATGTGATCTAAAAAAGCATTTCTATCGCCGCTTTTCGTTCTTAAATTTTTAAAATGTGATCTAACGAAGCTTTTCTATCGCCGTTCTTCATTCTTAAATTTTTAAAACGCGATCTAAAAAAGCGTTTCTATCGCTGTTCGTTCTTAAACAGCGAAAACATAACATTTATAAACAAATGGTTTAACATGGCCGTTCGTGAGTAAAAACAATAGATAAATAAATCTTTGTTAAATTTTATTTTATTTTGTTGATCTCTTGACGACTATAGCAATTAAATACAACAATGGGACACACGCAGTTCACATGAGCTAATTAAATTTCGCGAACAAGACATGAACTCTATTGTTTTCAACATGCAAAAATAGCTCATGTATTTAACAATAGGTTAACAATAACAACGAAAGTTCTGACGCTACCGAAAGCTCATGCGAAGGTGATAAATATCGCGTACATGTAAAGTTACACGCAGGCGGTACTGTACTCAAGCGCAATTTGGGAACTTTTTCGTTCTTATAAAGACAACACACGAGTAATGGTAATATTGTGGGTTTCAATAACATTAAATATATTACATATATAAATTGTATTTTTGTTTTCTTTATTTTGATAAATTTTACCTTCTTATAAGATTTCTTATAGGATTTTAACGTTTATTTAGTAGGTGGTATTGTAAAGGGTTAGGGTTAGATTTAGGGTTAGATTTACTATTAGTTATTACTTTAGTGTACAGAACATGATTTCCAAATGACGAAATAGAGTACGTTCCATGCTCAAAAGAGTTCTTATATTAAAGGGATCCCAAGGTACTTTTACAAGTTGGACTCACCTGAAAGATTTGCATGAGAAATGCTAAATGACATATTCACTTTTTGTTAAAACTTCATGTAACTCCAGATATAGCTTTTTAAATATTTATTTTTCTTGTCGCTCGACCGCCATCTTGGTTATCTTCGACCTTCTTCTTCGTTAAAAATTTTCATTCTAGCTCCAGTCTTTTTTAGTGGCACGTGACCCTGTTACGTATTATTTCGGTAGCGCTTTAATTATTACTGACTGCATAGCCAGAACATATACCTTCGCGTGGCAAAGTGAAACGAAAGCTCTCTACAAACAATTTTTTTTTTTTTAAAAATTGAAATAATTCTGCATAAAGTTCTTTACGAACGATTATTTTTAAAAAAAAAATAGAAATAATTCTGCATATGTTCTCACATAGCTGAGCAATCAAACGAAAAATAAAATGTGCATGATTTTTATTTCAAAGGACTGTTATTTGAGACGCAGGTTGTGAAAGTTACTGATCATTCAACATGTCACACATTTGTGTATGGTTTTTATTTCAAAAGGATATATTTTGGAAGGCAAATATAAGTAACAAAATATCAAGGTGTGACTATAAGCCCATAAAAATTTATAGAAAAAGTTAAAGGGGGAAGGGAGAGGGGGCTGCATCACCCCTCCCCCTCCAGCACGAATAGGATTAAGGGCGGTTACAACCTTTGTAATTTGAGACTTCACTCGCATTTGCCGAGGTAATTACCGACATATTTTCAAAACATGTACATTCGCGTCGGCAATTATTTGACGTGGTAAAATCGCACATAAAAAGATATAACAACGGAAAAAAGTATTTGTTTTTCCACAGCATAGTTCAGTTGCCTCCTACGGCAATGCACGAACAACAAACTGCAATTATTACATTCAGGAGAGCGGCAGCGCGGAGTTTTTGCCGACGTAATTTTGTTGTGAAATTTAAATGAATGGTGTTATTATGAACAACGTAAGGTATAGAGAACATTAAAGTCGGCCCCTTTCCTTCATGCTGACACTCTTATGCTCGGCTGGTGCATTACACTGAGACTCGAACGAAAGACGGAAGACCATTTGGAACCATGCCACAAGTCAGTCCGACCTTCATCGTCACAGAGAATACTGCGAGAAGAGTGCGCACCCATGCAAGTTAAATATAACCAGAACATGGGAGAGGTTAGGTGTCCTGTACCTTAATACAGCTTTCGGACGAATGTTCTCGTGATGTAATAATACCAAAGAAAAAATATGTTCCATAAAGTTTAAAAAATCTTTTTAAAAGGGGAAAGAGAAATCAAATATGTTTAGTAATAATAATCGAAAAAAATGTATATCGTATTAAAAAGAAGTCCAGAAGTTCTGTCTCCCACACGACACAGCAGGCAATAAGTCAGCCCTGCCCTCGGTTTTGTGAGAGGAGATGTTCTGCGAAGACTCTAACAATTGAGTCTCCTGTACAGTTTTGCTTTGCATTGAACTGTGCCTGTGACAAGCATTTTCGAAGCATGTCACCGGCGACTTCTGCGATATTCAACTTAATGATGCCCTGACCTTCAGTTCGTAAATAGCACGTGTACAACTTACTTCCTAATCAGTTTATCATGACCAAGACTGAGTATGCTTTTAAAAGGTCTAATCATGGAGGTACAGAGCAGCGTTGATGTTAGACAGGATACCTGTCTCTCTTTTCTGCTTTCGCGCTTCGATGTCTGTCCTGCTTTTGTAACCCTGCTTATTTTAGCGCGCTATCGCAAAAGGGAAAAATGATGAGTTTAATTTACTAGACTACGTTGATGTTTGCGCTACATATTGGAAGAATATCATAAAAACAAACTTTAATTAGACAGTAAATTCTGCCTCTCTCTGTATCGTGGGATAAATTAAAGTAGTATTCTTTTCTATTGATTTTTTAATATTTTTTAATAAAAAATATTTCCATCTACTGAGTAACTTAGGCAACCTCGTCCCCAAGGATTGTTGAGAACAAGGTTGGCAATACTCACTTGAGCATCATACCCCGCCTAGGTCGACAGGTTATAGATCAGTAATTTTTACAACCTGTTTGTTGAAATAAATTCTTTTAAATTTGAAATAAAAGAAATCATGCACACACCTGCTGCTAATATCTTATTTTTTTGTTTTATTGCTTAGACGGCTAGAATATCATGTTGAATTATTTTTTTTAAACAAAAACAAATCATTCGTACAGAGATCGATGTGGAAAGTACGTTGAATTTTTTTAACTTTGTTGCGACAGTATTTTAATTGTTTTTGGCTATGAAAGTCATTAATAATAGCGAGTGAGAGTCAGTAATGTTTAAAGCGCTACCGAAATACTACGTAACAGAGTCACGTGCCACTAAAAAAGACTGGAGTTAGTCTGAAATTTTCAACGAACAAGAAGATCGAAGCGGCCATTAAGGCGGCAAGAAAAATAAATATTTAAAAAGCTATATCTGGAGTTACATGAAGTTTTAACAAAAAGTGAATATATCATTTAGCATTTCTCATGCAAATCTTTCAGGTGAGTCCAACTTGTAAAAGTACCTCGGGATCCCTTTAAGCAATTTGGGAACAATATATTTTGTTCTTTTATAATTATTTCGTAGTTGGTCGTTGGTCGTTGGTCATGCAATTATATTTTTTTTTTATAATCATTTCGTAGTTGGTCGTTGGTCATGCAATTATATTTTTTTTTATAATCATTTCGTAATTGGTCGTTGGTCGTTGGTCATGCAATTATATTTCGTTCTTTTATAATTATTTCGTAGTTGGTCGTCGGTCGTTGGTTGAAACGATTCTAACGTTTAATTTAGTAGGTGGTATTGTAAAGTTGCTCCCCTTTTTTTTATACTGTATCCAGCTACTAGAACAAGAGGGTGCCGATAAGCCGCAAACGCCCGCATATATACGGGCGAGTTCGGGCGACTTTTCGAATTAAATTGACGGTTGTCCGCCGAAACCGCACGCACTTTCCCGAACACGCACAAACTCGCCCGGAACATTCCCGAAATGCAACACCTTGTAACATAAACATGGCGGACGACAGTTGAAAGAATGCGTTTGAAGAGAAAGGAGTTAATAAAGTTTATATATAAGTTACTTATCAAGTAAATCTTATCAAAAATCATAAAAAACAGTTCTTTTAAGAACTTCGCTACCACATAATTAGTTCATTTTAATTTTTATACTTTTTTAAATAATTTTTCGAGAGTCATTTGTGGTGAATCTTTTTTTTTTCGGGCATTGTTCGGGACTATGCGGGTTTTTTCAGGCAAATACCTGAATTTTTTTCAAAACGCCGAACTCGCCCGAAAACGCCCGCACTTTTTACGGCGTATGCGGCTTATCGGCACCCTCGTACTAGAACTGCCCTTTGTGAGACCTTTGTCAGCAGAACTGCCCTCCTGGAAGCAAATGACAGGATATATCCGTCGAAATTAGTGAGGCTAACCATACAAAATAGAAATCACTTCTACAGTCACAAACCTGAATAACTTTAACTGCGATTTCTTCTGCAGAATCTACCACATGTTTTTGAGATTGCTCCTCGGCTGCCATTTTGAAACAAATCAAAACAAAATGTACCTGGTGTAAAAACATCACAAATTATTTAGAAATCTTGACCCCGCACCCTTCTTCGCTTGTTTGCTGTGCAACAACATTTTTCAGATCATTCTTTTTGGCATCATTCATCCACCCGACTCTGTGTAGGTTTTTTGATGTGTGGATGTCATTACAATTGTTCTTTTTTCTTACTGCATATAAGTAAAATCGATTAGCGGTCATCGAATCTTTTCCATCCAGCAATACTGTTCTGCCCGGATTATGAACGCTGCCCGGATTATGTACGGAAGCTTGCCACGTTTATAACCAGGGCAGAAAATACATAATCAGGACAGAGGCCGGCCTATGTACGACAGTTAAAAAAATATTATTTGGCACTTATAGAACGAACATAATCAGGGCAGGCCGGCTTATGTACGACAGTCTAATATTATTTGAGACTTATAGAACGAACATAATCGGGGCAAGCCGGCTTATGTACAACACTTATGTTATACTTATAGAAAGAACATAATCGGGGCAGGCCGGCTTATGTGCGACACTTTTACGTTATTCCTCACTTATAGAACGAACATAATCGGGGCCGACCGGCTTTTATATTATTCGTGACAAGCAAATAGCCCTGGTGGCAAAGTAGTTGTTGTTCTCAAATGAAACGAAATTTCGTGGAAACTAAATTTTGGGATTCGCAATTTACGTCGGGACCTAAGTTGATTAATTTCCGCGAATTTCTCAAATTTTATTCATAGTTATCGACAAGTTGTCTGCGCAGGACAGGTCAAAAAAAATCTTACAAAAAATAACTTTTTCGCTGAATTTATTCTTCTTTATCATCAGTAAATTGCTAAACACGTTTACAAACCTTTTTAAGTCAGTAGTTTTGTGGCGGTTACTATTTTTCGCTCGATTTATGTTGTTGTTGTTGTTGTTGTTGTTGAAATATGAAAAAAGGAAAAAGAAAGCAGAGATTCCATAACATAAAATTAATCTTCGCGAAATACACTCTGTTTTACCTCACAAAAATAAATGCTAGCGAAAATTAACCAACTGTAGAAAAAAAGCGAAGTCCTCTCGGGAAACGGTAATGAGCTCAACAGCCGTTACAACCTTGCATTTTGCCTTTTTGATGCCGCTCCGTAATAACGACTCAGGGGCCATAAGACCCTGGGGACGAGGTTGCGAACGTTATGTACACGCTCAAGGCTTTCCCAGATCATCGAAGATTATTAAAAATTTTTTGTCTTGTACGGAAAGTAAACCATGAAGAAGAAAATTCATATTTTGAAACCATTTTAAATCAATCAAATTTTAATCTTCTTGAAATCAGACTTGGTGACCTTAAAAATATGAAAAAATTCTTGAAAACCTTGTCTGTCTGTACACACATTTTTCATCAAACCTGGTCTACAAATGTAGTAGCAATATCATGTGTCTGCACTTTTTATAATAAACTTTCAATAGGGTTCCATGCTTCCATTTTTGGGTATTTTTTATGTTATTATGTTAATGTGTATTTTGAAATATCGCAAAAATTGTGATAAAAACCTTAAAAAAACACTTCAAAAATGGAGAAAAAGATTGTTTAAAAACAATATAATAAACATGGCAGACACGCTGTTTAAGAAGACAATACATTGCAGTCACAATAATTCCAATTTTTGGAATGTAGTAAGCGCAATTTCAACAAAACTTCATCCCTAGGACCGTTTTTTCGGGATAAAATGGAAATAGAATCCGTGGGGACAAACTTGCAATTCAATTATTGAACATGTCTTACAGAACAATCAATATCAACACTTTTATTTTGAAATTTTAAACTTGATGTAAACTTGAGTACACCTGTGGGTTTGTACGAGTTATAGTTCACAATATTTTTTTTATATTCTTATTTAACGATTCATACAAGGGTTCTTTTATGGCTGTGATTGCATCCTCGTTCCCCAGGATTTGTTGATTGATGTCAAAGCCGCTAGCGCTTAGTAGTTGCTTAGTGTTGTTCTGCCTAGATTGCGAAAACGGTCCGTTTATAAACAGGACGGCCGGATTAGGTACGCATGGCCTGATTATGTCGTGGTGACCGGATTATAAAAGCTGATATAATGGCTGGCCAGGTAGGCTGTGATTGGCATTTTCTTCGAACTTTTATGAATGAAACATTGACGAATTGTTGTCACAAAATGATGGATTTCTCTGCAAGATAAACACCATTGAAAACTAGGCATGGCGAAAGAAAAAAAAGTCTCGACGTAATTTTTCTCTGCAAGATAAAACACCATTGAAATCTAGGCATAGCGAAAAAAAAGGTACATCAGAGATTAAAAACACAAATTTTCTATGATGTTAATATTTCTTTCAGTAAAATGCCTAATCTGCTATATAATATACAACGTTTGACAATTTAAGTTCCTCATTATCTCAACTAATTAAATAGCAGTCAAGATTTAAAGCATGGTAAATTAGAAAAAAAAGTAAAAAACTACCTAGCCTGGGCCCCAAGAATATTTCAACACTTAGAAATTAAGGGACGAAACTGCCATACCATGGCTATATCGTAATAGTACAAGAATTATGAGAATGCACTCACCGTAATGTATTTTATATGAAATATCTTCCGTTGGTGAAGGGTGAGGGAGAATCACATTCATTGGCTGAGAAAACGTTTTCGTTCTCGGCAAAGTAGCAAACGGATAACAGATAAAATACAATTAAATATTATACAGCATTTAAATAGTATGATGGATTGGAATTAAATAACAATGAAAAAGCACAAAGCCAATCAATAAATATCAGTAAAATATACAAAAACATTAGGTCCATAAAATCCATGGCTAAAATCTATCCACTGTAAAAAAAAATGTCGATTTGATTATCAGTAGTTAACATTGTCACAAAATTAAAATCATATGTAAAATAAAAACTAATCTAACATCATACAGCGCTAAGGACCTGTTTATGTGGGAGGCAGGACGGGACGTTTGCCGGGATTCCGCACTCATCAATAAGCGTACTAAAAATCACTTTGTGTTTATATGGAAAATTTTTGTCCCTCAGCTCAGGCGAGACTTTTTTCCATATAACACAGTCCCGGGACGAACGACGCAACCTTCTGCATATTTTAATTCAAAAGAGAAAAAGATCCCGATAAACTTTTTTCCATATAAAGGTGGGACAAATGAATCCAGCATACATTTTTCCCCGACAATCGTCCCGTCCAGCCTCTCATACAAACAGCCTCTAAGTCAACAAATATGCAGTCAAACAAAAGGGTTAAAAAGCAACAACAAAAATGTCTAAAAAATGTTTACTAACTCAAAATGTGTAAAATTAAGCTTACAAGATTTGAAGCATGCAAAAATCCATGGAAATCAAAAAAATATGGAGAAAAGAAAACGATCACAAGTAAAAATATCAGGAAGAAAATTTCGCACAAAAGCCCGCTAAATCTTCGAAGAAAATCCTATCAATTACTTTTTGTTATTTTACCTGTAGAGCCGTGAATATTTATGTACGAAAATTACACAATTTGATACTTGGTAAATACTAAAGGTATCGTAACAATACGTTTTTCGACAAAACTTCGGTCGTTGTATTGCATTTGCGAAACTAAGCTTCCGCGAAAATTTCTTCCCTTTACGTATCATTTATGTAAGCTACGCTTCGAATATTTCAAAAACGAAGAGTAAAATCATAGCAGCTTTCAAATTAAATGCGCACGGCCTCTAATGCAATTACCAGAATTGAACTTCCAATGGCAAGCAACAAGCAGGTTTTCTTGGAAATAGAAGATCATTATGTGAGTGGTATATCTTGATTTTGTCGCGGTTATGCAAATCCTCACATAAAACCTGGCACAGGCGCAAATAGGAGTACGTATTAGCGCGATAACATTCTTTAAACACGCTTGTGAAAGTTGAAAAAAGTCTAGAATCAGAACCGGCGCATTTACATTTCAAAATTACTAGCATTACGAGCCGATTCGGTTCGCGTTAGGGTAGTTTTAAGCAATGACTTATCTTCCCTGCCTTTTATCTCGGAAGCACTTGCAGTGATGTTATTGTAACTGCCGGACCAGCGGCTAATTCTAGAAAATGACGTCACCTTCTCCTGTTCAGGCTCCTTATTATAACTAATTCTAATGATATCCACTTCGTCTGGCGACTTCCGAGTGCCTTTCACAGATTTGAACATACTGTTTGTAATAAGCGAGACAACAATTAAAGTCAATAAAGAGCACCCCATTGCGAAGGTTCGAAACGGAAACAGTTGCATTTCTTCTTCTTCGTCATAAAACGGGTACCTAATCATGATCGGTATACCCAGAGTTGATTCCCCACCCAAAATACGCAGCACAGCTCCGACGAAGAAAGCGCACATGGAGCCGTAAACGTTCACGAACTTTAGGTATACTGCACATAGCAACTGCGGAAATAACAGCACGAACACCAAGTCTGAAGAGAGCACCCAAAGCTGGTAAATACTTTCGATGGTTAAACCCATCACTGTCGCGATAGCACCCACCACGAAGATTCCAACACGAATCACCCATATTAATTCTTTACCAGATGCCTGTAATATGCATGAGTTTATAAAACAAACAGTAATGAGGAAAATAAGTGAAGAGTAGTCCTAAAGATTGTCAAAATTTTCCAGTACATAACAGACTATGGATGACCATTCTACCAATTTTTACAATTTAACACTGAAAGTGACTTGTGATAATTTAGTTTTGCCGATTAAGTCGTTCAGAAATTTCAGAAATTTCAGGCTTTTCCAGGTTTTCCAGTTTCCAGACTCAGTACATAGCAAAATCAGTTCTTTGATTTTTTTTTCACCTGTCTACAGCGAAGACGTTACTGATGAAAAATAACAAGCAACAAAAAACAGTGGTACAATTAGCACCATTTCGTTGCATCTGGCGAACCCACCTTTTGCCGTATGACAAGTTTGTATATGTTATAACTAAACATTGAGCTGGCTGATAAGACCGATGAGTCTGCAGAAGACATGACAGCAGCCGACACAGCGCCCAGTCCAATGAACGACACCCACGTGGGCGTTAAATACTGTAATACTAATGGTAACACGAGGCGTTTGTCGTCGATACTTCCATCGGCTTTCAGATATTTCGTCGAGTTGTCGTTTATAACAGTAGCCCAATCTAAACACAAGGACGTGTTGAAGTGTAAAATTACTTTGCAACAGTGACAATGGTAAGAGATCGTAGAAAAATAAAAAGAGTCACCTGTTGCTTGCGCGATGCCGCCGATCAAGATGGCGGGGAGAGCCATGATTATACAACCAAAAGCAGCTGTGAAGGACAACATCTGTGCGTATTTTGCAGATTTTGCTGATAATACACGTTGGAAATATACTTGCCAGGGAATACCTCCAAGACACTATATAAAATACAATTTAACATTTTTGAGATAGGAATACAAATAAATCGACGTATAGTAAAAGACCACTGTCACATAAAATTAATTTTGGGTTTCTTTACGGTGAAAACCGACAGAAAAAAAAGTTTTTATTTCCGGAAAAAATCAGTGAAATTAATTTTAGAGAAAATAAGTTATTTCTAGTAATTCGTGGAGGTAAATTTTCACGAAATTCACGAAATCCGCAAAATTAACCAACCTAAGGTAATAACGAGAAAAACAGTGAAAATATAACCTGAACACCAATGCGTGCAGGTTATATTTTCAAATAAAAACACGGACACGACTGAATTCAACTTTTTTTAAACTTTCTTGTAGGACATCTCAGATGTAGAAAAAATACAGTCGACTCTCCTCATCCCAAGCATGCGCTATCTCAAAGTTCGCATCATCTCGAAGTTCGCGCTATCTCGAACAAAAACCATGGTATTGTCAACATTTAGAGCATCACATCGCTAACTAAAATCTGTCGCGTTATCACGAACTACGCTAGCTCGAATTATTCCCTATCCTGAAATAATTTTTGGTCCCTTGCGACGAATTACAGTCGTTATCTCGAACTTTTTAGAAAAGGTCGCTCATAGAAAACAACCCATCATAAACAATTTTGTTTATGTGTTCGAACGCTGTATAAGTTTTCGAATCTCCAAATGTTTTTCGAATGTTTTTTAACTTTCGAAGGTGTAGGGTTGTATTCATTTATATATCGATCGCTGTAGGTATCTTAGAGGCTTTTTTCCGACATAATTTTCTTCTGCGTTATACGGCAACTCAAAGAAAAATGAAAACCCCGGTATCTTGAATTTTTTGTCCGGACCATTGAGAGTTCCGACTGTAACTACATAAATTTCGCGACAACGAAACACAAGAATTTGGGTGGAAATTGCAATTAGTAACTTTTCGTTACCATCACCATCAGATCTAATTCGTTCTAAGACATAAAATAACATTCAACTTAAAACAATTGAAAATTTTAACGGTTTGGACAAAAATATTTGCTTAAAACAAATTTTTCTTATCAAAAAAGTCAAGAGAAAACGAGAGAAAATCGCCCAGGGAATACTGAAAAGTTTGATCAATAAAGATTAAAGGAAAACAAGGAGTTTTAGCCAAACAAGTGAGATATGGCCGCAGAATTTCTTCAAAATATTCAGCTATTAGGAGCAGACTGTATAACAATATACATCGCTTGAGTCATGCACACGATTGCGTTTTGAAAAAAAAAATAAAAAATAGGTAAAAATTACCAAAAGCAGGGCAGAGTCAATCCACACACCAAGATGGCGATCCTCTATTTTGCCAACAATTTCAGTTTGTTTTGTAGACAGAGCACTCACATTATCATGAGTCAACGCGAATGGAATGGTGAGCCACTAAAAAAATGTGAATACAAGTTTAAATAAATCAATAGTGCAGCAAAAAGAAACAACAACAAAACTTTATTGGAAGAAAATTTCGCGGGAAGAAAATTTCGCGAATTTCGAGATTTGGCTCGGTCATTCGCGAAATTAAATACCCCGCGGAGATTAGTTTTTTTCCTTTACTCGCGAAATTTAATTTCTTTTTTATGTATACACATGTTAATATTATTTTAAAAGTGAAGAAAAAAATGTGGTTAAAAAACAAAAATTTGTTGAGTTTGATTGTCTTTGTCCAAAAAAGGAACAAAAAAAGATATCAATATAGGCCATTCGGGAAATTAAATTCCCGCGAAATGCATAATTTTCCGTGATTCGTGAAATTAAATTCCCGCGAAATCAAGAAAATTTCGCAAAAGGCTTAATTCGCGAACATTTCTACCCGCAAAATTTTCTTCCAATAAAGTAGCTATAAAGCCACTAACACATTAGAATGTAGTTTCAAGTAAAATATCACTTTAAAGTAACGCTAAACAGTACGGCAAGCTTTGAAGCATGTTACTGTGACAGATCTTACACTGTGTAAAACAGACTTAAAAGGTGGGTCAACAACAGATGCTGATTTAAGCAAGACATCGCCCCGAATAATTTTCGTATGCAATATGATAAATAGATGTCGAACTTTTTATAGCAGTGCTAAGATAAGAAAAAAACTAGTGGATGTAAGAGTTAGTTTACATTGAGAATAAAATACCCACCAGCCCAATGAATATGCAAAACAGTTGCACCACATCAGTGAACGCCACAGCGTACAGACCACCAAAAAATGTGTAACCTATTGCAACGCAAGCGGAAGCGATGACAGCGTAATCGATATGTACTTCCAACACTACGCTTAAAGTTGCACCCAGCGAACCAAGGATGGCGGCCGACCAAAACGTCTCACCCAATAACGCTGGTAAATATAATATCCCGCCCATGATTTTACCGTATTGGATTTGCAGTGGATCCAGCATGGTCACGTGACCTTCTTCGCGCATTTTTCTTGCAAACAATAGCCCACCTATATAATTAACATACAGAACTTTAATATACAGAAAGTTGTTTTTGATCAAATCCAACCCATAGGAGATTGGTAATAATAAACGGTTAAGAGAAGGTGTACAATCTATTTATGTGTATAGTAAAGGACAAAGTTGTTAGTTTCGCACTCCGATATTTATAGGATATGGATTTAGCTACCGATGGTTAAATGTCCAAAACATGATCTTACATTGTTTAGCTAGTGGAAGGTTTTATTTCAAATTGAACTTTGCAGCATTCTCTGCTGAAGCTTACACAACAGTTATATTCCATTAATAAATTTTCCCAATTATTAATATTGTTTAATCTCGTAGGACTGTCCCAAACATAAACAAGTAGACACATAAGTGGCAAATCATTCCTTTTCCAGGCATCATAAATAGTATTTACTCTAGGGGCCAGCTTGACATTGCCAATTATTTGTAATTGTAAAACAAATGTTAAGCAAACAGTAAGCTATTTGCTACTCTGCTATTTCTGAATATTTCAACTTTTCAATAACATGGTGTTTTAGCCAGGAGACCTGTCATTTTACCCAGTTGAAGATTTATTATGTATTTTCATGGATAGACTTTCAACGCTTTATTTACCAGTATAATCAAATATTTCAAAACTACACTTTAAAGATGCACTTATAATTTCTCTGCACCGGATAAAGCATTTGGTTCTTAACCTAGCACAGACCTTTTTCAAATTTATTTCGGTCACGAGGACCATATGTAATATTTTTGTTAAAATTTATATTTTGTTAAAAATTGTTATCAGTGTCTCAAAAAACAGCTGGGTTCAGCTATCGGGAACTATTGTTTTAATGAAACATTGTTAGCTAAATTTCATCAAATCAGTCTCGAAACGTATCATACCATGTTTGAAGTTTTCCCAATTTTACTAAAGTTATAAGACTTTAAAAACAAGTGACTGAACAGTTTGGAATTATTTTTTTCGAATTTTGACAAGTTTATCGCCTAAAATGATATATTTTAGCCTGCTCAAAATGGGTTGGACGGGGTATGTTAATTACTATAGTAGACTGTGTTAGATCTAAACTCAACTTCCTCTGTATCAAGTCTGTCCTTATAACCTCCTGCCAAGTCTTTCTCGGTCTGCCTCTGGGCTTTGCCCCAGGAACTATCAAGTCTCTACACTTTTTTACCCAATTACCCCCCTCCATTCTTTCCAAGTGCCCCAGCCAATTCAATCTTCTTATCTGGATAACATCTTTAATTCTACGGATACTTAGCCTGCTTCTTAGCTCATCTGAACTCTTTCTGTCTCTCAGACTGGCGTTACACATCCACCTAACCATTCTCATATCATTCCTTTCTAAACGTTCAAGATCTTCCTGCTTCACTGCCCATGTCTCACTACCGTACAACATAACACTTCTTACACAGGCCTCATACAACCTACCTTTTACCTCAATTGACAAGACTCTGCTAGTCAACAAAGGAAGTAACTCTCTGAACTTTTTCCAAGCAGAACCTATCCTGCAAGTAACACTTCTTCCAACACCCCCTTCACTGCCCAACATATCACCTAAGTAACAGAAGTTCTCAACTATCTCTAACGAGCCACTGTTGTACATCATTAAAGCTGGAAATACTTCATTCTCTATAATCTCACCTTTGCAACGCTTGCATACAAACTGAATGTCAGCTCTTAACCTTCCACCAATACTACTGCACTTCTTATGTACCCAATGCTTGCAAGTCTGACAACAAATTGAGTTACTACCAACCCCTTTCCTGCAAACTCCACAAGGCCACTTTCCAACTACAAGGTCACACTTGGCTGCAATACTACTAATCATGACTTTAGACTTTGCTGTGTTCACCCTTAGCCCTTTCTCTTCTAGTCCTTTCTTCCACTTCTCAAACTTTTCAACTAATTCTTCCATCGACTCTGCTATGAGAACCAAATCATCTGCATACAATAACTCCCATGGACAACCTGATCTGAACTCCATCGACAGCGCTTCTAAGACTAGAACAAACAACAAAGGACTAAGTACAGAACCCTGATGTACACCAACATTTACACTAAATTCATCACTAAGTGAATCGTTAATCCCGACAAGACTTCTAGCATTGCTGTACATAGACTGTACCATCGTAACTAGCCACTCATCCACACCTAATTTTCTCATAACCCACCAAATAACTTTACGTGGCACTCTATCAAAAGGACTATAGTTGTGATATTTTTAACACATTAAGCTGTGCACGAGATGCGGTTACATTCCATGGCATGAACTCATCTCATGTTTTCGCCCTTGAAGATCTTTAGCTGGCTAATCTTAGAATCACATAACAATCTTAGAATTCATTAGTGGCTCTAATAAAATGACAGTATGGAGACATTACAAAGATTTAACAGCGAAGGGTGTTAGTTAGGTGTGTACTTGCATTTTTGCAACGGCCAAGATGTGCTATTCCTATTGGCATGTGTCTACATAACGAAACTTGAAAATCTTTTTTCTCTACTCATTGCACTTGTCTCACACTTTATACCCAAAAAACAATGGTTGGCCAATTTTACATTCCAACGAAAATTCTGGAACGTATTCCAGCAAATTGAATACAACATACCTATTATAAGACTAATAGCATAACCCCATGGTGCTTGTGCAGCAGACATACCCTCAGTGTATACTAGTTCTGCAGTTCCATTGATGTAACCGCCACCAACCCATGTTGCTATATAAAAAATGTCACACATCATGTTGTTTAAAACAATAATAAAAATTGTACAATAAATTTTTTTTTTGATATACCACAAAGGCGATTATTGGCTTACCGGTCATTGTAAAAGTACCAACAAAACAACCAATGCTTCTTCCCGCTAAGATAATTTCATCAGTCTCCTCACCACCCTCCTCCGCTGGTTTCTTCTTGCGAACCGCCCATATGCCGACCACCAGAATAAGAATGTAGAAGACAATGATACCGATTAGACCAGCTATATTCATTGCTGTTATCGTTGTTTTATTTTATTCTATGCTATGATAGATGAACAGGTTAACAAATACAAAGATACATTTAAGTGTACTAATGCCACTGTTTACAAGATATTCTTATACTTGTACTGCTCTCTGCATCACACGACATACTAACATTCCTCTACATGCAAGAATATTGTAACTGTTATTAGGAGGTAATGCACAATCTCACAACTGTACTGTTAACATGTTAGGTAAAATGGGTATGTTGATTATTCCTAGAGAACTGGTTGCAGACACTCAAAATCAAGCAAATATAACGCGAGCATCCTAAAAAATCCTTTAGAAGCACCTCCATTAAAGTACTATTTATTTACAAAAAGTACCTCTTTTTGAAGCTGGTTACAGAGGGAGAGGAGGTCCTATGTAAATATTTCTTTTCAAATTGGGGGTGGGGGGCATTGGGTGGCCTTTTGAGATACGCACAAAATAAAATTCTCACTGACAACCTTGAACTGTAATAAGTCATTTTCGTTTAGACACAATAACAAATCAATTAGAGATACTAACTTTATTAAACTGTACACCAAAAAACAATTGTTACTGGTTCACACATGATCAACGACAGACATCTATATTTTTCTTACTTTAACATATTGATACAGTTAATAAAACCACAACAAATTTAATCTGATTAAAAAACATGCTTGTGTTCAGGCTTCCTAATCATTGCAAATTAACCACACCTTACCATAGGTAGGTCATTAATGAACATAATTAAAAAACATTTGCGCAAACAATGGTTGTCGAGCAGTTGGCTAATTTAAACTTTTTTTGGATCTGACTAGTTAATGTATTTGTTATTAAACATGACTGAATTTATTAACATTGTTACTTAAGATCATTTTGCACAGGATAACATCTTGAATTCTTTTTTTTATTGCTTGCAATGAGAAGTATTATTATATTAAGTCGACCAATTTAATAAAATTGTTCAAAAAATTAAAATTTCTGACACTAGTAACTTTTATAGTTCCTTCTTCTTGATAAAAATAACCCTTATTATTTTTACATTACAATAATGGCGGCACCGAGAGCGGACGTGTTGCTCGTGTTGTTGTTATCAATTTATACTTTTATCTATATAAAAAAACCAAGTTTTATAACTTCTGATGGTATAAGCCTTACTTTTGGAGTTGACCAAACACATGATATCTATTTATTGAAACATGGTTATTCCAGTTTATGGGTAAACAGAAGAAGATATGTGGATACAAGACCTTATTCACCAAAGAGTTTAATCGCGTTGTTGCTGATTATTTCTGGAGACGTAGAAAGTTGTCCCGGACCGAGATATACATGCCCAAATTGTACAAAAGTTATCCGAAAGAATCAAAAGTTTGACAAATGCCACAACTGTGCAAATCGTTGTCACCTAAAATGTTTTAAAGATGTTTACGAACAAGGAGAAGAACGCTTGTTTTGTAACTTATGTGGTACACACGACGCGGACGATTTGGAATCCGATCATTCGCTGAATCCTGGATTTATATCGTTTCTCAGTCAACGAGGAATGAAAATCATACATCAAAATGTTAATGGTTTATTCGAAAAATTGGATAGAATCAAGTTATTATTATCAGACTCGAAAAATCAGGTATCGATTTTTTGTATTACAGAGACACACTTGAACTCTTCATTAAGTACTTCCATACTTCACATTCCAGGATATATTGTTGAACGTAGAGACCGTAAAAATGGACCGCATGGCGGTGTTTTGATGTATATTCGTGAGGATATAAGTTACCAACGACGGTATGATCTAGAAACTGAAGGAATTGAAGGTATCTGGATAGAAATTCTTATTCCTAACACAAAATCAATTTTATTATGTTCAGTATATAAACCCCCTGATAACTCAAAGTACATCGACATAAACTTCGACGCAAAACTTAATGACATGATAACAACCGTTACGGATGAAGGTAAAGAATGCTTAATTACCGGTGATCTAAATTGTAACTATTTGAAACCAAACGACCATGTCGATATAAAAGATATTTTTGCTACTAATGGTTTTAAACAAATGATAAAAGAAGCAACGAGAACTACAAGTATTAGTAAAACGTTAATCGATATCTTTTTGACAACAGATTCAACAAAAATATCAAAATCTTTTGTTGATGCCAACTCCATCAGTGACCACGACCTTGTGGGAATTGTTCGTAAAATGCATGTAAAGAAATACGCTTCTCGTAAATTGTTTACTCGTGATTATTCAAAATATAACAAGGATCATTTTAAGGATGAACTTAGAAATGTGCCGTGGAAAAATTGCTTTGTTGAAGATAATATGAATTCATCATGGAACTTGTTCAAACATTATTTGACAATTGTTATCAACAAACATGCACCATTAGTTGAAAGGAAAATTCGAGGTATGCAGAATCCTTGGATGTCGAGAGATATTAAAACGAAAATGAACACTCGTGATTATTATCTCCGTTGTGCAAAACGTACAAATAGTGAAAGTGACTGGTCAAGTTACAGAAGAGTGCGAAATCTCGTGTCGTATCTCATTCGACAAGCAAAAGCAAATCACATCCGCTCACTTTTTCGGGGAGAACGGTACCAGCCCGAAAGACTTCTGGAAGCAAATCAAAAAGTCGTATCCTGTAAAAAACAATGAAAGTGCATCTAGATCATTTAAAATTGGAAATGAAACTATCACAGATAAGAAGCTAATAGCTGATGGATTCTGCCACTTTTTTGCAACAGTAGGATCTACACTTGTAAATTCCATTCCATCTATCACGAATTTAACATGGTTGCCATTTAATGGATCCTTTTATCTAACTAACGTCAATCCACAACATTTATCATTCAAATTCCAACATGTTGAAATTTCAGAGACGATCAAAGTGTTGAAAGAAATTAATTCATCAAAAGCTTCCGGTATTGACGATCTCCCAGCTTTACTTATAAAGGATGCAGCTGAGGAACTAGCAGCACCGCTATCATTTTTGATTAATCACAGTTTCAAATCTGGCATTTTTCCAACGATCGAAAAGACTGCCAAAGTAACACCTATATACAAGTCAGAAGCAAAACATTTGTTCTCAAATTATCGTCCAATATCCGTCCTCAACGTGATATCGAAAGTAGTTGAAAAAATTGCCTTTGATCAACTATCACAGTACTTTGAATCGAACGGCCTCTTCAGTCCTTATCAATATGGCTTCCGTAAGAAAAGATCCACACAGCATGCTGTTACCAACCTAGTCAACCATATACGTAATAACATGGACAAAGGAAACAAGACTGGAGTACTTTATATGGACTTTTCTAAAGCATTTGACACCGTGAACCATTCATGTTTACTTCACAAATTACCATACTACGGTATAACAGAGAATGAGCTATCATGGATAAGTGACTATTTATTCAATAGATCCCAATTAGTAAATTTTGAAGGTACCAGTTCTAGAACGGAGAGTATCACTCATGGTGTTCCACAGGGATCCATTCTTGGCCCTCTTTTGTTCATCATTCTTCTGAATGATTTGCATTTTCGATTAAAGAACTGCTCTATTTTGAAATACGCTGATGACACAGTGTTGTACTACTCTCATAAAAACGAACGTCACATTGTATCCGTTATTAACAAAGAAGCTGATGTTGTACAATCCTGGATTAGAGATAATTGTCTTATTCTCAACATGAAAAAAGGAAAAACCGAATTTGTTATGTATAGAAATAGATTGTCAAATGTGGATGATTGTAATGTTGAAATTTTATCTACTACCATCAACCAGTCTGATACTTACGAATATCTTGGTATAACGTTAGATTCTCATCTGAACCTGAACGAACACTACAGCAAGGTGTATAAGAAGATTTGCTCTCGTATATACTTGTTGAAGAAATTACGACATCAGATTTCTCCTGTGGTAGCTAATTCCATATATAACGCGTTGATCAAACCAATATTTCACTACTGTTATCCTGTATATTGTAACCAAAGTAATTCTTGGAAAATGAAATTTGAAGGACTTCATAATCGTGCTAACACTATCATTCATAATACTGGAGAACATTCGATTTCTATTGAAAACGAACGTAAAAGAAAAGCTGTCACAGATGTTTTCAAGATTCTCCATAAAATTGATAACGTTAGCAATATTCAATACGAGCTGGTGAATCATAATATCAACACGAGAGGTAACAAGTCGCAGATAAGATTACCAAAAGTTAGAACAGAAGCTGGCCGAAAGACTACGAGCTACTATGGTGCACAATTGTTCAATACACTGAACTTGGATGTACGAAATGAAAAATCTTTTGTCAATTTTAAACGGTATATTTCTAAGCACGAATGGTAATATATTCATATGTGACTTATGTATTGTGCCTAGCCAGTCATGATTTTCCTGGTAGTCTTTCTTTCATAACTTCAATCGGTGTTTCTATCACTTCTCACGCCTCTTTTGAAACAGTATCAAATGTGTATGATGATGTCTGAACTTGTGCTTTCTTAGTAGTCTGTCATAGTATTTCACCTCAGTTGGTGTTTTAACAATTCTGATGCCTCTTTTTGACTCAGTGTCTGAAAATTTTATTTTAATAACTTATTTATTTACTTGATTATTTGACACATTTTAATATATATAGTCACACATTCACACTTACGATCAACTATGCCATTCTCCTTCACAGTGACTTATCCTGATACGTGCCTACTTGCTTACTCATCACTCGTCTTTATCCAAGAGTGCTGCACTTACTAACTATGCCTCTTCGAAACAAAATTTTTATAGTATTTTTAGCTTTTACTTTCATTTATTTTTGTACAGGTCCTGCATTGATACCAGATATGTATATATTCTGACGTAGTCAACCTGTGTAAATATGAATAATAATAATAATAATAATAAATTAGTAAAGACACATTTGAATTAATAACCAAAAATTACATAAAGTATAAGCCTTAAAATAAATAGGATGATTTATTTAATATTTTTTCTGTCTGCATAGAAAATGATAACAAGAACTATCGCTATGGAATTTATTCTCATAAATTTCGCTTATTTTTTTAAAAAAAAATGGAGCATTGTTAAGCTATGCAAGTATCAAGTTTTATTGCAACTGGAGTAGAGACCTTCGTGTATATTCCAATCTAGTTTATAATAATTTTTACTGCTCTTTCAAAAACTCCACCTAAAATACTATGTACATATCCAGACCAGACATCCAGCATGGCAAACTTAAATTCAAATTAATTTGTGATGACGTCGCAGAACAGCAAAAATCTATTGCCATTATTTTTTTCCTTTTATGATATACTACACTGTGCTTGACTCTATTCGAGAAAGCCAAACAAACGTAAGGTGAAATTAGCTCTCTATAGGATTTAGCTTACATGTAAGGAAATCAAACGGACGCCATTATAAAATATACATACTTCAAAATAGCAATGATTATGAAGTTCAAGTATAAAACTGGAAAATCAAGGGTCACTTCTTTATGAATACAACATTTACCTCTTCAGAAAAAATCAAGAAAAAAAATTATAAACCTACTTGCTTTCAATCTGACATACTTCTTTGTTTATCACATTAACAGGTTTTTAATTGACGAAATGAATTGGTTACTTTCGCAATTAGCATAATAAACAGTCATGAAATTATTAATATAGGAAATGATTTTTTAATTATACGTTGACTACCCACGGCAGAGAGGGCAGGGCAATGACACAAAGACACTTGTTTGTATTTTAACCTTCGTTGGTACACAGAATACTAAGAATACTAAGAAGTTTAAAGTGAAAATTGCAAAAATACAAAGAAGCATGGACTTGGAAATTAAAAAAGGTAGCCTCTATAAACTGCTAATGCACCTGAAAGTAAAAACATTATATAAAATAAACATATACAATAAAAAAATCAAATTCTTAGAACTTTGATGACAACAATGTATATCTAAGAGAAACAATGATTACAGAAATCAAAATCTAAAAATTAAAAAAAAAATGCAGTAATTTACATAAAACTAGTGTTAACATGAGTTCTAGGCCTAGAAACCGATTAAGCATCCTGCATCTTTCAAATCCAACAGCTAACTGTCTCAGAACTATGTTTTCCTAATGTTTGCTTTTCAGATTTTGCAAACAATAAATTAAAAAAGCTCATAGAAACTAACACATTCTGTGATTATGCAATATCCAAACATTTGAGTTAATGTGTTTAAACTAGCAAGATGGTTGAAATAATTGCTGCAGAAAACTAATAAAAGAAAGTTCACCTGTGCGGTATGTAAAGTCAATTTTAAAAAGGGAGGACAATTAAGATTATTTGGAAGAACTTAGAAAAAATATAAAAATAACACTCAAAAATATATATATAGTATTTAAGTCAACAAAATTTAAGTCAATAAAATTTTAAGTTTGTACACAGTTATTTTAAATAAGACTGTGACATGCGATAAATTTGTACCCATGTGCGATAACTTTGTGCTAGTTTTATTTTGGGTAAATTCTTTTACATTAATATCAGGGAGAATTAAAATTTTGTTTCCATCAAAACGATCAAAATATAATCAAAACCAAGATGAGTGTTTTTCCACCTGAAATTATGTAAACATTTATAAAATAACATGATAACAACAGTAGCTAACATAATAAATATCACATCTTACCTGAATGTGGATCTGCACACTACATGTACTTGTCAATCAACATTGAATACAGTTTTATATGTTCAGAGAAAAACTAAAAGCATGTTGTATTTCAGACATTCACAAGTAAAGATACAATAACAAAAAAACTAAAAAAAGTGCAAAAGTATGAAAAAAGAATTTCATTACACCTTTTAAAACCTATCCCAACTAAAGGATGGTACAAACTTCTGTTTACATCTATGACGAGATATAAACAAAACCTATGTAAACAAAAAACACAAAGTAAACAAGTATACAAACAAACAACTGGGCACAAACAATGAACATGAAGAACTATAAAAATATTAAAAACTAAATAACAAAACTATATGCCACACACTCCACACGTTAAACAATAATATCTCAAATCACATCTGCAAAACTTTATTTTGTACTTCCATAAATTCGTACTAACCTATGTAATAATGAAAGTTTAGCCTAAGAAGACTTCCTTGTTAACACATAAGTTAAAGAAAGCAACACAAACACAAGTTTTTGAATATACAGTTGTTTACAAATACACAAGAATAAACAAATATGGAATTATTTCATTAGTTTTGAACTCACGGGACAATATCGTTGAGAAAGTACCACCTTTTGGTTAAAAAAAAATGCATAACATCAATAACAACTCAGGAGAGCACATAAAATAAACAAAAGAAAGATACAGAAAGAAATAATTTTTTGTATATATTAAAAAAATTATGTATCTCAAAAGAAATACAGAACAAACTATATATACAATAAAAACAAAGTTGGATAATGCCACTGAAACAATTTTTATAAAATCTGATTCATTCTTAGCAGTTTAGTGCAATTTAAACTTTTCAACACCTCAAACATTAGTTTTACCATGTTAATACCCTCTTTACACGACGACAACTTGTTAGGATTAGTTTCCAATTACAACTTTATGTAAATACAAACAAACAAATATTTAAAGCAACTTATCATTCAAATGCACAAACACTATTAAACAAACAAATAAAATAGTTTTAAGACTGTTTGTTTCTAATGGTTACCTGAGGAAAATAAACCAGATATATATAGATGCAAAAAAAAGATTGAGTGAACATGGTTTGATCTTTGTTACTCAATAAACATTCTTTCTTTTCGAAATAGAATCCATCCATCCTATAACTGAGGCTCTATTTTGATTTTAGCACATTCTGTCACTTTAGTATTTGGCCGCTTCTGATCTAAGCACTAATTTGTGTTCTAATTAGAACCCCTAAAATACAAAATATCAACACAAAAACAGAGCCTACGGAAGATAAATATGTGAAATTGTTAAATGTTACAATGTGTATATACTAAAAATAAAATGGCTGTCCTCTTTCCTAATGCTGGCCATAGTAAATTTAGTATATATTTCAATCACAATTTGCATCAAGAAATTTATAAAAATATTGATATTATATATTTGATAAATTCAAAACTAATATACCTACTCAGATGTCTCTTTGTATTTGTATCTGTAAAGCTTATGACTTTTCCAGAGGATGGTAATGAATTCTTTGTAATTATTTTACTGCAAATAATAATAAATACCTGAAGTACTTCATGTATACTTATGTCTTATATTATAAGGAAATTTTTCTACTTTATTCCCATTATATCTGCTGTAATATACATGTGCTGGATGTTAAAGTCAAAAATGAGAAACAAAGTACATATCCTAATCACTTCTCATCCATCTAAATTAATAATTATACAACTTAATCTGTCTGTGATGAACCAATTTTTAAAAACAAAAATCCTGTCTGCTTGGTACACATGACAAAGGACTATTTTTATCTTAATGTTATACCCCAAAAGGCCTTAAAGTCATAATCATGTCTTAAATTAAAAGAGTGAACAAACAACCTGTTGGAAAAACAATGCATTTCACACATTAAGGTCCAACTAGCAGAACATTCAAATATTGTTGTTTTAGGAGACGTTTGCTGAAAATGGATAGGAACTACCTGAGCAAGCAAACACAATCAAACAAGGGAATAATAAAATGACAAAAGTAAATCAAAAAGTTATCTGATGTAGAAAATACAACACAATCGAACAAAAATAACATCTTTATTTACAATAACACATGGATTGATGTAAGAAAACAAGTAGTGAGATACAAAAATAAAAAATCTACTAATAAGATTAGCGAGTTTAACTGAAAATTAAAGCTATAATAGAAAGCCAATTATTCAATCTTGCATGGAGTATTTGAAGCTGCAACTGCCATGTTATAGTCTTTAGTAATTTGATTAAAGAAAATTAAAAAAAAATAAAAATGAAAGAATTAATAAACAACAACTAAACGGATAAACCCAACAATTTTTCTGGAAAGGGATATTGAGGATTATCTATAACTCCTTTTCCAAATTTTAACTCCAAAAACTTTTCATAATTATTTGGCACAAGAGCCATGATACCAATAAAAGGCATTCTTTTCAAAGGCTTTAAAAAATGAGCTGGAAACTCCATGTCTTGCCGGTGTGATTTAAACCATGTATCTTTTGTCATAACACCGTTCTTTTCATAGAAGGGAAATATATCCACATGCAAATGGTTTGATTCACTATACTGAACTCGAATAAAATCACCTTCTCTTGCCCGCTCCCAAACAAAGCCTTTTCCATCCAACAATTTCTGACTATTCCATATGTTTGCCAGAAAACGAGACTTATTTGTAACTTCATTCATAAACATTCCAATATCAACATCATAATCCCAGGGTATTATGTCTCCAGACCGTGCTGCTCCCAAGAGACTACCTCCTTCTAACCAGTAGTTTAACCCATATCCTTCAAGCATGGAAAATACATGTCTAGCTGTCTCGCGTAACGCATTTAAACAACAAGGAGGTGTCCATCTACCCTCATATAAATAATATGGCACATTGAGTACTGTGGGAAAACATCTTTGTGTTGATTTTGTACAGCCATGATATTTCTCTACACCCTCTTGATTCACAACTCGTTTTATCCCAAATCTTTTGTAAAGTGCAACCTTCTTACTCTTAACATTTCTATCGTGTTTCCACTTGTAATGTCTATTCGCAAATAGGATTTTACCAGGATACACATACTCATTACTCACAACATTGAGTTTAATATTTCTCAGTTTTGCCTGAATATAAAACGATTCATAAAAAGGAGGCTTAAATATTTCAGTGAAGTTTTGCACTATATTCTTATGAAATAATATTAATACATCACCAGCTAATGCCTCACACAAGTTTTTATCTGCCTCTACATAAGCATATCTTAATGACCAAAGTTTTAAGTTAACTTCAATACTGGTACAAAGTTGTGATGTTATAGGTATCACAAGAACATTTTGATTAGCAGTTTCCTTTAACTTCCATACAAGATCTTCCAGCACTCCTTCATCTTTTAATCGCACACCATCTGGTAAAACCAAAATGTAATCTGTTTTTATAAAATAGAATGGATTAGATTGGTAATTTGGCATAGTAGGGTTACTTGCAGGTATGACAAACTTTGCTAATTTCGCAGGCAAATGTAAGAATGGATATGGCACAGTATCTGACAACACAAGAATTGTTGCACGAGAATACAGAGAAGCAGCGCTGCGTACCGTTTCTTCAATATCATTATCAAAATGTTCGAATTCTGGAATGATTATTGTCACGTCAGCCTGTCCACGATCAGGTATTACAACCTTTTGTTCTTCAACATGTGTCATATACCAAAGTAGAAATAAGTTGGAGACAACTAAGGCCAACATAAATAAATGACATTTCCGCAGCCGCATGAATCACTCTTTAAATACTTTATTCACTAGGCAAAATTAATAAACAATTATATGCTGAACAATGTATAAGGCACTGTTATAGCATATTTTTCCATCATTAGTGTGTGCTCCCCTATGCAAGCGTGGAAATAGTGACTAATTTTAAGATGTCCCAGGTCTTTTATGACAGAATAAAAATAATTCCTAAAAGAATAGATTTTTGGATCACAAGAAAGGAAAGAAACTTCACAAAAACTGTAAGAATAAAATCTTAATTTAATTAATTCTCAGCAAAAAACATCCTGATATATTCTTAGCAAACAAATCGTTTTCTTCATATTTATCAGTTTGTTTAAGGGTTTGTGTTTTTTAAATTGCTTCCATGCCCCAACAGCCATTTACTTATTAAAGTTTCTTTCTTATCCATGTTTAATACTTAATATAGTAAAATTTTGCAAGGTAATGGATATAAAATTTCAAATTTCAAATGTTATTAAAACAGAAATGAATCACAAAAAAGTGATTACAGGAACGTTGTTTACGAAATTCAAATTTCTAGTTTAAAAAACACGAAATACAAAATTCGTATTTCTAAAAGTAGGAAATACAAATTCCTATTTTTAAAAATACGAAATTTCTGTATCTTGTGTTTTTTTTAAAAAATACGAATAGCGAAGTGGTTGGTTTTCCTAGAGAGCATCACAATTACAAAACTAGTCGGCGGCCTGTAGTAAATTCGCTATTTGTGCATTTGCAAAGTAGTATGTATTATGTCTTTCTTGACAACATAGTTCATACCAATAATGTTAATATTATTAGTAAAGCCATTGCACTGCACCATTGAATAACTTGAAAACAGATGGACATAACTAATGTCTTCTCCTGCATAGTTAACTAGAAACCACCCAGGACCAAAATGAGAATAAAGCTTATATTTTGTAAAAAAAAATGAAAAAAAATGTCACACTAATTTTGGCCAGCATCAGTTACGCTCCTGTATTATACCCACAGTTAGTATGTACAACAACAAAATTAGGGGCAAAGTCATGTTGGCCAATGCATAGTTTATACAAATTTATAATATACATGTAACAGTAGAAAGACAAAAAATGCAGGTCTTGCCATGAATTTTTTCTTGCGAGTATGACAAATCGCACGCTCAGAAAGCCCTGTACGCGATTTTCCCTCATTGTTCTAAGGCCTCTAAAATTAATTTTTATCTTCCATCTTTCTTTGCTTCTTCAGGCCTTGCCATAAATTGTGTGTGCACTTGTGTAACTGTTTGTTGCCTGAGCATAAAATCACTCGCGTAAATATTGATAAAAAATTAACGATTTTTTCTCCTATTCTACACTAGAAGTACAGTACTGGAAAAAGGTTGTTTAACATCGAGCTTCGCATATCGCGACGGTATTCTCGATCCGCGATAGACGTTTTCTTACTTTCAAATTGTATCGAGAGGGCTTCGCGATGCATCCGTCTCGATATCATTCTCGAAGCTATCGAGGCCATTAACACTTTTTCATAATAGAACTATTTTAAACATAAGAGTGTTTTCAACAATGATCGCGGATGTTTAAATATAATTATACTTCCTTTGTGTTTTACTTTTTTAACTTACACATAACAATCGAGGGTAAGCAGCTAGCGTTAATCTTTCTTTAGAAAACATTACAGAGATTGTGTGTATTTAATTAAATATTTATATGAACTATATTTCCACATGTCTGGTTGATCTTACACACTTTTGATGATCTTGTTTATGCAGCAAATGTTTTTATTTTACACGCGCTTCTTATAACGATCTTTGTTAAAAAATGTACCCAGAGGCTGCATATGGTCAAACATCCTACGTAAATATTTATTATAGCTTCTTGTTTGTTACAACTCTGTCATTTGACCATAAAGCTCATATCCAGTGGGCACATCTTTGCCGTAGATAGAAAAGCTTCGTTAGAATGCTTTTTAAAAATTTAAGAACGAAGAACGGCGGTAGAAATGCTTTTTGAGATCACGTTTTAAAGGTTTAAGAACGAAATGCGGCAATAGAAATGCTTTTTTAGATCGCGTTTTAAAAATTTAAGAACGAAGAACGGCGATAGAAAAGCTTCTTTAGATCGCATTTTAAAAATTTAAGAACGAAGAACGGTGATAGAAAAGTTTTTTTAGATCGCATTTTAAAAGTTTAAGAACGAAATGCGGCGATAGAAATGCTTTTTTAGATCACATTTTAAAAGTTTAAGAACGAAATGCGGCGATAGAAATGCTTTTTTAGATCGCATATTAAAAGTTTAAGAACAAAAGCAGCGATAGAAAAAAAAAATACGTTGGAAAAGTAATGAATGTGAATTACTTTAATAAATACGAAAGTTAAAAATTTTCTGATATACACTTATTTAAAATAAAAAAAAAGATAAAGCAGAGATGTGTTTGAAATAAAAAAAACTTTCTCTTTATTCTCATTATCACCTACCATCGCGACACATTGAGACGGATTTTGTCACGATACTAGATTCTCGATAGATCATGACAATTTATTTTAATTGTTTCTTATTATTATAAACGCGGTACATCGCGTATCGAGGGAGTCCGCTCACGTTACGCGCTCAATATGTTAAACAACCTTTTTCCAGTACTGTACTTCCATTACTTTGTGCAGCACACAAAACTACAGCTATTTTAAGGGACGAGGAACGTTCACAGAGCAAGCTTCATGAACAGTAAACCCTAAACACTGCACCACTATTAAATGATTAAAATCGTATCAAGCACTAACTCGTTACCCTGGGTAATGGTAACCTGTTCTCCTTTAAATGTTCTTGCAAATACCAGTCCTGGTCATATGAATTTTAGCAGCTGAGTGATACTTCACTCACCTCGACTGTCGTAGGTGCGTGATGAATTTCACGCGTCTTGCCTTAATTGAGGAGAGTGATTATTCAGTTTTCATCATTTGAGGTGCGTGATAACACATATGAAAAGTGTGGTCGTCTGGTAGGCCTACTGAGTAATTGAATGTATTTGCATCTTTATTAAAGGACCGTCTCAAAATTTTCGTACGTAATTCGTATAATTTGTATCAAAACTTCGTATCAATGATCAGCCCTTAAAATTAGCGTCGGCATTCAGCACTGCCGATGTAATTGCTGACGTAAAATACGAAGATACCGTAGTTTCGTCGGCAAAAAAATTGCCGACGTAACTTTGTTGTGAAATTTGAATGCCATGATCAAAAACGGTCGGTGTTATTATGAAGAAAGTAAGGTATAGAGAACATTAAAGTCAGCCCCTTTCCTTCATGCTGACACTCTTATGCTCGGCTGGTGCATTACACTCGAACGAAAGACGGAAGACCATTTGGAACCATGCCACAAGTCAGTCCGACCTTCATCGTCACAGAGAATACTGCGAGAAGAGTGCGAACCCATGCAAGTTAAATATAACCAGAACATGGGAGAGGTTAGGTGTCCTGTAACTTAATACAGCTTTCGGACGAATGTTCTCGTGATGTAATACCAAAGAAAAAACATGTTGAATAAAGTTTAAAAAATCTTTTTAAAAGGGGAAAGAGAAATCAAATATGTTTAGTAATAATAATCGAAAAAATTGTATATCGTATTAAAAAGAAGTCCAGAAGTTCTGTCTCCCACACGACACAGCAGGCAATAAGTCAGCCCTGCCCTCGGTTTTGTGAGAAGAGATGTTCTGCGAAGACTCAAACAATTGAGTCTCCTGTACAGTTTTGCTTCATGTTAAGCTGTGCCAGTGACAAGCATTTTCGAAGCATGCCACTGGCGACTTCTGCGATATACAACCTAATGATGCCCTAACCTAATGAAGAAATAATTCATTTTTAAACGCGCATGTTTTTCATTCAAATTCCGAACTGTAAGTCATTTTTTTCTTTGATTATTAGTATAGTAAATAATTACTTTATACAAAAGACATTTCAGGTGCGCATTATTGAAGTGACTAAGGTGTTTTTGGTGCGTGATTGAAAACGCTGCTCCATTGTTGCAGGAGCGTGCGGAGGTGCGGGGGCGCGATCGTGCACCTCAAAAGACCAGGACTGATACTATTAAACACGGTTTCTATCTGCTTGTGGCTTTAAAAATTAAATGTGAATTATATCTTTTTTTAAAGAAAAAAATTAAATGAGAATAATTTTCTTTTTCATTTTCAGCTTTTAATGTTTGGATAAATCATTTTTTTATCTTTTGGCTTATTGGGAAATATCCTTGAGCATTACTACCAAGGTGAAGATCAAAACTAAATTCATGCGCAAAGACTTCGCATTCAACACTTTTCGTGACATTAAAAAATAAGCATAACAGAGGAGGATGGTACGATGAGCATAAGGGATGTGTATTTCTGTAACGAAGTATCATAACAAAACAAGCATAAAATCTATTTAACAAGAATGGTTTTCTGCTCAGTCAATATACTATTATACATTACTAGTCAATAAGGCCCGTGGAAAAATCCACTTAGGCAAAAGGCCAATGAAAAATAGGTTGCTTTAGATGTTTTGCTGACGTCAGTAGTGCATATAAAAAAAAAATTTCTTAAAATCTTACATCAAATGTCAAATCGCATTAAATCCTCCACACAAATCTTACACAAAATAAAAAAGAACAGCTTGCAAGGTGTAAAATATAGTTGATAAAAAGTTACAACAACGACACTCACAACATCGACACTCACAACACCAATACTCACAAAACCGACAGTAAGAACACCGACAGTTACAACACCGACAGTCACAACACGGATAATAACAATCTCAGAAATAACGCATCTCAAATATGTACATCCTATAAGTGATTATGTTGAAAACCCTCAGTATTTTATTCTGAAATGTCAAAAAGGAGGCCTGCAAGAGTTAGCACAAATCAACAAATATAAGTTATTTTACACATTTTAAATATTGTCTTTCCCTTAAAAGCTTATACAAAAATATGAAAAGCCATAGTTTCGAAAACATCAAATTTAAATCTAGAAAAATCAGTCATTTCGGTTGGATACCATCCTCTCCCACAAAAATTTACACAAAATGTAAAAATCAACCAGTTAAGAACACAAAAATTTTCCTTTTTAGTTCCGTACTGCCCTTTACCAACAATTTTAAACCTAAATGTCAAAAAATCAATGAGCAAAGAATAAACTTGAATCAACAAAGATCATTATTTTGGAAACATTGTATACGGTTCGTAAACAAAAGTTTACACAAAATGTAAAACAGATCGGTTTTTGAGAAACACATCTAAATCAACAAAAATAAGTTCATTCAGCATGTCGTATATTGTCATTACCCATTAATCTTCTACAAAAAGGTTATGAAACACATTTCAGTGCATACAGTCAGTCCTCGCGTTTAGATTACAAAATATATAAAAAACAAAAACAGTTTCAGTCAGAACATTAAGTATATAATTTTTTTATCATCAGCAAACATTTATCCCTACAAAATTTTGTAAAATTCTCAAGAAAAACAAAAACGTGAAACCATGGAATTTTCTTCCAGCAAAAATTACATCACATACAGTTAGTTCTCCCAAACGATAGTTTTATAATACGAAATATAAAGACAAAGTTGTTTATATAGTCTGAAGATGTACTTAGTGTACGAAAAGCTTAACAAATAAATACTTTTTAACTTTCAAACTCGTTTTATTTTTTCTTAATTAGTAAAATATGGCTGTTATTTTTACCGATAAAGACATCAGCTTTACAACAGCTTACAGTGAAGTCTGATTCTACAAAGATTTGTTCTTTCAGTATATTGCATGTGGTCTATTTCCACAAAAGTTTACACAAAATTTCAAAAAACAGCATTTTGCAACACGAACAATATGAACTGACAACCATACCATCCTCTCATAAATTTTTTTAACCCAAAGTCATAAACCCACGTATATAAATTTCCAATCAAATGTCAAAAACCCCTGTAAAAAAACCTGGCATTTTACATGTAGGCTGACAAAAGTTTAACAGGATGAGGAAACAAAACAATAAAAAATAACTGAACACACACACTTTAAATTCTATAAAATTCGTTCCACTTGTCATATTGTGGTCTCCTTGTAAAGTTTACAGGAAATGTGAAAAAATTATTCTCTATGGGCATAAAAATGTGTCACAGTATCCTAAAAGTTCAAGAAAGATTTTGTAGCTAGCTTGTTACATGATAATTCATGTTCAAAAAAGAAGAGAAGTTTGACTACTAAGGTAGCTATAAATACCTAAAAAAAGAGGAATAACAACAAAACTCATAGATTAGAGCTAGCTATGGGATGGAGCCTTGAAGCTAACATTAGCTAGCTAGCTAACAAAAGAGTACCTAAGACACCCAGTTAAATATACTTAAGCTGGGGAGACTTAGCTAAGTCTATAGCTAGCTATTTATGCTTTAGTAAACCACTAGTCGATAAGGCCCGTGAAAAAATCCGCTGAGGCAGGATAAAAATGAAAAAGAAGCGTCATTTGAATTTTGATGACGTCAGAAACCCATCCACCAAAAAAAATCAGAACCTTGTTTTCACGTTGCCTCTATTGTGCAGAGCTTAAATTGCTGATCAAGAAAATGTATATGATCGTGTGGTTTTGATGACCAGTTAATGAGATATAAGGGTTTGAAAATTTTGGTGACGTCAGCAATGGTCCGTCAAAACTTAAAATTTTTTTTTTAGAAATTTGTATACCTGTTGCCTCCATCGTGTAGATCTTGAAACGCTGATCAAGAAAATGTGTAGGGTCATGTACTTTTGATAAACGGTTGCAGAGATATTAGGGTTTGAAGGTTTTTTAATGACGTCATCAACCTGTGCATTCCGAAACGGATTCGAGGACCCAGGTTTGGGAAAATTACCCAAATTGGTCCTAGGTGGTCCCTAGTTACCCACGCGGTGAAAAATCATTGACGTTACCACCTCGATTCCAAGTTATTTGGCCTTAAAGTTTTTAGTGAACTGTAATGGCTTCATTAATTTAATATAGGATATTGACGTTAAAATACTTTTTTCGGCAACTTCAAAGAAAATTTCGGCGACATCAAAGGAAAATGAGGATATCCACTATGACCGTCACATACACTTCGTATTATTATATAAGATTTTAATATTATCATAATGGAGGAGGGTGTTATGACAAGCAATATTGCTCAATTACATTATTTTTTGAAATTTCTATTTTTTATAAATACTAATGTATATATAATCAAACCTCTGTTTCCCTTTAATAATTGGCACAAGATCAGGAAAAACTGTAGAAACACAAGGAATTAAAATAGTTCATGCTCTGGTGTGACATGTCTAAGAGTGACAGAAGGTGACACAATGATATTGGACAGACATGTAAAGGAGTAGAAGATTCAGGAGATTAGGTTGCAAGTTATGGTAGAGGCAATGACATGAGGAGCTCTAGATTTAGAGGAGAACATAAAAACTACAGTACCGCCTGCGTGTAACTTTACATGTACGCGATAGTTATCACCTTCGCACGAGCTTTCGGTAGCCTTAGAACTTTCGTTGTTATTGTTAACCTATTGTTAAATACATGAGCTATTTTTGCATGTTAAAAACAATAGAGTTCATGTCTTGTTCGTGAAATTTAATTAGCTCATGTGAACTGCGTGTGTCCCATTGTTGTATTTAATTGCTACAGTCGTCAAGAGATCCACGAACGAAAATAAAATTTAACAAAGGTTTATTGTTTTTACTCACTTTACTTAAAACTTTAAAAATAAAAGCTTTTTTAGATCGCGTTTTAAAAATTTAAAAATGAAAAACGGCGATAGAAAAGATTTTTAGAACACATTTTAAAAGTTTAAGATTGAAAAACGGCGATAGAAAAGCTTCGTTAGATCGCATTTTAAAAGTTTAAAAACGAAAAACGGCGATAGAAAAGCTTTTTTAGATCGCATTTTAAAAGTTTAAAAACGAAAAACGCTGATAGAAAAGATTTTTAAGATCCCATTTTAAAAGTTTGAAAACGAAAAACGGCGATAGAAAAGCTTTTTTAGATCGCATTTTAAAAGTTTAAAAACGAAAAACGGCGATAGAAAAGCTTTTTTAGATCGCATTTTAAAAGTTTAAAAACGAAAAACGGCGATAGAAAAGCTTCGTTAGATCGCATTTTAAAAGTTTAAAAACGAAAAACGGCGATAGAAAAGCTTTTTTAGATCGCATTTTAAAAGTTTAAAAACGAAAAACGCTGATAGAAAAGATTTTTAAGATCCCATTTTAAAAGTTTGAAAACGAAAAACGGCGATAGAAAAGATTCGTTGGATCGCATTTTAAAAGTTTAAAAACGAAAAACGGCGATAGAAAAGCTTCGTTAGATCGCATTTTAAAAGTTTAAAAACGTAAAACGGCGATAGAAAAGCTCTTTTAGATCCCATTTTAAAAGTTTGAAAACGAAAAACGGCGATAGAAAAGCTTTTTTAGATCGCATTTTAAAAGTTTAAGAACGAAGAACGGCGATAGAAAAGCTTCGTTAGATCGCATTTTAAAAGTTTAAAAACGAAAAACGCTGATAGAAAAGATTTTTAAGATCGCGTTTTAAAAATTTAAGAACGAAGAACGGCGATAGGAAAGCTTCGTTAGATCGCATTTTAAAAGTTTAAAAACGAAAAACGCTGATAGAAAAGATTTTTAAGATCGCATTTTAAAAATTTAAGAACGAAGAACGGCGATAGAAAAGCTTTTTTAGATCGCATTTTAAAAGTTTAAAAACGAAAAACGGCGATAGAAAAGCTTTTTTAGATCGCATTTTAAAAGTTTAAAAACGAAAAACGGCGATAGAAAAGCTTCGTTAGATCGCATTTTAAAAGTTTAAAAAACGAAAAACGGCGATAGAAAAGCTTTTTTAGATCGCATTTTAAAAGTTTAAAAACGAAAAACGCTGATAGAAAACATTTTTAAGATCCCATTTTAAAAGTTTGAAAACGAAAAACGGCGATAGAAAAGATTCGTTGGATCGCATTTTAAAAGTTTAAAAACGAAAAACGGCGATAGAAAAGCTTCGTTAGATCGCATTTTAAAAGTTTAAAAACGTAAAACGGCGATAGAAAAGCTCTTTTAGATCCCATTTTAAAAGTTTGAAAACGAAAAACGGCGATAGAAAAGCTTTTTTAGATCGCATTTTAAAAGTTTAAGAACGAAGAACGGCGATAGAAAAGCTTCGTTAGATCGCATTTTAAAAGTTTAAAAACGAAAAACGCTGATAGAAAAGATTTTTAAGATCGCGTTTTAAAAATTTAAGAACGAAGAACGGCGATAGGAAAGCTTCGTTAGATCGCATTTTAAAAGTTTAAAAACGAAAAACGCTGATAGAAAAGATTTTTAAGATCGCATTTTAAAAATTTAAGAACGAAGAACGGCGATAGAAAAGCTTTTTTAGATCGCATTTTAAAAGTTTAAAAACGAAAAACGGCGATAGAAAAGCTTTTTTAGATCGCATTTTAAAAGTTTAAAAACGAAAAACGGCGATAGAAAAGCTTCGTTAGATCGCATTTTAAAAGTTTAAAAACGAAAAACGGCGATAGAAAAGCTTTTTTAGATCGCATTTTAAAAGTTTAAAAACGAAAAACGCTGATAGAAAACATTTTTAAGATCCCATTTTAAAAGTTTGAAAACGAAAAACGGCGATAGAAAAGATTCGTTGGATCGCAATTTAAAAGTTTAAAAACGAAAAACGGCGATAGAAAAGCTTCGTTAGATCGCATTTTAAAAGTTTAAAAACGTAAAACGGCGATAGAAAAGCTCTTTTAGATCCCATTTTAAAAGTTTGAAAACGAAAAACGGCGATAGAAAAGCTTTTTTAGATCGCATTTTAAAAGATTAAGAACGAAGAACGGCGCTATCGCCGTTCTTCGTTAGATCGCATTTTAAAAGTTTAAAAACGAAAAACGCTGATAGAAAAGATTTTTAAGATCGCGCTTTAAAAATTTAAGAACGAAGAACGGCGATAGAAAAGCTTCGTTAGATCGCATTTTAAAAGTTTAAAAACGAAAAACGCTGATAGAAAAGATTTTTAAGATCGCATTTTAAAAATTTAAGAACGAAGAACGGCGATAGAAAAGCTTCGTTAGATCGCATTTTAAAAATTTAAGAACGAAAAGCGTCGATAGAAATGCTTTTTTAGATCGCATTTTAAAAGTTTAAAAACGAAAAACGGCGATAGAAAAGCTTTTTTAGATCGCATTTTAAAAGTTTAAGAACGAAGAACGGCGATAGAAAAACTTTTTTAGATCGCATTTTAAAAACTTAAGAACGAAAAGCGGGGATAGAAAAGATTTTTTAGATCGCATTTTAAAAGTTTAAGAACAAAAAGCGGCGATAGAAATGCTTTTTTAGATCGCATTTTAAAAATTTAAGAACGAAAAGCGGCGATAGAAACGATGATAAAGAATTATTACTAAAAGTTTTAAAAAGTAGCAACATTAGTTTTTTTTAAATATTAAGTGTTATGTTCGTTCTTTTTTCTAAAATAATATATTTCAATAGCCTTCGTGATCTTTAACACTTTTAAACAATAACATGCATGTTACATGTGACAACAAAAGGATTCATCAAATCTTATTGTTATGACTCGCGCACGACGATAACAATAGAAAGCAATTAAGTTCGTGTGTAAACAAAAGATATGTGAACGTTCTTTATGTAGACATGAGATCGTTACATGAGGTCGTAAAACTCGCGTACATGTAAAGTTACATGCAGGCGGTACTGTACTGTAATTGGGAACACACACTTGCCAGTTTGCCCAGCTTCCTCACCTAATTCTCTTCAGTACCTTCATCCAATTCTGCCAAATTATACATCTTTTGTTTACTCCACTTAATTTACAAATAAAACTCCCATTGTTAAAAGTTTGTGACATATAAGGCAATTCATGGATCTGTGTTGATAACATCAATTTCTAAAGAAGAAGCAAAAAACTATTTTACCATGTAACACACTATTTTTTCGGAAAAACAGTCATGCTGTGGTACTGTATATGTGATACTGTATTTTCAACTAAAACCTTCAGTCACAATATTGTGACTGAAGCTTATAGTTTAAAATCTGATTAACAATGCCACATACAGATTGTGCTTTATTTTCCAGCATAATGTGCTGCCTATAAATAGCCCAAGCTAAGTTTTAGATCCTCTACATGTGAAGTCTATTCATTATCATTTTATAGCATTAAATAGAAATGTGGGACGCGGTGGATTTTGCAAATGAGTTTTTTAAACCTATCACCAGTTTGTGAAAGTAGCATTTGGTCTTTATTTGACTTGACTCTCTCTCTCAATAACAACCAAACTCGGTATTTACCCACAAAACAGGGAACAGGTAAATTAATATTTTTTTTACTGAAAGATCCAAACAAAATGCAGTATACAAATGGTGAAATCTTAAGTGCAGAGCGTAACAGTGGAGCATGAGAACTTTTATAGTCAGGAGGTTACGTAGTTAGAGAGTTGGTAGTCAATGAGTTAGCAAGTTAGCAAGTTGCTACTATTACCGGTGACCGATTGAAAATCCTGTGCTGTACATTATATTTAACTAAGTATAAGCTTTTTTGATTTTACTTTCCACATATATTTTTTCTGTCTGCATTTTACTTGAGAATCTGTAAGCCAAATGTATATCATAGTTCAGCAAGCCAAACTTTTCCTTTTTTTTTAAAGACTATAGACATTTTCATATTGATATTATGAAAACACTTGAAGAAGAGGAGAGTTTGGTAAACCGTCCATGGTGGTCAAGAACAATTAAAATAGCGAATGAGAACACTTTTGCTTTCAAATTTTTTTGAATAAATTAAAAAATAAATATGGCAGAGCAGAACAAAGCTTAAATAGGAAGAATTTAATCTTTTGATAATGTTTTTTTCTTGGTTCTGTATAATTTTTTCTTTTTAGTGTATAGTTTGTCTTTGGTTGGCAATCCTTGTTGTTTTAAAAGATTATTGACGTTCTTCATCAATTAGAGCATGTAAAATTTACAATATTCTCAAACTTTGTTTTTAAGAAACAGGAATATAAGAATTTAGAAAAGTGCTAAGTCGTTTGTGTTAAAAGTGCCATCACCTTCCCAGGCCCTTTCTAATGCGATTCCATTCCATTCAGGAGATCTCGGTTTTGTCAACACCTGGACCCTAGATTGTCCTCAATAACATCTTGCACTGTTTTAAGAAGCCAATCAGAGTGCTTCCAACGTACAACAAACAGATATTTTTGTGCTGTGTCATAAGTCAGGAATTATATTTATTTTGCTGAAATTGCGTACTCTTTAATTTAAATAGAAGTTTTTCATTAGAAGTGAATATGATGTAGTGTCTTAGTATCCATAACCCATCATGTATTAAAAATATAAAAATAATATGAAGAGACTTTCAACTTTGTAACTGTGAAATTTAGGGATCGTCTCCGAGATCGTTTCAAAAAAAATTGTTTCAAATCGTTTCATTTTTTAATTAGCATAGCATGTGATACGAATTTGAAACGATTTTAAAGTAATGTTTAATTTTTTGAAATCGTTTCAGATCGTATGGAAATCGTTTCACTATTTTGTAAATCGTTTCATTAAAAAATAAAATCGTTTCATAATCGTTTCATAATCGTTTCAAGATTGTTTTATTATATTTACTTGAAATCGTTTCACATACCATAATTCGTTTCAAAATCGTATCATTATGATCGTTTCAGTATATTTATTTTAGATCGTTTCAAAATCGTTTCAAGGTGTTTCTTTTACATTCTTTTAACATAAAAGAATAAAAGAAATTATTAATCTAATAAAGGTCTCTCAATAAAACCTACGCGCTGTCACATAGGTAAATTTCTACATCGTAAAAAATCGCGTATATAAAAAACATTATTTATAAAGATTTGCTTTCGGAAATTTTTAAAACGCGATCTAAAAAAGCATTTCTATCGCCGCTTTTCGATTATAAATTTTTAAAACGCGATCTAAAAAAGCATTTCTATCGCCGCTTTTCGATTATAAACTTTTAAAATGCGATCTAAAAAAGCATTTCTATCGCCGTTCTTCGTTCTTAAATTTTTAAAATGCGATCTAAAAAAGCATTTCTATCGCCGCTTTTCGTTTATAAACTTTTAAAATGCGATCTAAAAAAGCATTTCTATCGCCGTTCTTCGTTCTTAAACTTTTAAAATGCGATCTCAAAAAGCTTTTCTATCGCCGCTTTTCGTTCTTAAACTTTTAAAATGCGATCTCAAAAAGCTTTTCTATCGCCGCTTTTCGTTCTTAAATTTTTAAAATGCGATCTAAAAAAGCATTTCTATCACCGCTTTTCGTTTATAAACTTTTAAAATGCGATCTAAAAAAGCATTTCTATCGCCGTTCTTCGTTCTTAAATTTTTAAAAAGCGATCTAAAAAAGCATTTCTATCGCCGCCTTTCGTTCTTAAATTTTTAAAATGCGATCTAAAAAAGCATTTCTATCACCGCTTTTCGTTTATAAACTTTTAAAATGCGATCTAAAAAAGCATTTCTATCGCCGTTCTTCGTTCTTAAATTTTTAAAAAGCGATCTAAAAAAGCATTTCTATCGCCGCCTTTCGTTCTTAAATTTTTAAAATGCGATCTAAAAAAGCATTTCTATCACCGCTTTTCGTTTATAAACTTTTAAAATGCGATCTAAAAAGCATTTCTATCGCCGTTCTTCGTTCTTAAATTTTTAAAAAGCTATCTAAAAAAGCATTTCTATCGCCGCCTTTCGTTCTTAAATTTTTAAAATGCGATCTAAAAAAGCATTTCTATCGCCGCTTTTCGTTCTTAAACTTTTAAAATGCGATCTAACGAAGCTTTTTTATCGCCGTTCTTCGTTCTTAAATTTTTTTTCATCGCAATATTTTCCATTTTAAAGGAAATTGTTAGTTTTAAGAAAAACTGTTTATTTTTTAGTTTTGAAAAACTGTTTTACGATATTTACGATAAAAGATGTTGTTGATGATGTCGATGTTGTGTTGAATAAAAGAAAGAGAAACAATAATTTTACATTTATATATAAGTTTAATTGGTTTTTAATTAGTTCAACATCGTTTCAAAATTTGTTTCAATAACTTCAAAGACTTTTACATCGTATCACAAATAATATTTTGACAATCGTATCAAATCGTTTCAGAATTTTTTCTAATCGTTTTCAAAATAGTTTCAAAATCGTTTAACAATCGTTTCATTTTTACGTAGTTTATACAAAATCGTTTCGCAAATAAAATATGAAACATTTAATTCGTTTCATGATACGATTATGAAACGATGTAAAAAAATATTGAAACGATTTCCATACGATGAAAATCGTTTCAATTCGTATCAAAACTGAAACGATCTTGGAGACGATCCCTTAGCAACTCTCCCTTTCTTTTAACCCTATTCGTGCTTAAACTTTTTTTAATAACTTTTTATGTGTTTATAGTTATATAACACCTTCAAATTTTGTGATTTTTCCTAACCTTTATTAAGCTTTATTTTCCAATTTTTTTGGAATTATTTTTTTATGTTGAGTAAAATTCTGAAAAAAATATTTTTACTAAAAAATGTTTTTACATGTTTTTAAAAGCTTTATGTGACTTCTTAGTTTATATTGTTATATTATTTTGTGTTTTTATTATTATTGTTACTAAATTCATCACAATTATACAACAATTATTGATTTCATTGTTAGTGCTTTTTTTCTATATGTCACCGAATTTGATCACATCATCACCAAAAATAATGACGTCATCATTTGTTTTCACCAAATTGTTTATTAATACCTGGACAACACTTCTGGTAAGTTTCAAGTCCAACGGACAACAATTGTAAAAATTACACAGAGGGGGGGGGGGGGGGGGGGGGGGGATTCTTTGTTAGCGAAGTCTACAAAAAGTGCTAAAATGTAGAGGCTGTGTTAAGAGGTTTACAATTTACCTTGGGAGATGTTTTTGCTTATATATATTTTAAACCTTTCTGGTCTTGTTTTGTTGCAAAATTATATAAATTTCAAAACATGTCAAAGTGATTTAGACATTCATTCTAGGATTTTTTTATAATGGTGCTCAATTTTAAGCAAAACTTATGACATGACTTTTGCATGCATTTTGCTCCCTAATGATTTGTGTAAGGGGTCGGGAATATAAACACCACATCATCACAATGGAGTTTGTCAATGGGTAGCTAGAGCACAAACTTGAAAATTTACAATGCTAGCGAGATTTATTTGATGTGAGATAACTGTATATTTTACATTAAATAAATACCTACAGGGAGACCATCAGATAGTATAATGTATAGGTGATGGCCACCTAAATGTATGTGATGGCCACCTTAATGTAGCTAGAGGTGATGCTCTGATGGCCACCTAATGTAGCTAGGTGATGGCCACCTAAATGTAGGTGATGGCCAGACCTAATTATGTTCTTTTCTAGCTTGAGTGTTACTTAGCTAAGCCGTTTTGTAGGTAAACCCCCACATATACATTGAATATTTATAATCCTAAAAATTTGACAATAACGGATTTGCTGACGTGAAGAGTTTCCCATTTCCAACTCTTTTCAGACTGGTCAGAATGTTTCCTGCTTTCTAGGGCTACCTATGGCGCGCTGATAATGACATTATTACCAAGAACGCTGGAATGACATTTATACTTATGTTCATTTTCATTTTATATATGGCCATCTTTAAAAAATATATTTATACCTTTGCACTTGGGCCTGTATATTTGATCTTGACCATATATTTGTGCTTAAGCACCATTATATATTGTGCACGTGACCATATATATGACCTTAATGATTATCAGTGTTAGCGCCCCATAGCTACCCACTGACTGACCATAATCTAGGGTCTATACCGTTGACCCGAGTACCCAAAATTGCGACGCGACGAAAAACTAACGGCAAAACACGCTACGCGAAGAAATTTTAATCACTTACAAACAACTTGTTTAAGGCCCTGAATGAGTCAAACGTATTCATTTATATCGTCGCTTTAAGGAAAGAATTAAGATATAAAGGGTTGCGGAGCGGGAACATGTCCCCTATGTTTGCAGGCGAAAAATTATATTCGACGGTGTAATCAAGAAAAAGGATCTTTTATTATAGCGGTTTACAGGTCTCCAGGGATTTTTTTTAGTTAGAATTGGGGTATAGGTACAGAGCCTCCGTGCAAGTTATCATAAAAAATTGTGAATCTTTTATAAACGCATTCGGATAAACATCGTTTTGAGTTTTGATTTCTTTGTTATATTTTTTTTTTATTTGATAACACCAAGCCAACCATTCTCGTTCCCAGAGCTCTTTGAGATTAAAACCTCAGCTCTTTGAGATTAAAACCTTCAAAGAGCTCTGGGGTCGAGAATGCAAGCCAACAACTTCAAACTAACCTGTGTGCGTTGACTTTTACTGAGAGTTATCAATCAATAACAGTAAAAATGAGTTTCTTTTTTTTTGTTTTTTTACAGTATAAAAATATATTTTTCTCTAAACATGTTAAATTACATAACAAGGAAAATGTACAAAAAAGGAAGTTTTAAACATTTTCTTTACTAGACGTCAAAGGTGTAGAGATAAACCGTGCAACAACGAAGTACCATCATACTTTTACAGCCTTTGTAGAGTCGTTTAACAAGTTCCATGAGGAAGGACTTTTTAAGCCGCAGGATGCACAAGAGTTAATCACTAAGGAGACTGGTAGCACATGGGTTAAGTACCTTTACTATATAGTAAAGAGTCTGAACATCATTAAGACTGCGATAACCTTCGAAGGCCATCAAGTTCGAGGAGGCACCAATTGCGAAAAGTGAGGAGTACCCAGAGGAGAAACTTTTACCGGGAAACGGTCTCTACCTCTACCTGCTAGAATCAGGCAAGGAACACGGACAAAAATACCTTTAGGTTAGATCTATCATGGTACAGCCGAGTAGTCGTGTGTTGTACTACTTTCCTCCTCGAATCGGTTAAAGACAACATGATCACGATATATCGTGATCATGTTGTCTTCACCAGGATTTTGTGCGTGTGGAACATGTCGCTGTCGTAGCCCTGCATTCTGCTCTCCAAGGATCGCAATGGTTGCGTCTTTTTCCCCAAAGACTTAGCGCTGCTCTCTGACCTAAACTTTTTTTTTAAACACCCTTCCTCGTAAGGTGACTCATTAACTCCACAGCTATCGGTGCTCTGGATCGAGGCGTAATCTCTAAAGCACCATCCAGTGTCACAAACACATCATGTGGGTTTTGTCCGTCCCCATACATACCAGACCAAGTGCAACCTCGTTCCCAGGGCATTTTGCCTTGTTGATGACTCCGTAATAACGGCTCACGGACCACAAGACCCTGGGGACGAGGTTGGACCAGGTGTAGTCCCCGACTACGTTCTTTATTTTCGATCTTGATGCAGTCATATGGTGAGGAATGTTATACTGCCTAACATTTAGAATCCCTAAAAATCTCCCCAGGTCTGCACGTTTAAAACGGGGCGTAAATGCTCATCGTACAAAGTCTCGATAGACAGGGTAAGTTGTGAATAAGACATCTTTTATTTTTATTTTTAAGGTCCCAACTAGGGTTTTGTATGGACGATCTATACAAAAGCTTACTTTCGATTTTTTCCACTGGCCTGGGTATCAACACGAGGCTTCCGTGGATAGTTAAGTACTCCACAGTACGCAGTCTACGAACTCGCCTCTCACGACACCTGAATTGGGTGCTACCTGGCTTACTGCCGGCCGGACCAGGCAAGTGGATCCAATCGGACCAATTCTTCTCGCCATGCTACGGTGCTTCCACTGCTGCCACTGAGCAAGGCGATACTTAATAATAGTACAAACATCATATTATTATACGCTACTCTAGGATCCTGTAGCCTCTTGGATGTTCGAGTCGTACATACAGGCAGGCATATTTTGACTTTTTGAGCTGTGTCTTGATGGGCTCCCAGTCATTAATCATGTTCGTTTCTTCATCGATGAGTTTCATATCAGAGCGTTTCTGAGGGTACCAGAGAAAGAGTTATTTTTCTGCCTTCAGGGGTTATTGGGCAAAGGTATAAGACTGTGTTAAGAGCCACAAACTATGCTTCCGCTTCCTATGCCTCCCAGAGATTGCTAGTTCGAGCAGGGACTGTCTACGCTTGTCAAGAGATTCTGCGCGATGCAGTCGTCGACGATAAAGTGTGTCTTCTCACCAGCCAGTAGACTTGAGAGTTTATCGATCCATGTTCCGTGGAGCATTTGGAAATTTGACCATACTTTTTCAACACCTACTACAAGTTTTGTAGTAAGTGTTGTCTCGCTGTATGGTTGCCTGCACTAGAACCGATCAAGGTAAGACCCTGACTTGTAGGCATGATGAACTTCGCGTAGTCACCCTTAACTTGTTGCCACAACTCCCCGTTGGTAAGTGAAGCACCTACTGCTCTGAATTTATACATACCGTTAGGATCTGCACCATACTTGCGACACACTTGTGCAAATCCAGATGTCGAGTAAGGATTCTTGTACCGGCTGAAACCATCATCGAAAGGCATATGGTAGTAGACAAGGAAGCGAAAGATGCTGTTGATGAGTGGAATAGCTCCCGTCATATGTTTTACAGATATTCCGAGTGCTGTAGTAGCGCAATGCGTTGTAAAGTGGACCTGAATGTTTCAGTACTCCAAAGCTTGCCGAGCCGCCCATGTAACTCATACGGGATCGTTAAGGTAAGTCATTTGGATCCTAATGGTATACCTGGTAAGCTCTGGGAATACCACTGGTGTATGCGCGTTGCCCGTCGATATGTACAGATCTTGATGTCCAGGCTTTGTGATACCCAGGGGCCACTCTCCCCGGTTCGACTTATACCCTTGGATTATACAATTAAATGTTCATCCTTTTTTGTAGACTACCTAGGGCAGTGCACAAGGATTGCTCTGAAGTCGATCAGTATTCAATCTACGTAGTTCAACATCTTCCTCGACAACGGTTTCATTATCAGAAAGGTGGGGCCAGGCAAAAATGTTACCTGGATCATGTTCAAGAACGGGTTGAGCTAGTATAGGGGGTCATTATAACCAGGATTTTTTTTCACGGTCAAACTCTTATAAAAAATATCATACAGAATTTTGATTTTTGTGACGTCACAGCTGTTCATCACAAAAATCATGCCGTGTTTAGTCATGCATATCAAGGTAAAGTCCCTATAATGCCGTGTTTATCCATGCATATCAAGGTAAAGTCCCTATAATGCTGTGCTTAGTCATGCATATCAAAATCAATGCTGCAAATGAGGTAAATTCCCCCCTCCCCCTACAAAAATCCTCTAAATATCATCAAAAATTAACGCATGCGCAGTAAAGATGTATCCAATACGTAGGTGTAATCTTTGGACTTTGTTGAAATCTGTATATATAAATGAGCTGGTTTAAGACGCAGGACATGTGCAATATATTTACCGACGGGGCCCCCGAGGCTGTTGAAAAGAATCCCTATGCGCTCGGGCGCGTGCCGGATCATATCAAGACACGAGACATGTACTACAAGGCCGCTGAAAAGTACGAGCCGGTGCCCAAATATATATCGGGGCGGCACAAGACGCGAGACATGTGCAGTAGGGCTGTTGAGGGGGAGCCCCTGATGCTCGAGTTTGTGCCGGGCCGTTTCAAGACACATGACATGTGCAACAAGGCTGTTGAAAGGGATCCCCTGATGCTCGAGTATGTGCCGAGCCGGTTCAGGACGCAAGACATGTGTATCAAGGCTGTTAAAAAGAATTCCTATGCGCTCGGGTATGTGCCGGACAGGTTCCGGACTCAAGACATGTACTACAAGGCCGCTGAAAAGTACGAGCCGGCGCTCAAATATATACCGGGTCATGCCAAGACGCGGGACATGTGTAACAAATATGTTGAAAGGTATCCCCCTGCACTCAAATATGTACCGGATTAGTTTGTCACCCAGGACATGTGCAGTAGGGCTGTTGAAAAGTATCCCCCGGTGCTCAAATATGTGCCGGGCCGTTTCAAGACACAGGACATGTGCAGCAAAGCCCTTGAGTAGAAGGCCCATATGTTAGAGCATGTCCCTGAAAGGTTCAATATGTAGGTGAAATTCATAAGTCATCTTACAACCCTTCGGGGATATAAGATGAAATCAAAATACTACTACTAATAAAGATGTGCATCAACTGTCAGGTAAAATTTGATATATTTGGAAGCGCAGTAGCCATGACCTTTATAGCTGGTATTGGTATCTCCCTGCCCCTTATGGCCCTGGCATTAGTAAAAGAATCAGAGAAGGAGAAGGAGAATGAATGGAGGATTAAAGACCTAGAGGATCGTCTTGATGACCTAGAATCATAAGATAAATGGACGAACAGCAATGCAAGGACTGTAAACGTACACTGGATGAGTACGACAGATGTGCCTGCGGGAGAAGGCTCATGATAGGTGGTAAAATGTTGTGTTGGCAGTGCTACCAGGATCATATCACATATAACGGGGGCGGCTGCGTATGTACAATGACATGTAATTCTCTGAAGTCGTTTGAATTACAATAAACAAGATGCTACAATTTGAAGAAGAAATTGTCAACCCTAAATTATTCTACACATTTGCTGCTACTTTTACAGACATCAATGATATCAACGTGGAATACCTGACAGTGTCGGATGCCATCCCTGCCAATGGGGGCAAGGATCTACGGTACATTGTGGGGTACCATACACGCGACCTCGTGGTGGCCCTCAGGGTAAAAACACCTAAAATATGGTCCCCGCATGGAGTCAGCCGGTACAACACTAATGCAGCACCAGCAATGGGTCTCGATTTTGAAGAGTACCCTGATTGGGTTGCCAGGTATCGCCAAATCTGGAACAAAATCGAGGAGTTGATTTCTGAGCAATTGACGACGGAGTCAGTGAAAAGGGACCGTTACGTGAACGCCAAGCTTAAATACTACAAGGATGCCATAACGACTAAGTTCCATGGTATGCCGGTACCCTATGATGAGCCCTGCCAAGCCAGTGCCATTCTAGCTATTTCATCAGTATATGTGCAAGGTAAAAACTACTACCCCCAGGTACATATTACAGAATGTCGGTATTAGGTCTTCAAAAAGGAATTTTTGCTGAATGAGGATTAAAAAACCATATATTTTATAGGCATCATATGGCCTATAAAATATATAAAAATTAAGGCTTATACTCAGGTGGGGACTGTAGATACCGCTTGCATACTGCGCAGATTGTACGTTTTTTAAACCTCTTCCATGCCCTCTTGTCTCCCCCTAGCAACTAGCTTAGCACGCTCCTGTTCATTGATGGAGTCAACAATGCGATTGAACCGCTGCCTCATTTGTTCTTTAAGTATCATATACTTTTGCTTTTCCTGCATAATCAGACTAAACTCGTATCTATCAATCTCCCAATTTTCGACAACCCTTGAGATGAGATTAACTATTGAGTTCAATTTAGCCTCGGCGATCAGCCTGATATTCTCATGCTTTTTTGATTTAACACCCAGCCTTTTTCCGGCGTTTCTCAGGCCCGCCTGTCCGACCCCCACGGCAAGGGTAAGCCCGCCAATTGCAACTGCAAGCGGTACACTCATTCGTGATAGCAGGGTACCGATCCCGACACCCGATGTCAGGACCGAGATACCTAACAACCCATGGTCACAGTAGCGTACCCAGGTCCCGTGCATTTTAAACTTTTTTGCGAGTTTGTCCCGCTCCTTAATCTCACTTCGCAGATACTTCTCAATTTCACCAATCTCATGAAGTCTATACTTTTGGCTTTCATCCTGCATGTCAACACTTTGTGCAGGTGCGCTCGGTAAATTAGGGTATAGCTTGTTGATATCATTACTCATTTATTTAATTTAATCAATAAGTAAATGCATCGTTATCCCGGTGAAGGATACATTCTTCTCATGATGATGTTCATCTGTAAGCATGAATTCTAGGCGATCTGTGGACCCCTTTAGGGGTAGGTAGATAGGAGTATCAAAAGTCCAACTCAACATATCCCCCCAAGCGTTTAATTCCTTGGTGGGGAGTAAAGCCAGAATTTTAGACTTTTTACCATCTAGCAGGCAGTCGTCTTCATCCAACTGAGGGCAAACGAGTCGTAGTCGAATTAGATGTCAGTCTTGTAGAAGGAATCATAGTCTCCCTTCTGATAGTACTTTTTACTAGCGTCGTAGAATAGACCCAGGAGCTCTTGCAGCTGTCGATGAATAACCACCGTGTACCCGTCACTGACACGGAGCCTACAGAGTCCATTTTTCAAGACAAACAGCTTGATCCTTTCCTGTGCCTGACTATTGACAATAGCTGCCAGATCCTCGATCCTATACAGACCGTTCATAATCTCAATCCTAATTTCCCTCTGATCGGGCCCTATTTTACGGATGAAAAATTTATTATCGCTGTAAAGATTCAACCATACGGGTCGAATGCTGATGGACTTTAGGGCAATTCTCGTGTCCTGTCCCAGGTAGTCCTCAAACATCGTGGGCTTTGCAATATCAGTGATGTAGAGTTGCTTCATCCCTTTGTTAGAAGAAAGGAATGAAGATCTACTCATACAACCCCAAGGCAAGGTACAAGTCCAACAGGGGAGAATGGCCACTTGGTGTAACAAACCTAGAACACCAGGACCTGTATGTATTGACAGAATCACACATTTCCGTGGCATTCCCCGAGTTTACCAAATACCCCATCAAGATTACCACAACCTATCTGAATGACCCTGTTATTCAGGGATGGACAAGAGGACAAGCCCTGGACTACTGGAATATTCAGGTTAACTTTGCCACCCATTGCGCAAGCACGGCCTTGGGTATATCCGCCAAGCACCTAACGGGCTCCGTGCCACTTGTCAACTCGATCTTTAAATTTCATATCTATTACCACATGCGTCGCATTCTGGCAAGAATGAAAGTACCCATGTCTTTTAATGATGGCTTTTAGTCAGTACAAAAATCCCTATTCAACCTCTGGGTATGCGCAGGTATGTCGCGAATATGGTGCAGATCCTAATGGCCTATACAAGACCAAGTCGGTAAGTGCATCACTCACCAACGGAAGATGGTGGCCCCAGGTTGATGGTGATTGGGCCAAATTCATCATACCCACAAGTCAAGGCCTGACATCGGAGGGCCTGACCAAGCTAAATGAGAGTATTCGCGTCTACGTGGTCTTGTTGCTTGGATCGCAGGCAGGAGCAAAAGCATCCCTACTAGGGTCCGGTGCGGAGAACTACACAGCAAGACAGATTTTAATGCAAAAATTTGAGAGTATAGTACAACGCCAGGAGAATGTGGGGCATGACATCACAGAATTCCAAAAGGTGCTGCAATATGCTAGAACTCCGGTAAACTTCGCCATCATGCCCAGCGTCTACATGTTGCCCTCTGATATGAACCTGCGCATAGGCAAAATTGAGGGGTACAATAACAACATTTTGATCGCACCCGCCAATGTCAATGTGGGTGTCGACATTGATGTTAATAACAAACCTATTGTTAAGCATGCTACGCCCCCTATGTATGCCACGGCACCCCCTATACATACCACAGCACCTATACATACCACAGCACCTATACATACCACAGCACCTATACATGCTATACCCCCTATACATACCACTGCACCTATACATGCTATATCTCCAAGGCATACCATACCTACAAAACATACTACGCCTCCTCATCCTCCCGAACACAGGGAAGCCCCACAAAACCAGCACGAGGATACCAAGGCCGCATTGATCACGACAGGGGTAGGCATTATTATTGCGTATATATGGCTGAAAAAATAACTAAATATTACACCTTACCAACATAGACCACGACAAACCCAACGGCAGCAGCGATTTCCATGTGCAGATGCTTGGCTGCATATTCGACAACAGTTGCCGCTACCCTCAAAAAGAACGAGACGATGGTACCCATAATCCCGGGTAATGCAGCACCTGCTTTACCTGCCAAATACTTCAGGAATTTACCCAATCGTTCCAGCTGCTTCTCTACAAACCCCTTCCCTGCGGCACCCCCAGCGGCACCTCCTCCTGTAGCTGCAAGTACGATGGTGCTTATCAGTAGACCAATAGCAGAGACTATACTCGCTATAGTGATCCCTTGCTCCTTGAAGAGGATCTTTAGCTTCTCCAGCAAGGACGTGTCATCTCCGGCAATTTTCATTAACGTCTCCTTGATGGTTCTCAGCTGGCTGTAAATTTGGGAGGAAAGTAAGCCATGTGCATCTTGCGTGAGCTTTTTTTGATCATTCAATTTTTTAATCTTATCCTCAAGCTCCTTAATTTTCCCATCAAGGATATCTTGCTGTCCCTTAGCTGCCCCGGCTTTCTGCTTCTCGAATTCTTTCACCTTACCCCTTGCCTTGTCGATCTCGCTATCGTATGTGATCATCTTGTTTTTCAGGCTTTTCAGGTTACCCCGTATGGTTTGGAGTTCGAGGTTAAGCCCCGTTCTTTCACGTTCAGTGATACCTTCTTCATCAGTACCACCAAATGAAGTATCTTCTATAAAGCTGTCCGCGGCATCTACAAATTCCTCCATCGATTCTATAGATTGCATCGAAATGCTATCGGCGGCCCTGTCATTCCCCACAATGTCATCAATGTTTTGCCCAAGTGCCTGGGCCGCTGCCCTACCTCTGTTGGGTGTAGTGGCAAAGTCCAGGAAACCCATAGCCCGCACGAGGCCTACCTTCAAATTTGAGGTTATAGCTCCGGAAGATCTAAATCCAGCACCTTTTTCCTTGTAAATAAGCTCCGTAATATCTATACCCTTGAAATAAAGACGTTCCCCATCCACCATAAAATCATCATAAGGTATCATAATAAGCTTCCCCAGCAGCCTCGTATCCTTACTAAGATGAGCGTAGAGGCTATCAACCTTTGATTTTACTATTTTTTTCCTCTGCTCCGAAAGTCTAGACCCTGGAGCACCCTGTTGTTCTCCTTGGGTTGAAGGCCCCGGTGTTGATGGAAGTTGCTGCGTTGATGGAAGTTTTGACGTAGTATCGGGCCTATCATCCCTCCCACCCTCCTCATCCGGAAGATTGGGATCAAATATTGGATTAGTTGTCATTTTGTTGTAGAAAAATCCTCCTATAATAAATGAGTGTATTTGGAACTATATTGGACCCCTACGCAGAAACGAAGCAGCTTTTTGCCATTAAGGGAAAGCGGCAGCGCGTCAAGGTAAGCCACGTACCTTCCACAATCAACCAGAATGAAGACTTTTCCGGGGAGCATCAAGCTACTGTTTGACCTGGTGCTGACGGGGACCAACACAAAGCGTACCCTAGTCAGCAACATAGGGAAGACTATAGTGCGAAATCTACGCATCACCTTGAATGGCCTCGAGGTACAGAATATCAGTGACTACAACAAGCTCGCGGCCTACAGAGACTTGTGGCTGCCTAAGTTTGATAGGGAGAACAATCTCATCCTAGAGGGTATTAATCCTAATGATGGTACCATCAGAGCCCTGCAGGTAAAGGCCACTGAGTACGTTGGGACTGATGAGGAAAAAGCCATTGCTGCCGCCTATGGTAACACCTTTTCCGTGCCCCTTGGTAAAATGTTCGAGCTAACAGGGACTTACCGTACTATCAAGCGGGATTATACGACAGGTTGCAGTTTGTCCTACATTTCGCGTCGTACGGTGACGTGATCAAGGATGTAGGTACGGCAGCCGTGGGATCTACCGCAGCCAAGGCAGCCGACGCCACCTACAAGATCACCAATATTTCATTGGAGTTTGACAAGTTCAACCATGAGGGTCTCGCGAGTGCCATGATGTCGCGGTATAGTAGTCTCGCGTTACCCTATGAACGGATACTTCGTAAGTAAGGTGGTAACTATGAGAAAATCGGATACCAGCTATAACCTCCAGATCGATACCCCTGTTAAGAGTCTGAAAGGTGTTCTGCTACTGTTCGTGGACCCTGCAACAGTGAAGCCCTATGCTGGAAAGAATGAGACCTTTTACAACCCAAGGATTGAGAAGACCTCGATCACCGTGGAGGGTGAACCAAACGAACTGTATTCGCATGCGATGCTCGGCAAGGATCATTTTGAAGGGGTTGCGAACCTCCTAGGAGGCTACGACCCGGAAGTAACGATTGGCCTATTTTTCAATGAAAGATATTGCTTATTCATAGATTTCCGGGCTTCCCCTGACCACAGCCTGCATGGTTCCGGAAGACCCCTACAACGCCTTAGTGATGGGATAACGTTGCACATGACAAAAAAGGCCGACGGAACTGGGGATTTCAGGTGTTATGTATACTTACTAATGGACGCGCAGCTAAACATCATAGACGGTAGGTTTCAATCTGTGGAGTATTAGTGACCATAATTTGTTCTTGCCCCATAGGGCAAATACAAATCAATATGGAAGAAACCAAGAGATGCCCAAATTGTAAAAAAGTGTTGGCCTTAGATGCTTTTAGGGTGCCGGGAAATGGTCAAACTACAAAGGCATGTATCAAATGCCTGGATAAAAAGAAACAGTGGCGTGCCAAAAACAAATGTCCCCATGGTAGGCGGATGGAGCAGTGTAAAGACTGTGGGGGAAATCAAATATGCCACCATGAATAGGTGAGGGCCTATTGTAAGGAGTGCAAGGGTAGTCAGATATGCCCCCATGAAAAACAGAGGGCTCTCTGCAAGGAATGCAAGGGCAGTCAGTTTTGTAAACATGAAAGAATAAGATCCCAGTGTAAAGAGTGCAAGGGTAGTCAAATCTGCCAGCATGAAAAAAGGAGAGCCTGCTGCAAAGAATGCGAGGGTAGTCAGATTTGCCCTCATGAGAAATTGAGGTATCGTTGCAAGGAATGCAAGAAGGGCAAACACCTGGAAGAAACCAAGAGATGCCCAAATTGTAAAAAGAGTCTTTTACCAGATGCATTCAAGGTGGTGAAAAATGGTCAAACTACAAAGACATGCATCAAATGCCTGGATAAAAAGAAGGCGTCATGTGAACGTAACAGATGCCCCCATGAAAAACAGAGGGCCTGCTGCAAAGAATGCAAGGGCAGTCAGTTTTGTAAACATGAAAGGATAAGATCCCGGTGTAAAGAGTGCAAGGGTAGTCAAATCTGCCAGCATGAAAAAAGGAGGGCCTATTGTAAGGAGTGCAAGGGCAGTCAGATATGCGAACATGAAAAACAGAGGGCTTCTTGCAAAGACTGCAAAGGCAGTCAGATTTGCGAACATGAGAAATTGAGGTATCGCTGCAAGGAATGCAAGAAGGGCAAACAATAAATGGCAACTTTAGCAATCATGGCAGGGGGCGCTCTAATTAATGCGTTGGCCTTTAGCGGCACGAACTATCTATTTTCTAAACTTTCGGGGCATGGCAAAGCCGAACGGAAGAGGCACAATGAAGCCATGGAAAAGCTCAATGCGGCTCAGTCAGCATGGATGCGTGATCGACAGGCTAAGCTTGACTGGTTTGCTGAGCAACGGGAAATGCAAATAAAGGCAGGTAAAAGCCTTCGCGAGCTCGATGACGACATGTACCAGTACTATATAGCTTCAAACAAGAAAGTCCCACAGTTATCCGATTTTTACACGCCTTCAAAGAAAAGCTAAGCAATATCTACTACATGCCAGAGCATCTGTGGGGCGGAAGAAAAGCTATCAAATTACTCGTGAAGGAGAGTGGTCTATCCAAAAAGAAGGTTACCCACTGGTTGAGTAGACAACTCTTGTGGCTGATACATATCAAGGGCCCGAAACGTATCGACTATCCGCATTTTACCATTACAAAACCCAACGAAATGCATCAGTTTGATCTACTGTATATGCCCCATGATCGGCTGTATGGAAACACCTACAACTATATTCTCACGGGTATTGACGTTGCTTCAAGGTACAAGGTAGCGAGGCCCCTACGCACCAAAAAAGCCGGCGAGGTCGCGGATATGATCAAAGACATCTACAGGGCAGGGCCTTTGCGATACCCCAAGATTTTTCAGTGTGATAATGGTAGTGAATTCAAGTCAGCAGTAACGAAGCTGTTAGAAGGTAAAGGTGTTGAGATTAAACGGGCTACCACAAAAAAACCATCATACTTTCACAGCCTTTGTAGAGTTTTATAACAAGGTACTCGCGGAAAGGCTCTTCAAACCCCAAGATGCGCAAGAATTGGTCTCCGGGGAAACTAGTAACATTTGGGTGAAACACCTGTATGCCATCGTCAAAGGTCTCAACAATACCAAGACCGCCATGATTGGCCTAAAACCTAACAGGGCGATTAAACTCGAAGAGGTATCACTTGCAAAAAGTAAAGAATATCCCGAGGAAAAACCCTTACCCGGGGATGTTCTTTATCTCTATCTATTACAGCCGGGAGAGGAGCATGTTGATTCGAAAAGGCGCGCAACCGACGCCGTTTGGAGTAGGAAAATGTATAGGTTGGATCGTATTGTAGCAGGCAGTCGTGTTTTGTACTATTTGAAAGACGGTCCTGATCGTAGTTTTGTTGCGGAAGAATTGATGCAGGTGCCAGAGGATGTTCAGGTACCTCCAGAGGGTGTTAAAGAGTGGTAATATTTTTTATGGCTTATCAAGGCCACAAAAAATAAGCACTCATTCCGCAAGCCCTGGGAGACAAGTCGCGCCTATTCCGTAATATATCGATTGCCTTTTGATATGTTTTCGCTTGCCCACATAGGTTGCGTATTTGAAAAATGCAATCTCTTACCAACCTCAATAAGCGAAGGATCATCTCCATTTTCTCGATATTTAATTGGCACCTTGTGATCAATGTGCCACTCCCCATAATTGACCCAGTTCATCCTATCAACAAACTGGGTCTTGATATGGGCCCGCAGCGTAGCTATATCACACCCGAGGTACTCCTGAGAGCTGAGCTCCTTGTTTTCCTTCAGGGCCTGGAAGGTTCGGCTGCTTACGACAGAAGCGAGATGACCAGGAGGGTTACATATAGGGCAACGCAGTCTCCGTTTTTTATGGTCGCAGAAGCTTCCACCCCCACAGTCCTTACACTGGTATTTTCGCCTACCATGTTCCCTGCAGATCTGACTTCCTTTACACTCTTTGCAATGAGACCTCTGCCTTTCATGACGGCAAATCTTTTCCCCTTACAGTCTTTACACTTGGACCTCACCCTTTGATGCGGGCGCTTTGTACGCTCCTTTGATGCCTTGATAACATTCAAGCATTTGATGCAGCATTTTGTCAGCTGTCCATTCCCCCTGATCCTAAAATTGTCCATAGATAAAAAGTGTCTACATTTTGAGCATTTTTTGGTCTCCTCCATGTTGTTTAGTAGTCATATCTTCAGGTAGGTTTTTTGTATGGACAAATCTTCCATACAAAAAAGTTTAAGTCATATCATTCTGCAAGCCCTAGGAGACGTTCATGCGTGTAGTTTTCACCAGGCCCGGGGTTGTACCGCCGGTCAAAGATTGGTAATAGATCTTCAGGCGCTCATCCAGATTCTCATCCCAATTTTCGTCATTCGGATCCCGCAGATAATCCAAAGGATGTAGTGTATAGAATGGATAGCCATATATGATACCTTTGATAACATCAGGTTAATTTTCTAGGTCAATATCGACCAAGCGTCTATCCTCTATATGAAAATTGCGTATGTCGCCTATTGCTTCCATAGCAGGCTTGAGTATATCGCCTATTGTTGCTATATCAGCCAAATCCGATAGCCTCAAATCCCTATCCTTGATGACTTGATAGCAGAATGCGCCATGGTTGTTCTCCTTAGCATCAACAATATGGAGCCCCAGACGTTGAATATCAGCCTCTAGATCCTCGTCTATCCCGTCTCCTGCAAATGTCCCCCATGCCTTTTCGCCTGACGCCAGCCTGTTTAACAGCTCTTCGTCGGCAGTGTATTCAAAGCCCTCGTAGTATAGTCCATCTCGATATTTAAAATTTTCCAGGCAGGTAGGACAATAACCAGCCACTGACCCCGCGTTGATACAACATCGTAGTACGGGTACATTGATCCTCTTGTAATCCCTTGTAAATTGTTGTGTTTTTATGTATGCCTCCATCTTTTGATATTTCAATGGTTTTTAACATACAACCAAACGGGTCTAAAATGTATATTTTTCCAAAGCGTCCCTACACTTTAGAAAAATTAAACCTATTCCGCCAGCTCCATGAGACGTTCATGCGTGTAGTGCTCGCCAAGCCTGAAATGTCTCACACGCTCGGGGTTTACCTCGATACATCCACGCTCCCTGAGCCAGTTGTAGTGTACGATGGCATTTGGTGTCTCTGCCAGTACGACAATCTCACCATCGGGGTGGTCAACAAGTTTGTTTCTAATCTTTTGCGCCACATACCCCTGCTGGCCACAGATGGCGAGGTATGGAAAGGGGTCGTTGTTGTTCTTCTGGATCACAACCATGCCGTTATCTTTTTCAGGATCTTCTAGGTAAGGCACGGCACGTTGCTGTAACGCTTCTACTTGATCTTGGAGCTCCTCAAGATCGTCCTCCAGGAAGACAATTTGATCCTCATTGGTCTCTAAATCACCCGCCATTATAGCCATGGCCGTATCTCTGTCCTCGATTGCTGCAGCAAGCCTTCGCATTTCCCTGGGTAGCACCTCTTCTACAACCCACTCAAAAAATGATTCTGCTTCGGACTGACCACACCTCAACAGAAAGCAATAGAAGCCGGGTTCAGTCAGTAAAATTGTATTTGGCTGGGTGTGGAGAGATCTGTCCACACCTTGGAGATCGGGAAAAGTGGTACCTAACCGCATTTTATACTTGTCGGGAACATATCGCTGAATGGCTTTTACTCCCGCCCCTCGCTTATATCCTGCGGCCCTCCAAACATCGGAGGCTACGATACATTGACCTTTATCCTCGACATAAAATGATCGGACTTGTTTTCCTTGGAAATAATCAACTGCTGTAAGAGACATCTTTGTTCTACCTTCAGGTAGAATTTGGATTTTCCGCATGGTCACTCGAGAATTTTCCAAGTCCTGGGGTGTTCCAACCTCACATACAGGCATGCATGTTTGGATTTTTTCAACTCGGCCTTGATATCATCCCAATTGGGGATCAAATTAGTCTCTTCGTCAATCATCCTCATGTCACTCCTTTCGTGAGGATAGCACAAAAACAGGGCTTTCTTTTGCCTCCTCAGATTCTTGGGGAGAGCTGTATACGATTGTGTTAAGAGCCATAAACTGTGCCTGCGATGCCTACCACTGATAGCTAATTCAAGTAGTGGCTGTCGACGCTTATCAAGGCTTTCATCAGATATCATATCGTCTATTATGAAAAGGGTGTGTTCGCCCGCCAACAGCGAGGATAATTTCTGAATCCATTCAAATAGCTCATTTCCCGGGTCTATAAAGGAACACGTAGGGGTCCCGCCAGAGCGATGCCCTTTCCAAATAGGTGGCATTCCATTTCAGGGTAGAGCACAACACGACTATGTTGTTTTTTATACTCATTTTCCAGCAGGTCTAGAACACGTTGCGTTTTTCCGCAACTTGTCGGGCCCGTAAAAATACAGGTATGGGGACTTTTAATAATATCTAATGCCATTTATTCCTATCTACTTTCGGTATAATGCAAGAGCATTCGGCACAGATCAGCACACCACCGTGATTATTTACCAAAGATCCCCGGCAGGCAGGGCAGAGCTTGGTATTCAGGGTATTGTATTCGAGGGGTAGTGGAGTATATGCCAATTTTCCCTGTAGCCACCTCAATACCTTGCGGTACCTCGCAAGGAGCAGTACCTTTTCCGGGCTCTCAAGGGTTGCCCCGATGAGTTCGATGTACTGGGATATAATGTCGTATGTCAGGAGGGTGTAAAGAAGTAGGTAATTCTCATCCTGTTGAAACCCTCTAATTTCCCTGTCTATTCCGATGGGGTCTACTTCGTGTTCAATAACAGGGTCCTTACATTTGATACGCCGCCTCTCCTTCGCCTTAACCAGGCAACCTATACAACTTTTTGTTCGGCCATTACCTCTAATTTTGAACATTTCTGGGGGGAACAATTTTTTACATTTATAGCAACATTTTACCTCCATTTATTACCTTGACTGTTCGTGCAATACCCTGGCAACATCCTCCATTTTCTATTTACCTCTTAGGGCAAGTAGAAAATTTTAATAGACGGTCTATTTTGGAGGTATCAAAGATTTTTTATACCATCCCTGTTTGATTGCGTATTCGTCGAATAAGATCGCTGCCGTCATATAGCCGGCGAGTTTCAGGCCGTCCTCCAGGTCCATCTTTGCCCCAGGTCCAGAAACCCCTAGGGCCTTTTTCGCACCCATAGCTATTAGGATTGTATACGATACTAGTCTGACTGATTCCCAAAAGGAGTCAATAACCATGGTTTCCTTTGGGCTAATGTTGCTTGATGTTGCTGTACTCATTTATAGTACAACATTTTAAACATTTCGATATTTGGCTGATTTTTGCCGTGTTTCCCCTGCTGAGGCTCTGGATTAGTCGATGGCTTGTGGGATTCATTTCCACCACTTTTTGAGGCAAATTTGTACCATACCCCAACCCCTATCGCCAACACGGCAAGCGTACCTACACCATAAATGTAGACATTATCCATAGACTTGTGGGGACCTGCGACAGGTTCTTGATCATCTGGCGAAGAACCTTTGCCCACGTTCTTCTGTAGGTTGGCCTTGTTCTTCCGGTTCCATTCGGCAAGTCTCTTGCCAGCAGCAACACGACCCTCGTTCTTCTTGGTTAGGACTTGGTTAGTAGACTCTTCACTCATTTGTTATAAGCCTTTCTGTATCATCAAGGATCTTCCTCATTAGTCTCCTCCTCCTGTTTCTTTTTACCCATATGCCGGGCCGTGTGTCCTGCTACCAAGATGGGTGCCAGACACCTGCCAATGGTGCAGTACACCAGAATACCCAAGATCCGTCATGGCATCCCGGATAATAGGGTCCTCTTCAATGTCCCGGCGTAATTCGTCGACAGAGTCAATATCCACAAGGTTTCCAACCATATTCGCGTATAGGCTGACTACATGGGTAGACAGTGCCCTAGCCGTCTTCTCGCCCTTCTCTTGGAGTTCTCGCTGAAGGTACTCGGTATGGACCTTGTCAATGGCCTCATCAGGGGCCTTGTCAACAAAGTCTTCTGTACATTTTTTAGGTAAGAGATGTCCTTTGCCTTTCCTCAGGGCCTCCTTCAAAGCCTGGCGTTTATCGATGGGTTTCTCTATCTGTTCATTTTCTGCGGAGGCCGTGTCGAATACTTGTGCAAGATCTGACATCCTATTTATTGTATGTTGAAATTTTAGATAGAATAGTATTACTATCACATACGGTAGTATTACGGCAATATACAAACACACTTCCATTTATAGCAAGTGTGTTTGATCAACCGCGCTAGACTACATTCTACCCGGAGATATATCGATTACCTTTCGTTTGATTATCTGAAACCCACAAGGGCTGCATGTTGGTGTAGTGGAGTCTTGCAATTTGCATCTCTTCGCTGGGGTATACCCCGTTCTCCCTATACTTTAAATTATTACAAGCTTGGCAACGTGAATTAGATAATGGAGGCTTTGTGGGGACAATACTAATGGATTTGTCTAAAGCTTACGACTGCTTACCCCATGACTTAATCATAGCTAAACTTGAAGCTTATGGTCTAAGTAAAAGTAGCCTTCAACTTATACTTGATTATTTATCCTCTCGCAAACAGAGAGTAAAAATCGTGCTTCTTTGAGTGATTGGTTTCAAATACTTCGCGGAGTACCACAAGGGTCTATATATGGTCCCCTGCTCTTTTTAATCTACATTAACAACCTTTTCTTTTTCGTCGAAAAAACTGATATATGTAACTTCGCTGATGACAACTCCCTTTATTCTTGCGATGTAATTTTATCCGTTGTAATTAACCGCCTGCTTCACGATACAAAAAATTTACTGGAGTGGTTTAAAATTAACTCACTTAAAGCAAATCCTGAAAAATTTCAATTTATGATTTTAAGCAAAAAAGTGAGGCAGCCGATGACATTACAGAATAGATCAAATTTCCATCAAAGAGACAAATAGTGTGGTGTTGTTAGGAATTACTATTGACAATAAGTTACTATTTAATGACCATATTCAAAATATATGCTCTACGGCTAACTATAAACTCCATGCTCTCCGTAGATTAAGACAATATTTAACACTGAATAAGGCTAAAGTCTTAGCCTCTGCATTCATCAAAAGTCAATTCAGTTATGCTCCGATAATCTGGATGTTTTGTAGAAAAACGCCTTATAAAAAAATTGAGAAAATGCATCGTAGGACACTAAAAGTAGTTTACAACATTGACTTATCATATGGTGATTTACTTGCCACATTTAACGAAATATCTATCCACCAGCTACATTTACGAACACTAGCGATTGAAATTTTTAAGTCAATAATGCACCTGAACCCTGAGTTCATGTGGTCATACTTTAATCTTGACTCGAAACCCTTAAACTATGAACTTAGAACGGGACGAACGTTAGCTCTCCCTCCTGCCAAATCGACCTATTTTGGTACAAACTCTGTTATAGAGGTTGTTGGCTATGGAATAAATTGCCGCAAAATGTAAAATTATGCCAAACGGTCGAAGAATTTAAAAAGCAACTTGTGTCACAAGGAATTATCCATTGTAGTTGTTTAATTTGTTTATAAATTAAAATAAAATTGTAAATAAATATTTAATATAACCTCGTTCACAGGTTCTCTCGCCTTTCTTTACAAGAAAGCATAAAGCTGGATCGCCTGGTGACTAGGTTAGTTGGTTTTTATTAGTCTAGGCTACCCATTGTAACCAACTTAAAATAAAGAATACATACATACATACATACATACATATACTTTAGTAGCACCTTGTGATCGAACTGCCACTGCCCTCTATTCCCCCAGTTTCTACCGCCTTTAAATTGGGCCTGGATGTGCCTCATAAATGTAACAATATCACATCCCAGATATTCCTGGGATGCTATCTCTCTATCATAATTTAGGGCCTTATGAATCCTGTCTAGAATTAGCTAATGGAGATACCCGGGGCGATCGCATATGGGGCATTTGGCTCTTCGTTTTTCATGGGGGCATTTGATACGTTCCTTTGATGCCTTCTCTATATCAAGGCATTTGATGCAAATTTTTGTCCGTTGCCCATTTCCCTTGACCCTAAAATTTTCCGGGGTTAAAAAGTGTTTACAGTGTGTGCATTTTCTGGTCCCCTCCATATTGTTTTTGTTTTGCAGGGTACTGCCTTTACAAAAATTTGGACAGTTTCCAGAAACCCCCGTTATTCAAAAATGCTTACAACATAAGTTGGGAGGTATGCACCCCGTCGTCATGTACAAACCTTTTATCGTAAAAAGCAGAGAGGCCGAGCTTGTTCTGTTCGTACGTAACCATACCCTGATCATGTACCCGAAAACCTACGTTTTTGGCTATGTCTAGGCCACCCTTTAGCGCACTCATGTACATGCTCCAGGTCACGGCATTTTGTCTCTTTGACATCCCCTTGCATGAAAATTTCGTACCCTTTTTACCCTCCACAAAGTAGCACTTGGCTGTCAGGGCAATCATCCGAAACGCAATGAATTCCGCTTTGAATAGCCCCCCTGTTCGACTCGAGTATTTATCGGTGACTAGCCAGTTTTTTACATCCTTGTCGTAAGTGTCAAGCATCTTTTTAGGATCTTTTCAGCCTTTAGCAGCTCTAGGAGCTTACGCGTATCCGGAACACGCTTGCGCCCCGTAGTTTTCAAGTACTCGTGCATGTGCTCGGGGATTTGATCGTCGGGTATCTCCTTCACAACAAACAGTGGGGCCATTTCGCTGAATTTGTCACGCGGATCCTCAGGTACTTCGATATCAATTTGGGCAAATCCAAACAACGATGCATCTAGCACACCTCGCGTTAGTATCTCTAAGTTATGTGCTGATGTCGGTGTAGCCACCTTGATCAGCTTTTCCTTCCCACAAGGAAAATCCTGCATCAAGGTACTCGGATAAAGCATGTTTGCATCATGCCCTAGGATGGTCTTGCACTTGTGGGGTTCCTTGTACACGTTAGATCTGATACCCGTCACGTCTCTTTCGTGGTATCGACAGAATACGATAGCGGGGCCACCCACCATCCCCGTCCGTAAGAGCCCGGAGGCCTCATTCCTAGTACATTTTTCACAGGTTTTCTGTACCTGTTTACAACTCTTACAACTCTTGGTGTAGCAAGAGTCCTCGCACCTGTGCCTACATGGGTCCCCCGGAGCGTATAGCTCTAGCTTGGGGTTCAACCGTAGGGATTTGTTCAACACGTACCGCATCGAGACACCTGGAATACTTACCGCATCCTTCAAAATGTCTATCTCATCGGTGTAATACTGCAGCCTCGTCTTGTCCACGGCTTCAATGAACGGTTCCACATCGGCTAGATTGTACTCGCGCAGCCAGTCCATCATGGTCACGCAGCCTCGTTTGTACAACTACGCGCAGAATGTCCCGTACTCTTCAGGGGATAGTGTGTTTCTTCCACTTAGCCGGCTATAAAAGTCCTCGTGCGCGACAGGCCCAGCATGGTCCAACTTGTCGTGGCTCGTTAGCCACTCGTAGGGAAACATGAGTTTTTGGAGATTGCATTCCAACGACTTGCACCAACCGGCATAGCTTAGACCAGGGGCAAGGAAATTCTTGATGTCGATAAATTTAAACCTTGAGGTGGTGAGGAACATATAGTCATTGTCCTTCTTAGCTACCCTGATCTTATCGCCTTGCGCGATCTCCTCGACAAAATACCGCTTGATCAGGTTTATATTGTATTTACCACTGTTAAACCCAATTACAGCTACTTGATTTACCCACTCGTTCCACAACTCCTGGTTCTTTTTGGATAGCATGTCAAAATCGTCAGGCTTGGGGTACATCCTATCGACCTCTTCCACAATGAGGGCATGCCTCTTTTCCAGCTGCTCCACAAACTGTTTCGCCAAGGCCTTGGGATTCTCGTGCTCAATGAACGTCGGGTGGTTATTCAAACTATCGGCAATACCAACACTTACAGGAACATGTCTCGAGAGGTACGTCAGATCGGAGGTTTGTTGGTAATTCAAAGGATGTAGGAGGGCCTCGAAATCAAACACGATGTAGTGGGGATAGGGCCTGAACTCCTTCTGAAAGTACCTCTTAATTTTGGGTGGTTTCTCACATTCCCAAGCTGTGACGAGTTTGTAGCCCTGTTCCCGTATCATCCTTTCCTTGGACAGGGTTGCACCGTACCGAGTCTTGTCCGCGTCGGTTCTCTCGGGCTGACAGGGACATCCGTGCCATTTACAACCGTTGTATTCATAGACGGTCCATGTGATGGGCTCATACCCATCAACTTTCCACTCCTTTTTACCCTCGCGAATAACGCGCTCACCACCATGTCCACAGAGTGCATGATGAATATGCCTTCCGGTTTGCTTCGATATGTATTCGATCCATTTTGATGCATCGTAGCTAAAACCCTCATCGTAAAAGACCTTCTCCGCCTTGCTAGGAACACGTTTGACCTTCCCTCCTTTGCAGATAATCGTCGTCTTGACGCCCTCGCATTCGTTCCTCTTATGTCGTGATAGGTGGTTGCTTTTGGTAAACAGTTGTTTGCATACCTCACATTCCCATTTCTGGGTCAGCACGTCCAAATCCTTGATGTAGAAACAGTGGCCATCCAGCATACCAAGATTGATAGTATCTAACCCTTTTTTGTACTGCTTTTGCCCATAGACGAGTCGCCATGGTGCTTTTTCAGAGTTTGTCTTGGGCTCAAAGACTCTGATGTTGATCCCGAATTGTTTGGCGACGCCCTCCAAATCCACCAGCCTCGTAGGGCGCATGTCCTTACGCTTTAGCTTAGGGTCCTCGTAGTAATTCTGGGCTAATGTGAGGGCTGGTTTTGTAAGAAACCCTATTCCCCGTGCTACGTCTGCCCTCTCCGTTACAGCTAAGCACCTCCAAAAGCATAAGTTGTCCGTTCGTTCTATTTTCCCATCCCTGGCGTAGATGCACCTCTTGTTTCGCAGCAAATCTGGGAGAGGGCCGCATCCCAGAAGAGGTTCACGCGAGGGCCCTGAATATCCTCCGTGTAGTCTTCCCTTGCCTCCTGTTCGATCTCGTCGTGAAGCGTTGTCCCCCCTGAAATATGATCTTTTGCCTTGTTGTAGTAGAAGGCAACGGTATCCCGCACACTCTGTTATCGATCGGCAAGAGCGTCGCGAGTTGCTGGCACTGGTGCCGACACGGTGCTATAGTTTGCGGATTGCATTCTTGAACCAACTCAACCCTTTCTTATATACAGATTTTAACAACGTCCGAAGATTGCTTCGAAGTTGGGAATTTCCCTTACTCAAAACAGTTTGATTCACATCTTTACTGCGCATGCGTTGATTGTTGATGATATTTAGTGGATATAGGGGAGGGGGGAATTTACCTCATTTGCAGCATTGATTTTGATATGCATGGCCTATTAGGGACTTTACCTTGATATGCATGGATAAACACGGCATGATTTTTGTGATGAACAGCTGTGACGTCACAAGCAAAATTCTGTATGATATTTTTTGTGAGAGTTTGACCGTGATTTTTAGAAAAAACTGTACATCGTGACCGCCTATACCAGCTGGTTGTATATGATTGAAAATATAGCAACACATAATAATGCTGAAGTCAATGGAAAAGCCATGGTTTTTGTGCTTAAGAATAGCCTCTGCAAACTTTGTGTATCGGATGGAATGACTGCATCGATCGACCGCCAGCTAAGGAATCTGATGGGTGTTTAGAAACCTGTTAGTGGTAAGTATTTTACCAAGGGTGACTACAATGGATGGTACAGGACTGATATGTACAATCGACTATGACTTGTCTGCCCTCAGCTGGATGAAGACGATTGCCTCCATGATGGTAAGAAGTCTAAGATTCTGGCAATACTCACTAACAAAGAGACGGCTTGGGGAGATATGCTGACCTGAGATTCCAAGACCCTGATCTACTTTCCTCTGAAGGGGTCAACAGACAGGCTCGCGTTTATGCTGACCGACGAGTTCCATTTTGACAAAAACTTAGCTTTTACGGCACTTATCATGCAGGTACTTATAGAATACAGATGGATAGTATGAATTCAGCTTGATAATGCAGGACAAGCAGCGCTATATTGTGCCAAAGGAACAGATGCGTCAGAGAATGAAACGTATCGTAAATAACATCGATGAACAAGAGCGTGCAAAGCTACTCGCAAGAGGTAGACAACAAGGAAAAGATGAGGTCTTAAAAAAATTACAATCTGTTCAGTATGCCTCCCCTACCTAGATGCTCCGCCCGTGTATTCGGTATAAGCTTTGTAGGTTGTGATTACAACGTTCTTCCAGCACAACCGATCACCTCTCCTGTATCTTGATCTATGACCAAGTTCCCATCATGTACATGTCTCCTACTAAGCGACTTCATATACATTTCTAGATTCACCTCTTGTGCCGTCTCTACACAAGGGCATTGCTTCACCCACTTATGTGGGTGAAGCAATGCCCTTCCAACGCTTCCATCTTATCCAAAACCTGAGAGTACTTAACCAGTCACTCCAGGTAGTCACCAAGACTCAACGACACGGTTGGTCAACGCAGAACCCTCACTATATTGGGAGACACCATGGGAGTAGATATGTTTGGGGGTCTTTATCAACAGCGAAGATAGCTTGTCCTCCCATGGATTATAATACCCAATCACATATCTCCCGTCCTTCCCCTTGTTTGCAGGGAAGGAGTCGTTTAGGACCAGATTTTTGACATTCACATCCTCGATATTGTATGGCGTTACGCCACTGTAAAAGTCTTTTGATTTGATGGTCTTGTCTCCAAATTTTGCCATCCTTCTTTTATTTGGTGATATTTAAGGTCCAACTATCATCGGGTAATGGACAGACCTACAATCTTGGACAGAAATATTGAGACAAAGGGAGTTTTTTTCTCATTTTTCAAATATTGACAAAAGGGTCAAACGGTCAATGCTCTGCAGCCGGCAGGCTAAAAGTCGTAAGGCCAGCAGAAAGTGTTTAAAAGTTGCTAGTCACATTCTCTAGCACGCCCGAACACCGAAATAATCTACATCGAGGCCCAGGAAGGCCCCGAAATTCGTGACAAAATGGCCATGCTGACGTCAGCAACAATTAGCACACTTTAAGAATTTGGAATATACCAGTGCACTATAAACATTGACAAGTCCTAAGTCCACTGTGAACATTGACAAGTGTGAACTTTAACAAGTTCGAAATGTCTGAATCTAATATCAAAGTAGCCTACGCAATTACTTGTGGTGACGAACTTCGAAATCAGCTGTCTTGTCTCAACATATTTTGACCAACATTGTAGATCATGGCATACGCAACCGCCTTCCGTTATACGTGATGTATTCCTGATGGCAGCACTAGTAAAGCATTTTACCCATCCACCACAGTTTCCGACCACACTTGCATCTATCATACTCCTGAAGTACGCGTTCACAATCATCACACTGCTGTTTTATCGCTTTATTCTATGGACTACTGCCAAGTCCAAGGAATGTCATGCCTACTCTACTTTATCTTCCCTCAGCAATTCATCAATATCCTTAAGCCTATTCATAAGCGAGTATATTGGTATCCTCTGCAACAGCCTTGTTACACATGTTTTGGGTCTTGAAATGATCTGGGACATACCTGGCACCTTCGTAACAGCCTTGCCGTGCCTGAACACGTCGGGATTTGCCTCGACGGCCTTGTGGTACATGTCTTGCGTCTTGCGCGAAGATGCAGGACAAATTACTTGAGCAAAGAGGGATTTGCCTCGACTACCCTGCTGCACATTCCTTTGGTCACGAACCTGTATGGAACATGCTTGAGGATATGAGGATTATAACCAACGGCCTTGCTGCAAATGTCTTGAGTCTTGAACTGATCCTTAACACTCATTTATTTTATATACAAACCCCAACTAGAAAGGCGTTTGTGGTTTGAGTAGGGACTTTCCCTCTCTCTACTTAATTTCTGCATTATGTCGTTAAATTTTTAGGGAATTTCCCTTTTTCGAACTGTGGAGGTGGTTGGAAACGGGAGTTCGACAATAATTCAAAAAGGTGCTGCGGAGAGAGAGGGATGCGGGGACTATACCGTGAAAACAGATTTGGCCCAGAACAAACATATGTATATCTCTGCAGCTCCCAACGTTTAAACGTCGGCGCTCAATATACTCAATTTTTATTACATTAAAGGTGGCAGCGTTTCTGAATTTTTATTGGTTGTCGAAATCGTTATTCGTCTGCATACGCTTGGAAGTATAGAGCTCTGAATTTATCGAAGCTCCGAAATTTTGGACGCCCCGGCAGAAATTATTACGCCATAAACATCTAGTACGCATGCGCAAACCTTGGAGCTGCATTTGTTCCTTTTTTAATGAAAATCAAATTTAAAATTTATCTGAACCAATTTGTCTCGCAAAAATAAATCCTGGCAAAAATTGAGACAATATTTATTCCTCGCGAAAATTTTAAAAAATTGCTGATTCGCGAAATTAAGTCGTAACGAAATTTTTAAAATTTCTGATTCGCGAAATTAAGTCGTAACGAAATTTTTAAAAATTTCTGATTCGCGAAATTAAATCCTCGCGCGATATTATTATTTTTTAAGCCTCGCGAATTAAGTTTATAAGAAAAGTAATCCTCTTCCTTAGGTCAAAACAATATACCAATCACTTTTTCTTTTCTCGATAATAATTAGGAGAAACATTTGGAACATTGAGCCTCAGTCAAAATTTGTGTTGCTTATAAAATTGCGTGTATATATACTAGACAGGAAATATTTTACTTCATTTAGCTACATATGTTTTCAATAAAATCTTTACGGGTTACAACTTCATAGTCAAACATCACCGGAACATTGACTAATTTTAGAAGAACTATTTTTACTGAAGTTTAGAGATACTTGCATTTTTGCTCTAAGTGCGAATGGTGAAATACCACTTGATGCACAGTTTTATCCTTCGTGGTGGTCGTGGTGGACGTAGGGACGATGAGTTGCCCTTCTTGTCGTTTAGGGCTAGATTTGTTGTTTTATTGATAAACGAGGAATCGCTTTGTGAGGATTGCGTTGACCATCGTCTACTTCGTTTTCCTGAGCAAGAACCATCATTACATGCCTCGCAATTAGCACAGTCGTGCCTTTTTTCTGGAGGCACAGGGACGCTACTCCCTGATTTAATATAACTTTCTTCATTTTCTTTGCAACTTTGAGTATCAGATGCTTGACTTCCATCAGAGTTATGCTCGGTATTAGAGGTTTCGTCTATGACGAACCTTCTCCCTTCTCTTGCCATACAGACACCTTCTTCGCAAGCCTCGCAGTTAGCAGTATCATGGTCTTCTTCTTGGTCTATAATCACTTTCATCTGTCTCAGTATTCACATCAATACTTCCTTGCTCACCAGGTTTGTAGTAATACTTTCTCTTAACTTCCTCTAGCAGCTGTAAGAGCGCTTTTTCGATAGATTCTGCCCTAAAAGAGGGCATGGTGTAATCTTCCTTAGGGCAACAGTTACACCTTTGCCCTTTTGGAAAGAAGGTGGCTTCACCATACTTTTGTTGCTTCCTATCCAACATCCTATATGTGAAATGCATATATGAGTATATATAAGTAGTATGATGTCCATCGTTTAGAACATTCAGAGCATGTATAAGAAGATTTTAATTTTCCCTTCGCTTGATACCCTATTGGTGCTACCGGCTCGAAAGATGAACGAGCGTGTTCCTGTAACTGTTTATCTTCAAGATCAGAAAATACATCAGCAAATATTTCTTGCCATTCCTTTTCATTTAGCAACTTTCTTGAGCTACTGTGCGCGTCAGACATGTCTTTGAAATATCACAAATGCTTTTTAAAATAAAGAGCAACGATGATAAAATAGTTTGGGTGTATTGTCTATATTTCCGAGAAATACGAGCTTTTCCGCCAATCACATGCAATAAAATTTTAATAACAATAGATTGTGTAATCGTGTGGAACACAGTTTCTGAATTGTAAACCATTTTGGATTTGCTTTTGCTATAAATGCATGCGCGGTTGGTTAAAGTCAGCCATGCGTTAAATGGCTGTATTCTTTTAGTTTTGGTTTTATATTTTACTCGATGTCATTATTTCTTTTCTTTTTTTTTGCGAATTTTATCTTTTTTATCCTTTTTGTTTTAAATACTTTTACTAAAGATCTATGAATTATCTTCTGTGGAAACAGCTTTTCTTCTTTGTTATTTTGATTCTACAAGCAAGTCTATGCTCTCCACCTCTTCAGCTCTCCACCATTGGTTGTATGAGTCAGAGTTAATTTCAACGTTTTCAACATTACTCTTAAAATTACCGATTTTAAAATAATTTCTACGTTTTCCTTGTACAAGCCGTTTATTCTTTGTTTTTGCTTTCTTTTGAAGCGTTATAGTTAAGAATTTGTTAAAAACGTAGACCTTGTAAAGCCTTGCAAATAAACTTGTCAGTCCCAAGAAACATTATAGGCTCAGATTATCAAAATTTTAAGAGACCTCGGGTTCAACTAAACGCGAATTGTGTGCTTCATTTACAATTGTGATATACGGCTTACAAAGCGGTTCGCTTATTAACGGACCTTCCATCTTTCGTCATTGCTTTTTTACACAGAATACTTATCTTCTATAGAATTCTTACTAAACTAAGTTATCACTTTTCCATTCTGTGTTATTTTGGACAAAAATATAGCGCTACTCTTACGACGGATCATTTTACGTAACTTTTTTTTATTTTTTATTTATTTGTTTGTTTTGTTTGTTTATTTTTGTAAGTAAATAGACGTGTAGTTGCGTAAAACGATCTTGATTACTAAAGTCATTACAACCTCGTCCCCAGGGTAGTTTACCTTTTTGATCGATTTGTAATACCGGCTCAGTCCCAGAGATGGATAAATGTATGTTCTAGCACAGGCGCACGCGCACGCCCACACACGTCACAGCAAGTCCCCATTATCAATACCCTGCGGTGCTTAGCCATACCTAATATGGATATACCCCTAATAGACGGTGCCTAGTAGAGGAATTCCCTAATAATCAATATACAATGACGTCATCAAAAAATCAATGCTGCAAATGAGTAAATTTCTAACACAATTCCCTATTAGTCTACGCACATCAAAAATCATACATCAAATAAGTAGAAAAGGGGTAATTCCCTAATGATACTAAATATCATCAAAAAATGAACGCATGCGCAACAAAGATGTGTTAGTATTGAGCAAACATGAAATTCACGGACAATTGAAAAATCCATAAATAAGAGAGAGAGAAGGAATACATACACTGTAAAAGAATTACGTGATATTGTAAAAAGCAGTAGTTTCAAGACGCAAGATATGTGTAATAGGGCCGTTGAAAAAGAGCCCCGCATGCTCGAGGATGTGCCGGATAGTTTCAAGACGCAAGACATGCGCAACAAGGCTGTCGAAAGGTATCCCCCGGCGCTCAGGCACGTGCCGGATCATTTCAGGACGCAAGACATGTGCGGCAAGGCCGTCGAAAAATATCCCCATCTGCTCAAATATGTCCCCGGCAGGTTCAAGACGCAATGTGCAGCAAGGCCGTTGAAAAGGATCCCGAGATACTCTATTTTGTTCCGGATCAATTCAAGACGCAAAACATGTGCAACAAAGCAATTAAAAAATATCCCTGGCTGTTCCAGCATGTGCCTGATTGGTTTGTCAGCACTAAAATGCTTAGGAATGGAAAAAATATTGCCTATGGATATTACCGGAGGAAATCCGAAAAGGCCAGGATTAAGGACGAGCTGGCCCCATTAGCCTGGCATCCCGACAGGGTCATCGATTGGTGCTTTTCAGAGGATGAAAAGGCCGTTCTTGAAAAATTATGGGGCTAAATTCATATACCATCTTACAACCCCCCGGGGTTATAAGATAAATGGAACAATGTAATGACTGTAAACGTATGCTGGATGAATATGATAGGTGTAGATGTGGGCTCAGGTTTGAAATAAATGGTAAACTTTTATGCTGGCAATGCTACCAGGAATATATCACCTATAACGGGAGCGGGTGTGTATGTACGATGACATGTAATTCTCTGAAGTCGTTCGAATTACAAATAAAACAAGATGCTAAAATTTGAAAATGAAATTGTGAAACCCCGAGAATTCTATAACTTTGCGACTACTTTTACAGACATCAATGATATCAACGTGGACTGCCTGACAGTGTCAGATCCAGTACCGGCCAACAAAGGCGCTGATCAACGGTACATTATAGGATATCATACACGAGACCTTGTAGTGGCACTCAGGGTAAAGACACCTGGAGTCTGGTCCAATGGGGTGAGTCAATACAATACCAATGACGTGCCGGCGATGAGTATTGATTTTGAGGAATACCCTGATTGGATTGAAAAGTATCGACAAATTTGGAACAAGATTGAGGAGCTTATATCTCAAAAATTGACGACTGAGCCGGTCAAGAAGGGTCGCTATATTAACGCCAAACTCAAATATGGGAACACAACCAACTTCCAATCAGTACCCTATAATGAGCCCTGCAAACTTAGTGGTGTGCTGGCGATCTCATCAGTATACGCTCAAGGTAGCAACTACTACCCACAGGTCCATGTTGTTGAATGTAAATATACAAAATTGAATAAATGGCTGCTAGGGGAGGATTAAAAAACCATATATTTCATAGGCCATATAGTGCCTATAAAATATAAAAAAATAAGGCTTATACTCGGGCGGGGATTCTAGGTAGTGCTTACATACTGTACAGACCTGACGTTTTTTAAAATCTCATCATGTGCCTCCTGCCTCCCTTTCGCAACCAGCTGAGCCCGCTCCTCTTCATTGAGGGCGTTCACAATACGGTTAAAACGTTGCCGCATCTGTTCCTTTAGCAACATATACCTTTGCTTCTCCTTCACGATCATATTAAACTCATATTTATCAATCACCCCATTTTCAACCGCCTTTGATATTAGATCAATAATAGAGTTCAACTTGGATTCCGCCAATAGTCTTATATTCTCATGCTTCTTGGACTTGACGCCCATTTTTTTCCCGGCTGTTCTAAGACCCGCCTGTCCTACACCGACGGCCACGGTTAGGCCACCCATTGCCACTGCTAATGGTACACCCATTCCGGATAACAGGGTACCAATACCGATCCCCGAGGTTACTACACTAATGCCAAGCAGCCCATGGTCACAGTATCGGATCCATGTCCCATGCATTTTAAATTTCTTTGCGAGTTTGTCCCGCTCCTTAATCTCACTTCGCAGATACTTCTCAATTTGAGCAATCTCATCAAGTCTATACTTTTGGCTTTCCTCCGGCATATCCGCGCCTTGTGCAGGTGCACTCAGCAAACTAGGGTATAGTTTGCTGATATCGCTCATCTTTATTCTATGAGAAGGCACATCGTTATCCCGGTGAACGAAACGTTTTTGTCATGATGGAATTCATCTGTTAGCATAAACTCTAAACGATCCGTGGACCCCTTTAGGGGTAGGTAGATAGGAGTATCAAAACTCCAGGTCAGCATATCCCCCCAAGCGTTTATTTCCTTAGTGGGAAGCAGGGCCAGAATTTTAGACTTTTTACCATCTAGCAGGCAGTCGTCTTCATCCAACTGAGGACAAACAAGCCGTAGCCGAATATAGATGTCGGTCTTGTAGAAGGCATCATAGTCACCCTTCATATAATATTTTTTACTAGGATCGTAGGGTAAGCCCAAGAGCTCCTGCAATTGTCGATGAATCACAACCGTGTACCCGTCAGCGACACCGAGCCTACAGAGTCCATTTTTCAATACAAACAGCTTAATCCTGTCCTGGGCCTGACTGCTCACGATAGCTGCCAGATCTTCTATCCTATACAGACCGTTCATGATCTCAATTCTAATCTCCCTCTGATCGGGGCCTTTTTTACATATGACAAATTCATTATCGCTGTAAAGGTTCAACCATACAGGCCTGATGGTTATCGATTTTAGGGCAATTCTACTATCCTGTCCCAGGTAGTCTTCAAATATCGTAGGTTTATAGATATCAGTAATATATAGCTGTTTCATCTTTGTTTTAAAACAAAGATGAACATGTATTCATACAACCCCAAGGCAAAGTACCAATCCAACAGGGGTGAGTGGCCACTTGTCGTAACAAGCCTAGAGCATCAAGACCTGTATGTATCGACGGATTCACACATTTCTGTGGTATTTCCTGAATTCACCAAATACCCAATCAAGGTTACAACAACCTACCTGAACGACCCTGTCATTCAGGGCTGGACAAGAGGACAAGCCCTGAACTACTGGAGTATTCAGGTGAACTTTGCAACCCATTGCGCCAGCACGGCCTTGGGTATATACGCTAAGCACCAACAGGCTCCGTACCCCTTGTCAACTCCATCTTTAAATTCCATATATATTACCACATGCGTCGTATTCTGGCAAGAATGAAAGTACCCATGTCTTTTAATGACAGTTTTTCTCGGTACAAAAATCCCTACTCCACATCTGGGTATGCACAAATATGCCGTGAATATGGTGCCGACCCTAATGGCCTGTACAAGACCAAATCAGTAAGTGCATCACTCACCAACGGAAGATGGTGGCCACAAGTTGATGGTGATTGGGCCAAATTCATCATCCCCACAAGTCAAGGCTTGACATCAGAGGGCCTGACCAAGCTAAGTGAGAGTATAAGAGTTTACGTGGTCTTGTTACTAGGATCGCAGGCGGGTGCGAGAGCCTCCTCAATCGGGTCTGGTGCGGATAACTACACGGCAAGGCAAATCCTGATGCAAAAGTTTGAGGCTATGGTACAGCGTCAGGAAAATGTAGGACATGACATCACAGAGTTTCAGAAGGTCTTACAATATGCCAGAACTCCGGTAAACTTTGCCGTCATGCCCAGTGTATACATGCTACCCTCGGACATGAACTTGCGAATAGGCAAAATTGTAGGGTATAACAACAATATTTTGATCGCACCTGCCAATGTCAATATTGGTACCCAAGTTGATGTGAACAACAACAAGCCTATTGTCAGGCCTGTGGCACCTCCCATATATACTACAAAGCATACCACACCACCTATACATACTACAAAGCATAGTACACCTCATATACCTCCTAAGCATGCCACACCCCTTGGGCATACCGAGCATACCATCAGACATGTGGTGGCAGATATCAAACTACCTCCCAAACATGTTACACCTCCCAAGCATGATACATCTCCTATATATGCCGCTGAACAACCCCCACAAAATCAGCATGAGGATACCAAAACCGTATTGATCACAACGGCGGTAGGCCTCATCATTGCATATATATGGCTTAAGTAACCTATTTCCTCCTTCCAACATAGACCATAGTAAACCCGGCAGCGGCCGCGATGGCCATGTACAGATGTTTGGCCATATATTCCACGACTGTTGACATTACCCTTAGAAGGAAGGAGACAACAGTACCAATAATCCCCGGCAGTGCGGCACCTGCCTTACTGGCAAGATATTTGAGGAACTTTCCGAGCCTTTCCAGCTGCTTCTCTACAAACCCCTTTCCTGCACCACCGGCAGCACTTCCTCCCGCGGCGCCTGCCGCGGCAGAACCCCCCGTAACGGAGAGCACGATGGTGCTTATCAATAATCCAATAGCCGAAACGATGCTAGCTATCGTCAAGCCCTGCTCCTTGAACAGAATATTAAGCTTTTCAAGGAGGGATGTATCATTACCTGATATTTTTAATAGCGTATCCCTAATATGCCTCAGCTGGCTGTAAATATCACGGTTTAATTCTTTCACCTTTTCATGTAAGGCATTCCTTTCCTCATTCATATTTTTAATGTTTTTCTCAAGCTGTTCTATTAATTTTTTATTGTGTTCGGAAATCTCGCCGTCGACATCTACCTGATTATTAATCCGTTTAATAGTGTCCTCTGAAATTCTTAATTTTATTGTTATATGAAATAATTTCATGTTCCATACCTGTAATGTGACCCTGATAGGTTTGAAGTTTAGTATCAAGTCCTTTCAATTCGCGTTGAGTGAATCCAGTGAATGAAGTTTCATCTACCATAGTTCCTACATCATGCACAACCTTCTTGAAATTATTTAAAGTCTTCATCTGAATGATCTCACCCGGGTCCTCCTCTCCACCCTCATTGGCAATAGCATCAACCTCTATCGCTAATTTACGTACTGCTTCCTTTTTATTGGGCGTAGTTAGATAGTCGGGAAAGCCTAAATCCCGCACAAGGTCTACCTTCAAATTTTTGATAATCTCCCCGGCAGCCCGCAACCCACCCCTATCTTTTGTGATTAAAGGCGTAAGGTCTATATCCTTGAAAAAAAGACGTTTCCCCTACAGCCTAAACTTGTCGTATTGTATAGCAATAGGCTTCCCCAGCCTCGTATCCTGACTAAGATGAGCGTAGAGGCTATTAACCTTATCCTCTAGCAATTTTTGCCTCTGCCCCGAAAGTCTAGACCCTGGGGCCCCCTGTTGTTCTCCCTGGGTTGAAGGCCCCGGGGTTGATGGAAGTTGATGTGTTGATGGAAGCTGTCTACCATCATCAGGCCTATCATCATGCCCATTTTTATCTTCACCGATCTGCTCTTCCGGGGTAAATACTGGGTTATCAGCCATTTTATTAGAACATTTCCCTATATATAATAAACATGAGTGGATTTGGAACAACCCTAGACCCATATGCAGAGACTAAACAACTCTTCGGTATCACAGGACGAAAGCAGCGAGTTCAGATAAGCCATATACCCTCCACAATCAATCAAAATGAGGACCGTTGACATACCCAACATGTCTCAGAACGATGTCATTTTTCCCGGCAGCCTCAAGCTCTTATTTGACCTTACGTTGACGGGGACCAATACGATGCGTACCCTGGTCAGCAACATAGGCAAAAGTCTAGTTAAAAATCTGCGAGTTACCTTGGCTGGCAATGAGGTACAAAATATATCTGATTACAATATCCTGGCATTGTACCGGGACCTGTGGCTGCCCAAATTTGACAGGGAAAACAACCTCATTTTGGAAGGCATCAACCCCAACGATGGTACCATCAGAGCTCTACAGGTCAAGGCTACTGAGTACGTCGGGACTGATGAAGAGAAAGCCATCGCCGCGGCGTATGGGAACACTTTCTGCGTGCCACTCGGCAAACTCTTTGAACTGACGAGGGATTTACCGTTTTACCCGGCAGAGCTACATGACAGGCTACAATTTGTCCTACATTTCGCACAGCACAGCGATGTCATCAAAGATGCAGGTACAGCAGCCGTCGGATCTACGGCAGCCAAGGCAGCAGATACCATACCTATAAGATCACCAATATCAAGTTGGAATTCGACAAGATCACCCATGAAGGTCTCGCGAGTGCCATGATGTCAAGGTATGCCCGTCTCGCGTTACCCTATGAAAGGATCCTACGAAGCAAGGTGGTGACAATGAAAAAGGCTGATAACTTGTATAATCTCCAAATTGATACACCCGCAAAGAGTCTCAAGGGTGTCTTGCTACTCTTTATAGACCCTGGGAAAGTGAAGGCTTACGCTGGTGTCAATGAGGTCTATTATAATCCTAAAATCGAGAGTATTAGTATCACTGTCGAAGGGGAACCCAATGAGCTCTACTCCCATGCCATGCTCCCCAAGGACCACCTCGAGCAGATTGTCAATATTTTCGGTGCCCGTGACTCCAGTGTCACAATTGGTCAGTTTTTCAATGAACGATACGCGCTGTTTATCGATTTTCGGGCCTCCCCAGATGATATTTTACATGGCAGTGGAAGACCACTACAACGTTTGAGTGACGGGGTAACGTTGCATATGACCAAAAAGGCTGACGGAACTGGGGATTTCAGATGCTATGTCTACTTACTGATGGACTCCCAACTAAACATCCTAGGCGGTAGGTTTCACTCGGTAGAGTAATAATAAATGGCAACGATTGCTGTTCTTGTTGCAGGTGCCGCGATTAACGCCCTAGCATTTAGCGGGACCAACTATCTATTTTCTAAACTTTCGGGACACGGCGAGGCGGAGCGCAAGAGGCATGATGAAGCCATGGAGGAGCTCAATAATGCTCAGGCGGATTGGATACGAAAAAGACAGGCCAATCTTGACTGGTTCAGTGAGCAAAGGGATATAAAAATAAAGGCCGGGAAGAGCCTTCGTGAACTCGACAACGACATGTATCAGCATTACATTTCCTCCGAAAAGAGTGCCCGCAATTGAAAAATTTTTACACACCATCAAAACCCCAACAAGACGGTGAGCTCACATTCATCGTTGGCTCCCTATCACTGCTAGGCTTCGTAGCATACAAGTATTTGTAAGAACGTTTTTGACTTGTATAAATAAAGACATGTCAAAAGCATCACACAATATTACCGAGGAGGAGGCTGAAAAACTAAGTCAAATATACTATACCCCGGAACACCTGTGGACCGGACGGAAAGCTATCAAATTGCTCGCGAAGGAGGCTGGTCTATCCAAAAAGTTAGTCACTCACTGGCTGTCTCGTCAACTCTTGTGGCTGAGACACATCAAAGGCCCAAAACGTATAGACTACCCACACTTCACCATTACCAGACCCAACGAAATGCATCAGTTCGATCTACTGTACATGCCGCATGACAAGCTGCATGGAAACACCTACAAGTATATCCTCACCGGCATTGATGTAGCCTCTCGCTATAAAGTAGCGAGACCATTGCGTACCAAAAAAGCCAGTGAGGTTGCCGAGATGATCAAAGATATTTACAGGGCAGGACCCCTTCAATACCCAAAAACCTTCCAATGTGATAATGGTTCCGAATTCAAATCAAATGTAACGAAGCTACTGGGGAGTAAAGGCGTTGAAATCAAGAGAGCTACCACCAAATACCACCATACATTTACGGCCTTTGTCGAGTCGTACAACAAGGTACTTGCCGAGAGGCTCTTTAAGCCTCAGGATGCACAGGAGTTGGTTTCCGGTGAGGATAGTACACTATCGTCGTGATGATAGTACACTATCGTCAAAAGTCTCAACAGCAGCGAAACTGCCATGATCAATATGAAGCCTAACAAAGTAATTAAAATGGATGATGTCCCGCTTGCAAAAAATCAGGAATACCCCGAAGAAAAACCCTTACCCGAGGATGGTTTGTACTTGTACCTGTTACAATCAGGAGAGGAGCATGGTGATTCGAAAAGGCGCGCCACCGACGCCGTTTGGAACAAACATACTTACAGGTTGGATCGTATAGTATCAGGTAGTCGTCTTTTGTACTATTTAAAAGACGGCCCTGATCGCAGTTTTGTTTTGGAAGAACTCATGCTGATCCCGGAGGATGTTGAGGTACCTCCGGAACATGTGAAGGCTTGGTAAAGAGTATCTTCAAGAGTACCTCCAAGGGTTCATCCTCCAGTGACTTACTCGGATCCCTTATATACAGCAAAGGGAGCAGGGTATAGAATGGGTACCCATAAACTATACCTTTAATGACAGCAGGTTCAATATCCAAATCAATATCAACCAAGCGTCTATCTGGTATAGGAAAATTGAGGATATGGCCTATTGTTTCTATGTCGACTAAATCCGACAACATCAATGCCTTATCTTTGATAACCTCTTAGCGTAGTGCTCCATACCTATTCTCCTTAACTGAAACTATATGAAGCCCAAGGGCTTGAATATGATCCTCAAGTTCCTCATCGATCTCGCTTCTTCCAAATGTACCCCACGCTTTCATGCCTGACGCTAGCCTGTGCAAAAGGTCGTCATCGGTAGTGTATTCAAAACCTTCGTAGTATTCCCCATTTCGATATCTAAATATTTCCAGGCAAGTATGGCAATAACCTGTCACTGATCCTGCCTTTATGCAGCATCGTAGTACGGGTATGCTGATATCGTAATCCTTTTGCATTTTTTGTACATAGGCTTCCATCTTTTTTGATATTTCACTACCTTTTAACATACAGCTGAAAGGGTCAAAAATGATAATTTTAATACCACAAGGGTATTAAAATTAATGTGAAAATCGTGTTTGGTTGGATACCAGCGTCGCCTAATCCTCCAATGCCGGAACACCCAAATCGTACAGGTCATCCAGGGTAATGTCGATAAGACTGAAATGGTTCCTGAAACGTTCTACGTGTCCATCCTCTTCAAAACAATTAAAGGCGTGTTTACCATTGGGATTATCAATGACAACAATCTCTTCGGATTTTGGGTAGTTGTCCTTAAACCATCTCCTTTTGGTATGAATAATACGTCTTTGAACACGCGCACAGTAGTATGGAAGATGATGAAATTCGTCGTCATCCTGTGCACTATGTTTTCTGTAAATCATGATGACGTTGTCCTTACCTTGATCTTGGGCATGTGGTACGTACCGTTCTTTGATCCTCGCATTTTCCAGCGTCTGTACCTCGAGTTCGTACCCCAGCTCCGCAAGTTGTTCATCCCTGGAATCAAGATCACTCTCGAGAATGGCGATATCTATATTCCTATCCTCTAGAGCCTGGCGATGCTCTTTAATTACATCTTGTAATTTTTGGACACCTGCCCGGGCTAGCCATTCGATTAGCCCCGCAGCCTTTGGTTTCTTGGAACGGCGAACTATCTCCAGGGCATCGTCCAATGTGACAAATTTGTCATGTCCATTTTGACCTTCTTTGGGGGGTGCGGCGGACGCACCCCTCATAATATCACGGCGGGGAGTAGTATTCACATCTCTATATGTTGCCTTTATATCATCAATATCTAAAAATCTCCCTAGGTCAGCCCTTTTGAACAGGGGCTGATCCTGGCTGTTGGATAGGGTCTCGATGGTCTCTGTGTTGAACATAACTTGCGACATCTTTCTCCTATAACAACGTAACCCAGAGGATTTCAACGGTCATTCTAGAATCCTCCAACTCCTAGGATGTTCCAATCTCACGAACAGGCAGGCATGCTTTGATTTTTTCAACTCAGCCTTGATGTCAGCCCAACAATCGGAGGGTATCAAATTAGTCTCTTCGTCGATCAGCTTCAAATCAGAGCGTTCATGAGGAAACCACAAAAACAGGGCTTTTTTCTGCCTCCGAAGGTTCTTGGGTAATGCAGTGTAGCTCTGCGTCAATAGCCACAAGCTATGCCTGCGATGCCTACCACTGATAGCTAATTCAAGTAGTGGTTGTCGACGCTTATCAAGGCTCTCGTCGGCAATACAGTCATCCACCACAAACAACGTCCCTTCGCCCGCCAACAATGAGGATAATTTTTGAATCCATTCGAAGAGTTGATCTTTGGGGTCTATCAGGAACACGTAATCATCCTTCCAGAGTGAGGCTCTTTCAAGGTAGGTGGTATTCCATCGTATAGTAGGACAAAGTATGACTATGTTGTGATAGTGCTTTTTATACTCCTGCTCAAGCAGGTCTAGAAGAAATTGTGTTTTTCCGCAGCTTGTTGGGCCTGTTAAGATTGCCGTATGGGGATCCCTTACGACATCCATTTACTAATAATATAAACACTTTTGATTATGGATTTTTGAAAATACACCGGCACAGCCCAAACATATCAACACACCGCTGTGATTGTTCACCAAAGACCCCCGGCAGGCAGGGCATAGCTTGGTATTTCGAGCCTGATATTCCATGGGTAGTGGAGTATATGTTAATTTTCCATGTAGGCATCGTAGTACCTTGCGGTATCTCTCGACGAGTAGTGCCTTTTCTTCCTGACCCTCGGGGGGTGCTTCGATGTACCGGGGTATAATGTTGTATGTCAGGAAGGTGTAGAGAAGTAGGTAATATTCATCCTGCTCTTGACCTTGAATCTCCCTATCAATGGCAAGAGGGTCTAATTTGTATTCGATCACAGGGTCTTTACATTTGATACGCCGCCTCTCCCTCGCCTTAGCCGGGAAACCTATGCAGCTTTTTGTTCGGCTATTCCCCCTAATCCTGAAACTGTCCAGGGCTAACAGTTTTTTACATTTTATACAGATTTTATTCATTTACTTGAAAGCACTCGCCCTGTGTAATGCCCTGGAAACATCGGCAAGCGTTGGGGACTTACCGGTTTCAACATACTTAAACGGGACCTTGTTATCTATATGCAAATATTTGTAGAGCTCCCAGGTGTAGCCCTCTGAAAATTGGGCCTCCATATGATCCCGACAAATAGTCATTAACTCATATAGAGGCCGAGTCCCTATATGTTCACATTTTATACGACGTTTGCGTGATGTCTTGCTAATATTTAGGCAACCTATGCACTGCTGATTTAGCTGACCATAAGGCTTGATCCTGAAATTATCAAGGCTTAAGACTTTTTTGCATTTTGAGCATTTCTTACCCTCCTCCACTTTATATTTGCCTCTTAAGGCAAATATAAAATTTTACCATGTGGTCTATTTTGGAAGTTTGGGGACAATAGACGCGGGTAACCACCCCTTTTTCACAGCCATCTCACGACTTGCCCTGCCTGCTGCGAAGTACGCCACCATCTTGAGAACGTCATTCGTATCCATTTTGGTAGACGTCCTCGTAATGCCAAGGAACTTTTTGCCAGCCATTGCATAGGCAAATGTGAAACTAAGATCTACAACGGTCTCGTAGAGCATATCCAAAATCTCCTTTTCTTTGGGTGATACGTTGCTTGTGGTCATTTATATTATAACATTTTGAACATAGAGATATGAGGTTGGGCCTTGCCCTGTTTCCCCCGCTGAGGCTCTGGATTGGTCGCTGGCTTGTGGGATTCTCCGCCATTTTTTGAGGCAAATCTATACCAGACGCCAACAGCTATCGCTGCTAATATAGCCAGCGTACCAACCCCATAAAGGTATACATCCGTTGACTTGCTAGGGGTTGCGGCAGGTTCTTGATCATCTTGTAAAGGTTCTTTACCCACGTTCTTCCGTAGGTCGGCCTTGTTCCTACGGTTCCATTCAGCAAGTCTCTTGCCGGCTGCGACACGACCCTCGTTCTTCTTGGTTATGACTTGGTTAGTAGACTCCTCACTCATTTGTTATAAGCCCTAAGACTTGTAACAAATTACTTCTTTTTTACATCAAGATGGATAGTAAGGCTTTGGTCCTCAAGGATCTCCATGGTCTCTTTTATCCCTTTGAGTATAGTTTAAATCTCTCTCGAAGTATCTCATGAACTCTCTAAACGTCATGGGTTCTTTTTTTGGTGGGGCTATTCCAAGCTTCCTCTCCCTCATCAGTGCCGCTAGCTTGTGCCCCTGAGCAACTCTTCCCGGGTGCTTTTTGTGTACTTCAATAATTTTTTCCGCAGGTTGTTGTTGATTGATAATAACACTACACGCGCTGCTCATCTTTGTTCTCTTTCTCCGCCACATCGTCCTTTTTTTTGCTCATATGCCTCGCGGTATGTCCTGCTACCAAGAGGGGTGCTAAACACCTCCCAATGGTACAATACACAAGAATCCAAAAGTCTGTCATGGAGTCTCGGATAATAGGATCCTCTTCGATATCTTTTCGGAGCTCCTCAACACTGTCGATATCCACAATATTTCCAATCATGCTGGCATAGAGGCTGATAACATGATTTGACAGTGCTTTTGCCGTCTTCTCCCCCTTTTCCTGGAGTTCCCGCTGTACATACTCTGTATGTACCTTGTCGATGGTCTCCTCCGGGGCCTTATCAACAAACCCTTCTGTACATTTTTTAGGTAGGAGATGCCCCTTGCCTTTCCTAAGGGCCTCCTTCAAGGCCTGGCGTTTATCGATGGGTTTCTCTATCTGCTCATAGGTTTCCGCAGAGGCTGTATCGAATACTCTTGCGATATCAGACATCCTTTTTATTTTTCATCGATATCGAAAAAGTATATAAGTAATCATGGCATACGGTAGAATTACCGCAATATACAAACACACCTCCATTTTATTCCCTTTCGGGTGACAGGCTGTAATGGCCTCTAGCAAGCGTTGTAATTTGATCAGGTTGTATGATCCGTTTGTCATCTGCCCTGTTGAGTGCCAGCTTGTTCACCTCCTGGGTATAGACCTTATGGTTCTTATTTTGAATTAGGACTTGGGTTTTATATATATCAACGCCCTCTTCCAGACACTACTGGTAATCATCGAAAGTGATGGCTTTTAGTGACGCATCTCCTAACACCTTTGGCCTTACGATCCCCGCCCTCCGGTGTAAGGCTCTTATAGGCGTATGCCTTGGCCCGCAGGGTGATGAACTCGGTCATGACCTTCCCACTTAATTCGTCTTTCATGAGGCCTACGACCTTCTTGTTTTTCCCTATAGGAAGAGGCCTGTTATCATCAGGATTATAGGCACTCGTATCAAAACGTGCCTCAACATCGTCGGCTATATCCCTGTAGAAGTCTTCTGTTCGTATGTGGTAAACGAACGAGTCCGTATCCATGTAGCAGACCCGCAACTTACTACCATATTTTGGCTGCATGTAGTCGTAGTGGAACTCGTACATCACCATTTTTGACATATCTAATATGGCCTGCCCTATATATACCGGTTTATTCATCTTAACCTCTGTTTTACCCACTTCAACACCGAGAAGGTGCTTGCTAAACCGATTTACACCCTTGAAATTCGGCTTCATCACAAGCTTCGTATACTTCTCCTCATTGGTGACCAGTTGGATGTTGCGGTGGTTTCTAATATTCTCCATGGTCTTAATAAACACTGAGAGGTTCATGAGTTTGTAAAAGTCCTTCTCGAACTCGTTTTTTGGCAGCCGTTCTCAACCCCGTGTTGTGATCGATGTACCCTCTAAGCCACGCCTTTTGATTGAAGCGGATTTCCCTGCGCACGCTCTTCAATTCAAGCCCATGTTTTATAGCCTCGTGAAGGGCTCTGATATGTACTACATACCTCCGTTTGTTTTCCAAATTTGGTACTAATTTCTCGACCCTGTGGATCATCCTGCGTTCCGGTAGGAATGGTAACTCGTTATGCCTATCATGTAGTCTCTCCGGGTAGTCGATATCAACCTCTAAAATGTACCCATGCTTGTTGTCCTCAACGAGCTTACCAATCCTCCTTTCGGTAAATGCCTCTACGTTCGATACCCATTTGAAGCCATCCGTGGGCAAATCTTGACGCATCGCCCAGCCGTACAGGTTGTTTGCATCGAGGTACTGGAGGTAGGATGATTCAACTCCGGATCATACTGGTCTCCCATGTACCTATTATTTGCTTTGGCATAGCGATGTACGGCCTGGACTATACCTCCACGGATACCTTTTTCGAACATCAGGTGCATGTCGGGGTCTGTGAGAAGCTCTAGCTTTATACCCGTAAATTTCAGTGCTGCCTTCCATGCCAACCCGGGTGCGCTGTAGAAGTGCGCAGGGTCAAGGTTGTAGTTGTCCAAGCAGACGCCTCGAAACGTCTCGAAGACGTCGGCTAATAGCAGTACGTCTGTGCTGAGGTACACGTCGTGGTAGTTCCCCATGGTGACGTTATCACCCTCTGGGGTAATAGCATTCCATACCTTTTTAGCATATTCATGGTCCCTGTCACTGATACCCTTCATATTCAGCTTGCTGTAAAAGGCATCCTTGGGTGGTAGCTCCAACTCTTCAAATCGTTGCCAATCATCCATGTACTCGTATGGGTACATGCCTTTTCTCAGCATTGGCCTGAATGTATCATCTTTGTCAATGAACTTTGCCATCGATGGTACGTTTGCCCTTACCCGGTCCTGGTTTAATTGCTTGGTGGTATTCGAGTTGCAATTTTTACACCAAAACTTTGCCATGTATTCAGCGTCTATGCTCTGGAATTCAAGACAGATATCTGCACACTGGTGGCATTTCATACCAGCGGCGTTTGTTCCAATGAGATTGCTTGCCAATTTGTCCAGGCTTGATGCCATAAACCGACAGGAATCTATGAACCTAATCTCAATCTTCTTGTACACCTCCCCATCACCAGATCCCATACCTCCAAGGGGTACCTTAATTTTAACGTTGAAGCTTATATATTTCTCCTTGTTCTCGGCGATGCACCCAATATCTTCCGTATTATATTTTTCACCTAGCTCCCGGATGAACAGGTGGGCGTCGTATCCCGAGAGGTTGTGGAATATTATAGGTATATGACTAGGTATCTTGTATTTGAGGTTGCAACTGTTATGGGCCGCGCCTCGATATAACCCCGTATAGTGACAATGGTCTCGAACTTTGCGGTTATTCTTGCTGTCATCGAAGGGTTTCAGACAGATATGACATTTCGATGCCTCGTCATGTTCCCTTTTTAGGACCTCTGTCAGTTCCAGCATGGGTTGTTGCGGGTAGGTATTATATAACCTCTTTACCTCATCCTCCAGATGGTTGACAAACCTCGTCACGCAGTCCTTGCCCCTATAGACTGTTAGTGGGTCTGGTACGGGCCCATAGGCAAAGGTACTATACGTGCACCAGCCAGATGGTACATGCTTGTTCAGCTTCTTCGTCTTGGTCTCCCTGGCATCTTCCTCTACTGGTATCAATAGACTCTCAAAATCCGCATAGATAGCAAAGGGTACCTTGAATTGCATCTGACCATCCCTATAGAATAACCATTTTTCAGCCTCTGTTGGCATCGTAATTTTAACAGCCCCATGGTCCTTGCAGTAGCCATGGTGCTTGTCCCTCGATTCAATTGTTGGAAAAGCCTGTAGGCAGTTTAGGGCGAAGTGCATTTTTGAGGTATTTTTCGAGTTCTCAATACCCAGGAGTCGTGATAGACTTTTGACGGATACGTAATGGGTCTTTTTGTCATCAGTAAGGAGCAGTAGATTCACCTGCTTACCCCGTCCGCTATAATGTGATCGCCGCAGGATGTTGATCTTTTTTCCTGTCACGTACAGGACGTTTACCGCAATGTCTCTATTATTCTTCTCGAACTTGCATATGCTCTTGATGTTTGTCGGAAACTCTATACCCTCCCAGTTATAAAGGTCTATGTAGGGTCTCATCTGAGATATTCGATTCGGGTTCGTCCCTATCTCCTCATGATGTAGGGATGCTATAATGGCCCACTTGAAACACTCCTCATCTTCATTCACCGGGTTGATGATGGCCTTCTTTGAGGCTATCCATTTAGGTGCTTGTATCTACGATGAGCCCCTTGTTAGTTTCAATTTATGAAAATCTATATCGAGATGTAGGATTCGACCGATCGTAAAGCCACTTTTTGGGAATGCTGGATTTTCCACATGTGTTTTAACCTGGGCAAACATCGTATCCATCATGTCATCTACATTGTTGCCCTGGTATACTGAGGTCATATTACTATGGAAGGCTTTATTCGCCTCCTCATACTTGTCTTTGGTTCCCTCTATTGGCTTCCTCCAATGGATCCATAGTGACAGCTGTATCTTTGCCGACCCCATATCTTCTACCTGCCCCTCAACCAAGGTTTTCACGTTTGGTCGCACCATCCCTATATACCCGTCGACGTCCGCTCCTCCTATACCGGGAATGCGAAAACTTCGGAAGGTCCTATGGTGGGCATGCTTATATTCCTGTGGTGTGTAGTCATGCTCCGGCTGATTGTAGAGATTTTGAATATCTTCAAGATAGTCTTCCTCGGCCTCTTTTTCTACCTCCTCATGAAGCGTAGGTCTTATGTTGGCTGCCACGTTATAGAGCCCCATCACCCTACGTTTAAAGGCTGCATATGTTCTACTAACTCCCTTCTTTATAGGTTTTGGAACAGCGTTCATAATCCAGTTGTACAATTCCTGCATCTTGGTTGTCACGATCGAACGATTTTTCGATATTTCCTGCCTCTCAAAAATGTCCATGACCTCCGGTGTTGGTAGTATAGTCACGGGCTTGACCGGCTTTCGTTGTACGGCCCTTCTGGGTGGTCTCTCCGGTACGTCATCCAATAGGGTAATCAATTCAGCCTTGCGTAGCTTGTAATACCCCGTAAGTCCACGGCTTTTCGCGATATTACGTAATTATTTCACTGTATGTGTATTCATTCTTTATTGTATGATTTTTCAATTGTCCGTGAATTTCATGTTTGCTCAATACTAACACATCTTTATTGCGCATGCATTCATTTTTTGATGATATTTAGTATCATTAGGGAATTACCCCTTTTCTACTTATTTGATGTATGATTTTTGATGTGCGTAGACTAATAGGGAATTGTGTTAGAAATTTACTCATTTGCAGCATTGATTTTTTGATGACGTCATTGTATAGTGATTATTAGGGAATTCCTCTACTAGGCACCGTCTATTAGGGGTATATCCATATTAGGTATGGCTAAGCACCGCAGGGTATTGGATAATGGGGACTTGCTGTCCATCTCTGTCCCTAGACGCTAGGGACGAGGTTAAAGTCATTCTTGATCGCAGTAACTTTTATCCCTGGGAAATGTAAGGAGGAGGTTTTCCTATTTTTTCAGTTCTTTGTTGCAATTTTACCAATTCGGGAGAAAATCCGAAACAGCCGGTTTGTTGAACAAGGGCTGGGGGGGGGGGGGGAGGGGGGGGGACATGTTGGAATATTGTCTGCTAGTCTGTTGAAATGAATAATAGAGAGTCGTTATTGAATGGTTGTGTTTCAATGTACTTCTTGCGATATCAAGATCAGATCATTTAATGCCGATAAAGTAACGTTTTCCTTGTAAAATGCTGAAATTCATATAGGGAGATATGATATACAAAAGAAGAACGCGTCACATAAAAAATCATGCAGTATTTCTTTCTTCCTTTTTTTCATTCTTTAACTTTGTTTCTAGGGCCTTTTTCCAAGGGCGTCTTCTTCGTATGATGTAGAAACGGCAATTGTCAGTAAACAACTCCGGCAGTGAAAAACAAAAAGGTTTGGGAAGGCTGTGCATTGTCGGTAAGTGCATCAATATTATTCTATCACCACCACTTATAAAAACTATCACTCACAATGTAATATTCAATATATGGTGTCTAATTCTGTTATTTATAAAATGTTGTTTTGAAAAACGATTATTTTATTGTTTTTGTAGTCATTTGAAAGGTAATTCATCCAGAGATCTGCTGCAAGAAAGCTAACAGATTTCCAAAAACCACGGTCAAACTCTCATAAAAAATATCATACACAATTTTGCTTGTGACGTCACAACTTTTCGTCACGCCTCATTACACAAAAATCTATTGATATGCATGAAAATCCCCCCATCATGCCATGTTTATCCATGCATATCAAGGTAAAGTCCCTATAATGCTGTGCTTAGTCATGTATATCAAAATCATACTGCAAATGAGGTAAATTCCCCCCTCCCCCTACAAAAATCCACTGATCATCAACGCATGCGCAATAAAGAGGTGAACTGTGTTATAAAAATACTAATACTAATAAATGTGCATTAACTGTCGGCAATCAAAATTCGATATATTTGAAAATGCAGTATTCATGACCTTTATGGCTGACATTGGTATCTCCCTACCACTTAACATTAACATTAGTACAAGAATCAGAGAACGATAAGTATAATAGTGGAAAGGATTCAGGATCTATGGGATCACCTTAATGACCTAGATAATATAAATGGAAGAACAATGTAAGGACTGTGAACGTATTCTGGATGAGTATGACAGGTGTACCTGCGGACGAAGGTTTGTGGTGAAAGCTAAAATGCTGTGCTGGTACTGCTACCAGGAATACATCACGTATAATGGAGGTGGATGTGTATGTACGATGACATGCAATTCTCTGAAGTCGTTCGAATTACAATAAAACAAGATGCTTCAATTTGAGAAAGAACTCGTCAGCCCTAAAATTTTCTACTCATTTGCCGCCAATTTTACAGACATCAATGATATCAACGTGGACTGCCTGATAGTGTCAGATCCAGTACCGGCCAACGGGGGCAAGGATCAGCGGTACATCATAGGGTACCATACAATAGACCTCGTGGTAGCACTCAGGGTAAAAACACCTAAAATCTGGTCACCGAATGGAGTGACCCGGTACAATGCCAATGCCGTACCAGCGATGAGTCTTGATTTTGAAGAGTACCCCGACTGGGTTGCGAAGTATCGTTTAATATGGAGCAAAATCGAAGAGTTGATTTCCGAGCAATTGACGACGGAGCCGGTCAAAAAGGACCGTTACGTGAATGCCAAACTTAAATATTACAAAGACGCGATCACAACCAAATTCCACGGTATGCCGGTACCCTATGATGAGCCCTGCCAAACCAGTGCCATTCTGGCTATTTCATCGGTGTATGTGCAGGGCAAAAACCACTACCCCCAGGCACATGTTGTGGAATGCCGGTACAAGGATTTTAAAAAAGAAATTTGCTGAATGAGGATTAAAAAACCCTATATTTTATAGGCCTTATGGTGCCTATAAAATATATAAAAATTGAGGCTTATACTCAGGTGGGGGTTCTAGGTATTGCTTACATACTTTACAGACCTCACGTTTTTTAAAATCTCCTTGCTTGCTTCCTGCCTACCTTTCGCAATCAGCTGGGCCCGCTCCTCTTCATTGAGGACATTCACAATGCGGTTGAAACGTTGCCGCATTTGTTCCTTTAACATTATATACTTTTGTTTTTCCTTAATAATCAAACCGAATTCATATTTATCAACCACCCCATTTTCAACGGCAGTGTAAATAAGGTCAACAATAGAGTTAAGTTTTGACTCGGCAAGAAGTCTTATATTCTCATGTTTTTTTTATTTAACATCCAGCCTTTTTCCAGCAGTCCTCAGACCCGCCTGTCCTACCCCTACAGCCACGGTCAGGCCAGTCATTGCCACTGCTAATGGTACACCTATCCCGGATAACAGGGTACCGATCCCGATCCCCGAGGTTACTACACTGATGCCAAGCAGCCAATGGTCACAGTAGCGTACCCAAGTCCCATGCATCTTTAACTTTTTTGCGAGTTTGTCCCGCTCCTTAATTTCACCCCGCAGATATTTTTCAATTTCACCAATTTCATTAAGTCTATACTTTTGGCTTTCCTCCTGCATGTCGGCGCTTTGTGCAGGTGCACTTGGTAAATTTGGGTACAGCTTCGTTATATCGGCCATTTATTTATTCTATCAATAGCTGCATGGTTATACTATTGAACGAAACGTTTTTGTCGTGGTGGAATTCGTCTGTTAACATAAACTCGAGACGATCCGTGGACCCCTTCAAGGGTATGTAAATTGGAGTATCAAAAGTCCAGGTCAGCATATCCCCCCAAGCGTTTAGCTCCTTGGTGGGAAGTAGGGCCAGAATTTTAGACTTTTTACCATCCAGCAGGGCATCACATTCATCCAGCTGAGGGCAAACGAGTCGTAGCCGAATGTAGATGTCAGTCTTGTAGTATGCATCATAGTCACCCTTCATATAATATTTTTTACTAGGATCGTAGGGTAGGCCTAAGAGCTCCTGCAGTTGTCGATGAATCACCACCGTGTACCCGTCGGCGACACGGAGCCTACAGAGTCCGTTTTTCAGGACAAAAAGTTTTATCCTGTCCTGTGCCTGACTGTTCACGATAGCCGCCAAATCCTCGATCCTGTATAGGCCGTTCATAATCTCAATCCTAATCTCCCTTTGGTCGGGCCCCATTTTACGTATGACAAATTCATTATCGCTGTAAAGGTTCAACCATATGGGCCTGATGCTTATCGATTTTAAGGCTATCCTATTATCTTGTCCCAGGTAGTCTTCAAATATCGTAGGCTTATATATATCGGTGATGTAGAGTTGCTTCATCTTTGTTTTAAACCAAAAGGATGAACATATATTCATACAGTGCATGTAGTGCAATCTTCCAGCAACCTCGGCAAGCGACGGAGCATCCCCATTTTCTCGATACTTGAGTGGTATTTTGTGATCGATATGCCACCCCTTACCATGTTTGTCCTTAAGGACAAACATGAGTTTTATCGGGCAATTTTGTATGTATCAGGGAACGTTTTATCGCCTACGACGTCAAACATTTATTGATAACCCCATTTATTCCTATCAATTTTGGGGTACAGGGCGGCGCAGGCAGAACAGATCAGCACGCGTCCATGCTTATTTTCCAAAACGCCCTTGCATATAGGGCATAGCTTGGTATTTCGAGCCTGGTATTCAAGGGGTAGTGGAGAATATCTTAATTTGCCTACAAAGCACCGCAGTACCTTACGATACATTTTAACAAGCAGTGCCTTTTCCTAGCTGACATCGGTTGGCGCTACGATGAGTTCGGTGTACCGGGGTATAATGTTGTATGTCAGGAAGGTGTAGAGAAGTAGGTAATATTTATCCTGCTCTTGACCTTGAATCTCCCTATCAATGGCAAGGGGGTCTAATTTGTATTCGATCACAGGGTCCTTACATTTGATACGCCGCCTCTCCTTCGCTTTAGCTAGGCAACTTATACAGCTCTTGGTTCGAGTATGTCCCCTAATCTTGAACCTGTCCAGGGTTAAGATTTTTTTGCATTTGGAACAACATTTTTTACTTTCCATTTATTATCCAGAGACTCGCCCTGTGCAATGCCCTGGCAACATCAGCAACCGTTGGAGACCTACCTGTTTCCATATATTTAAACGGAATCTTGTGGTGAATGTGCAAGAACCCATAATCACCCCATGTCATGCCCTCAGAAAACTGGGCCTCAATGTGATCTCTACAGACAGTCATGAGCTCATACAGAGGCTGGTTGCCGGGGTGGCATTTTGTACGACGTTTACGTGATGTCTTGCTAATATTGAGACAATTTATGCACTGTCTTGTCGGCTGACCACAAGGCCTGATCCTGAAATTATCAAGGGTTAAGACCTTTTGCATTTTGTACACTTTTTACCCTCCACCATTTTCTATTTGTCCCCAAGGACAAATAGAAAATTTTACTGGGCGCTCTATTTTGGTTTTGGGACTATGCTTGCAGGCAACCAGGCTTCCTTGACGGCCATCTCGCGACTTGCTCTCCCTGCCGCGAAGTACGCCGTCATTTTGAGGACGTCATTCATGTCCATTTTGGCAGAGGGTCTTGAAATACCCAATAATTTCTTACCTGCCATGGCATAGGCAAAGGTGAAACTAAGATCTACGACTGTTTCGAATGTCGAAATGTCCAAAATCGAATGTCCAAAATCTCCTTTTCTTTAGGTGATACGTTGCTTGTCATTTATATTATAGCATTTTAAAGATCTCGGGATGAGCCTTGCCCTTTTGTTGAGGTTCGGGGTTTGGCTTGTGGGTTTCTCCGCCATTTTTGCCACCCCTGCCAAACTTATACCAGACGCATACTCCTATCGCCAATATGGCAAGCGTGCCGGCTCCATAAAGGTATACATTGTCTATTGACTGTACGGAACTGGTCCCAGAAGAGGCTTTGACTGCAGGCTCTACAGTACCCTCTTGTTGTTTCATTTCTTCTTTTCTTTTCCTCATCAGTGCGGCCAAAATGTGGCCCTGCGCAACCCTTCCCGGATGCTTTACTTGTTTTGTAATGACCCTCTCTTCTTGTTTCTCTTCTTCACTCATTTATATTATCCTCCTCCTGCGCCTCCTCCTGTTTCTTTTTACCCATATGCCTCGCTGTATGCCCTGCTACCAAGAGGGGTGCCAGACACCTCCCAATGTTGCAGTATACAAGGATACCTAGATCTGTCATACTATCCCTGATAATAGGATCTTCTTCGATATCTCGACGTAATTCATCAACACTGTCGATATCCACTATATTTCCAATCATGCTAGCATAGAGGCTGATAACATGGGTAGACAGTGCCCTGGCCGTCTTTTCCCCCTTTTCATTGAGTTCTCGCTGAAGGTAATCGGTATGTACTTTATCGATGGCCTCTTCTGGGGCCTTAGCAATAAACCCTTCTGTGCATTTTTTAGGCAAAAGGTGTCCCTTGCCTTTCCTCAGGGCCTCCTTCAAGGCCTGGCGTTTATCGATGGGTTTCTCTATCTGTTCATAGGTTTCTGCAGAGGCTGTGTCGAATACTCTTGCGATATCAGACATCCTTTTTATTATACGGTGGTATCGAAAAAAAATATAAGCAATCAAAGCAAACGGTAGAAGTATAGCAATATGCAAACACACTTCCATTTATAGCAGGTGTGTTTGATCAACCGCGCTGGACCACATTCTACTCGGAGATATATCGATGCCCTTTCTTCTGCTTATCTGCAGCCCACAGGGGCTGTATGTTAGTGTAGTGCAGCCTTTTCAATTGTTCTTCCTCGCTAGGATATTCCCCATTCTCCCTGTACCCTATTGGTATCTTGTGATCGAACTGCCACTGCCTTCGGTTTCCCCAATTCATCCCGCCTCTAAATTGGGCTTGGATGTGCTTCATAAATGTAACAATGTTGCATCCTAGATATTCCTGGGAAGCTATCTGTGTATCCCAATTTAGGGCGTTATGAATCCTGTTCAAAGTAAGATTATGGCGATAACCTAGGGGATCACATATAGGGCATTCCCGCCTTCGTTTTTGATGGGGGCACTTTGCACGTTCCCGTGACGCCCTCTTTATATCAAGGCACATGATGCATAGCCTTGTTCGTTGCCCGTTACGTTGGATCACCTTGAAGTTGCATAGTGGTAAAGCCTGCTTACACTGTGTGCATTTCCTGGTCCCCTCCATATTGTTCTTGTTTTGTAAAGTACTACCTTTACAAAACTTTGGACAGCTTTTGGAAAACCTCGTCATTCAAAAACAAGTGGGGAGGTATGTACCCCATCAGCATGTACAACTCTTTTGTCGTAAAACGCCGAGAGACCGAGCTTGTTTTGTTCGTACGTAATCATACCCTGCTCATGTACCCGAAAGCCTACGTTTTTGGCCATGTCTAGACCACCCCCCAGCGCACTCAGGTATCTACCCCAAGTCACGGCATTTTGTTTCTTTGACATGCCCTTACATGAAAATTTCGTACCTTCTTTACCCTCAACGAAATAACACTTGGCTGTCAGGGCAATCATCCGAAACCCAATGAATTCTGCTTTGAATAACCCTCCTATTCGACTCGAGTACTTATCGGTGACTAGCCAGTTTTTCACATCCTTGTCGTAAGTGTCAAGCAGTTCGGGGCGAACGACATCCCGCAACTCTTCCCAGATATGGCAAAATAGGCACTATCGGTGTCCATGTAAATATATTCAAAATCCCGACGATCAACGTACTTGTCCAGAAAATCGTAATAGAATTCCAACATCCGAAGCTTGGCTAGTTGGTACACCGCGATGCCACATTGGTAGGCTCTATCGATACTACATTTGTGTTTGCCCCTTCTCAGCTCGTAGGCATCTCCAATCTCTTCAAGGTCCTCTAGGTACGGGCTTCGCAGGGCTGCATCAACCTCCTTTTCATCCCTCGTAAACGTAGTATTTGCGTGCCTCGCCAAATCTTCAATCATTTTGCCGTAGAACGAGTTGCCTTTCAACTTTGCCGTATCCCCCGCAATACGCTTGTCGGGGTCTTTATCAGCCTCCCGTCGTGCTTCGGCAATCTCTTCCGGGAACCAGGCAAAGGGCTTACCTCGAGCGTACTTGAGGAACTGGTGGAAAGCAGTCACTTTCAGCCCATGGTCAAGGTACCATTTTAGCACAGGGGTATACAGTAGGATCTTTTCAGCCTTTAGCAACCCCAAAAGCTTACGCGTACCTGGAACACGCTTGCGGCCCGTAGTTTTTAAGTATTCGTGCATGTGCTCGGCGATTTGATCATCAGGTATCTCCTTGACGACAAACAGGGGAGCAATTTCGCCGAATTTGTCACGCAGATACTCACGCACCTCGATATCAATCTGGGCAAACCCAAACAACGACCCATCCACCACACCTCGCGCCAGTAGCTCTAGGTTATGTGCCGATGTCGGTGTGGCCACCTTGATCAACTGTTCCTTCCCACAAGGAAAGTCTTGCATCAAGGTACTCGGATAAAGCATGTTTGCATCATACCCTAGGATGGTCCTATACCTGTGGGGTTCGCCGTACACGTGAGATCTGATACCCGTCACGTCTCGTTCGTGGTATCTACAGAATACGATCGCGGGGCCACCCACCATCCCTGTCCGCAGAAGGTCGTAGGCCTCATTCCTCGTGCATTTTTCACATGCCTTCTGTACCTGTTTACAACTCTTACAGGTCTTGGTGTAGCAAGAGTCCTTACACCTATGCTTGCATGGGTTTCCCGGAGCGTATAGCTCTAGTTTGGGGTTCAACCGTAGGGACTTGTTCAGAACGTAGCGCATTGATACACCCGGGATACTTACCGCGTCTTTCAAAATATCTATCTCGTCATCGTAATACTGCAACCACGTCTTGCCCACGGCTTCAATGAACGGTTCCACATCGGTTAGGTTGTACTCACGTAACCAGTCCATCATGGTGACGCAGCCTCGTTTGTAAAACTCGGCGCAGAATGACCCGTACTCTTCGGGAGATAGTGTGTTTTTCCCACTTAGCCGGCTATAGAAGTCCTTGTGCGCGACAGGCCCAACATGGTTCAGCTTGTCGTGGCTGGTTAGCCACTCATGCGGAAACATGAGCTTTTCAAGCTTAGATTCCAACGATTTGCACCAACCGGCATAGCTCAGCCCGGGAGCAAGGAAATTTTTGATGTTGAGAAATTTAAATCTTGAGGTGGTGAGGAACATGTAGTTGTTATCTTTTTTCGCCACCTTGATCTTATCGCCTTGCGCGATCTCCTCGACAAAATACCGCTTGATCAGGTTGATGTCGTACTTGCCAGAATTAAACCCGATTACAGATACTTGGCCTACCCACTCGTTTCACAACTCCTGGTTCTTTTTGGAGAGCATGTCAAAGTCGTCAGGCTTCGGGTACATTCTCTCGACCTCCTTCACGATCAGGGCATGCCTCTTTTCCAGCTGCCCCACAAACTGTTTGACACTGATCTTGGGATTCTCGTGCTCGATGAACGTCGGGTCCCCATTCAAACTATCAACCATACCAACACTTATCGGAACATGTCTCGAAAGGTATGTTAGATCAGAGGTTTGCTGGTAATTTAAAGGTGATAGGAGGGCTTCGAAATCAAATATAATATAGTGGGGATAGGGTTTGAATTCCTTCTGAAAGTACCTCTTGATTTTGAGTGGTTTCTCACATTCCCAGGCTGTGACGAGGTTGTACCTCTGTTCCCGTATCATCCTTTCCTTAGACTGGGTTGCAGCGTAATGAGCCTTGTCCGCTTTGGTTCTCCCGGATAGGCAGGGACATCCGTGCCACTTACAACCGTTGTACTCGTAAACGGTCTTTGTGACAGGCTCATAGCCATCTACTTTCCACTCCTTTTTGCCATCACGGATAACACGCTCGCCACCATGGCCACATAGGGCATGATGAATATGTCTTCCGTTTTGTTTTGACATGTATTCTAGCCATTTTGATGCATCATAGCTATACCCCTCATCGTAAAAGACCTTATCGGCCCTGCCCGGCATACGTTTGACCTTCCCCACTTTGCAGATAACCGTCGTCTTGACACCCTCGCATTCGTTCCTTTTATGCCGCGTAAGGGAAGAGGCGTAATTAAACTTCTGTTTACATGCCTCGCATTCCCAGTGTTGGGTCAGCACATCTAATTCTTTGATGTAAAAACAGTGCCCGTCCAGCATACCAAGATTGATGCCATCTAAACCCTTTTTGTGTTGCTTTTGACCATAGACGAGTCGCCATGGTGCCTTCTCAGAGTTTGCCTTGGGCTCAAAGACTCTGATGTTGATCCTGAATTGTTTGGCAACGCCCTCCAGATCCACCAGTCTCCTAGGCCTGACGTCCTTACGCTTAAGCTTGGAGTCCCCGTAGTACTCTCGGGATAGGGCGAGGGCCATTTTTGTTAGGCGTGCCGTTCCCCGTACTACATCCGCCCTCTCCTTTACCGCAAGACATCTCCAGAAGCATAGGTTGTCCGTTCTGGCATCTTCGCCATCCATGGCGTAAATGCAATTTTTTTTTCGCAACCAATCCGGGAGAGGGCCGCATCCCAAGAGGGGTTCACGCGTGCTTATCACCTTGATCTGTATGTGATCGAAGACAATTTTTCCCTCATATGCCCCCAAGGTCTCGGTGGTCCTAACAGGTGGTAAATAAGCCTTGGTCCAAAACTCATAATCCTCCAGATCGAGACGCTTCATTTCGCATTCTTCTACGAACGCTTCGATTTCGGCGATGCTTGATAGTGACCTGGAGCTCTTAGTTTTGTGGTAATTTGCACAATCGCGTCCTTCAGGGATTGATTCAAATGCTTGTTGAACCTCCATGTCTTGATCCTATTTCCGTCTTCCAGCATCTGTATATCATCCCCCTGGATATCCCCCGTGTAGTCCTCTCTTGCCTCCTGTTCAATCTCATCGTGAAGCGTTGTACCTCCCGAAATTTGTTCCTTTGCCCTGTTGTAATAGAATGCAACGGTATTCCGCACACTCTGTAGTCGATCGGCAAGAGCGTCGCGGGTTGCTGCCACTGGTGCCGACACGGTACTATATATTTTGCTGATGGCATTCTTAAACCAACTCATCCCTTTCTTATATACACATTTTAACAAAGTCCGAAGATTACAAAGCACTCAACACCGCATGGCCCTTTACTCCATTTAGGCTTTATTGCGCATGCGTTGATGATCAGTGGATTTTTGTAGGGGGAGGGGGGAATTTACCTCATTTGCAGTATGATTTTGATATACATGACTAAGCACAGCATTATAGGGACTTTACCTTGATATGCATGGATAAACATGGCATGATGGGGGGATTTTCATGCATATCAATAGATTTTTGTGTAATGAGGCGTGACGAAAAGTTGTGACGTCACAAGCAAAATTGTGTATGATATTTTTTATGAGAGTTTGACCGTGGTTTTTGGAAATCTGTGGTTATATTCTAGCTCTACACTAGCTACTGTCCTTTTGCACAGCGTTTTCTTAAGAAACTGTAAGAAGCTAAATATGACAAATATTCTCATTATAAGTGCTCACTTATTTCATTCTCGACCCCACAGCTTTTTGAGACGAACCTAAAGAGCTCTGGGGACAAGCGTGAATGTATCCAGGATATACGGCTAGTCTCGATAATAGTTGATGTAGAAAACTCGCAGATAATAAACTTAGAATTCAAATACCCAGGGATTTTTTATAAAAAGGTGGCTGGGTGGTCTTTCGACAGGACAAGAAAAGAGAGAGGAAGCTGTCTTTTATTATTCTAAAAATACGTCAATTAATATTTCAAATGTTTGCCCAATTTTGTACTCCACAAAAAAATAGTCTGACGGATGGCAAGCGGTAAAAAAATTTGATTTACTCTTAGTTTTTCGCGCTTTTGCGCACAAAGTTAATTTCGCCCATACTGAGTGGGGGTTTCAATAAGCAATGCAACCTCGTCCACAGTTTTTTAATTCGTCCACAAGTTTTCGCCTGTTGGACATCGAAGCCGTCAAGATAGCACTAGCGGCTTTGTAATCAAGCAACAAAACCTGGGAACGAGGATGCTAAATTAATTTAGTCCTGAGTAAAAATATTAAAAAGCATAAAAGTTCACAGATTCAGAAAACAAAGATTAAGAAACTTTTAATGTGGGGAATCTCAATTGATGAGCGATGCTTGAAATTGAAATTGAAAGTTTTATTAGTTGTTTTGTGATGCAAACACCTTTTCCTGTCATGAATTGTTAAAAAAAAATTAAAATAACAATCTAAGAAATAACCAACGTTTCGTCCGCTCAGATTATTTTAATTCCATAATCTACAAATAGACAATTTACACGTTTTTATTAAATTAAATTCATTTAGTCCGTCCACATCCGCCTCCCTGGCTTTTTATGATTTTATGCATACAAAGCCAATACAGGATAACAAAACTAGACGAAAAGCCTTAAAATACCTACGGGAAATTACATCGACTGAAATTGATCTTTCGTTACGCGCAGCTAGCATTTTAGGTACACGCGCAGGCGGCAGGATTTATGCTAGAGAAGATCTAAATAGCAACTTTAAGTAACCAAACATTCGGGCATTAAGAACGTAAGTAATATAGTAAGAAAATTAGCCCGAAAAAATTCATCAGTACTCCATATTCAAAGCAACGAGATGAAATTTTTTTTATAGAAAGCTATATTTCGTACAACAACGTATACATGTTTCAGGCAACTAAAAATCTATTAACAAGGTTCGCTTAAAAAGACAGTAAAAGTGATAAAATGACCAATTAGTGACGAAATAGAATTAAGAAAATAAGAAAACTTCCCCAGAGGCTTTCAGTCCATCATTAAGAAGAGGCCTATGCTTTTTATTATACAGTGCTTCTTCTTTTAGTAAAAAAATGTTCCCTTTAACGGAAGTGTCAATAACTGGTGTATTGTTTTCATTTATTCGACTAAGTTTCTCACAACATTGGTTAAAATTATCAGCTGGTTATGGTTGTTAAGAACGTAGGTATTTCGGGAAAGATTAAAATCCAGCTGAAGTGATAGACTTCTAAACGTGTTTACTTTCTGCCATTTTCTCTAAAGTTAGAACTTCTTTTCAAGATGATAATGGAATTTAATAACGAATTTGAGTATAGCAAAAAGGTTAACCATGTAGTTGGTGACCGTACACCTGGCCCAATGTAGACATCATCACCTATACCAAGGATTAATAAGCAAAACCAAGTAAAATACGGCATGTTACACAGAACAGCGCAAAAGAATAACATTGCTACAGTAACAATCGTCCGTTTTTGATAATTTATACTTGAGTGACGACAGGACTTCATTTTTGCCATTCTCTCTCGAACATACCAGATCAGATAAATCTGAGAAGCAGCGATCACTATGGTTATTACTAACAGAGTAAGAACTAAAGCCAAATAAATATACTCTGAATCCATCTTTGCATTGAAGGCAGAAACAGCAGTTGTAGCTACCGATGCAAACAAAATCACTGGAATGAAACAAGTGAAATAAAGTTTCCCAAATTTTAAATGAAAATTTGGAGTAGTGATTAACAGACATCTGTCTATTGATATAATCATTGTCAACGCTAATGAAAACAAAAACGGAAAACCTATAAAAAACTGTAGAAATGGATGCATCATGCATAACAGCTTTTCTTCGAGACCAACATGGAAAAGCATCGTTGCAGGTAAGGAGATTAATCCAATACCAAGATCCGACATACTCAATATTAGAAATGACTTGACGATTTTACTGCTTTTTTGTCTTCTCAACGATCGAATCAATATAGTGTTGGTGTAAATGATCAGAAAAATTAGAACACCAAATATGGTTACAATGACGTAATCGAATTTTTTACTTGCTATCGGCGCAGTATTAAGGCAGACGTATCCAGTTGAAGGGGTTGTGAAAACAGATGGCAAGTGGAACGACGTTGGTGTACTTTGCGAATTAGTCTCCATCTTGTTTTGCTCTTGTTTTTCAAATTAACTTCTCTCAAACACTTTTCTTTCAAGGCTACTAGTTAATGTCATATGATCGTTCTTGTTTACGAAACGAAAAAGGGTGTGACGGGACATTTTTTATTGCAAACGAACGCGGAGTGTTCACAGGGAACAATTACTCAGCTGCTGCGAAGTCAACATTCGTTCCGAAAAAAATTTGAGGACACAATAGATCTATTGCAATATATGTATAATACACAATATTATTCTTAAACAACGGCTAAAGTTTTATGAAAAAACAAATCAGGTATACAAATATAAAACGACTTCCTAATTTGTAAATTTGACTTTCTTCGCAGACAGAAAATCTGAGGCAATTAGCCTGATTCCCTACATTATTTCATCGAAAAAATCGTGCTTATTGACCACTCAGCAGGAGTGTCTCAAACCTCTATACACGCACAGTGCACAGCACGCACAGGCCTGCTACATTCTTAGCTAGTTAGCCTCTGTCTATTCTTCTTTTATTTCTAGAAATTCCAATAGATAATTGGCTTTCAAACTTTTTTTGATTCTCTTTGCTTTTTATACAAATTTACGGTCTGCTATAGTTTGCTAGAGTTTACGCGAACGTCAATTCACTACAATGCTAAAGTGTACAACGATTTATGCTTCATATATCGACATTCCCAGAAGGTGATAGAATATAAATCGGTATAAGACACAAAAATAGGCAGCACATGGTAAGGTATCTTATCATAATGTCATATGGTACACGGATAACATCAACCCACTTTTTTTGTTTGGTCAAAATACTGCAACACTCCCCTCCCTTTTACAACAAGTGGGAGATATCTTATCATTAGAGATACATGGACAACTTACAACATGAGTGTTTACACACTCGCCATAATCATGTGTCTGGACATACTACGAATGTCATTGCTACTCAATTACAAACCCACTTGTAAGCAAAAATTATTCGTCATAGGGGGAAGGAAGTGTCATTATACCATATGATTTTCTTTTTTTTCTTCTACGACAATACTTGGAGAGATAATAGGAAAGAACGAACAATTCTGCAAGCCAAAGCACGCTGTAAAAGAGACAAGTATGTAGCCCTGTGACGTCGCCTATTTAATTAAAGGACACTGTAATAAGCAGGCGTTTTTAATTAGCGGTAGCCAGGAGACCAAGCATAATTTTTCTTATCACAAGGAAATCAGAATAGTTAAGGTGGGAAAAATTACGCTGGGTCTCAAACGATTTCATCGCGGTCAGAAAACTGACGCGCTTGTTGATTGGTTAATTCTATTGTTCTTTTCTCACGTAGTCAATATCGATAAATCCTTTGTTTGGAGCGCAAATGGCCTCAGTCACCCGAACAAATATAATTAATTCTCGTATTTTTTGAAAAGGGTAACATGTGACCACGTCGACTTTGTGCTCATTAATTGATTGTAATTCGGGGTTTGCTATGAGGTGGATTTACATTTTGGGATTTGCTCTGATATCTTTGTGCGCATAAACTTTCGTTTAAGTGAAACTGAATTTGATATCTTCGAAGAAAGCTTAGTTAAATAGCGGCCGATTTGCTTTTCCTTGGCGATATTCAAACTCTTATAAAAAAACTTTCCAAAATGCCGCAGACAAGCAAATAAGCGACGAACACTTAACATTGGGCTTCCGTTGTTTTATTATTATAATAATATGTAATGCCGAATTTGCCTTTATTGAAAAGAGTGTAAGATGGCGTCCTACGGATAGAAAGTATACAAACAATATTCATTGATCAAAGTACTCTAAAGAGAATTAATTTGAGATTTAAACGTTTTGCACGCAAAAAACAACCTCGTCTCCAGGGGCTTTTGCCTTTTTTGACATCAAGTAAGCGCTAGCGGCTTTGACATAGGCAACAAACCCTGGGGACAAAGATGACGCGAAACAAGGCATGCAAAGGCGTAAAAAAATTCCGTCTAATTAAAACACTATATCCAAGCTAAAATCTGTAAGAAAGAATTGCCCTTGGGCTGTCTTCTTGTGAATATGTGTAATAGCTACTGTTTGATTTTCAACTTCAAACAATCGCTGCACTTAAGCAAAATGGTGAACCAATGATCAACAGCGGAACAAAGGTGGACAAAATAGTAAAACAGGAAAAAATAGTACAACCAGTGGAATTAGGGACGACAAACACAAAGGAGCAATACCTTTTTATCTTATTGCACACCAGTGCTAAAAATACTAGAAACTTTAAAAAATACAGGACTACCTATGATTACACAAATTTTCAACCCCGTTCCCAGTTTGAGTGACATCCATTAACCAAGCGACACAAGAAAAATAATATTTCAAAACTTGGGTTCATCAGTCGATGAAAAATCGCACTTATATTTTTTCATTGTTATACTCCGAAAAAACCCATAAAAAGACTAAAACAAAAATTCATAAACAAAGCTGCAAAATACTTTCCTTCGCCAAATATGACCCTTGGGCGTGTCCGCTTTGGAAAGGTAAGTTTTAAGAATGCGAATTAGGACCTTGAAATGACGTCTGCTGTGGAGGGGTTTCCGACGTACTCAATATTAGAAATAACTTGTCAATTTTACTGCTTTTTTGTCTTCTCAACGATCGAATCAATATAGTGTTAGTGTAAATGATGAGAAAAATTAGAACACCAAATATGGCTACAATGACCGTAATCGAATTTTCTAAGGCAAAGGTAAGTTCTAAGTGATAACGCAAGTTGGGACCTTGAAATGACGTCTGCTGTGGAGGGGTTTCTCCTATATAAGTGTCCGCTATAAGGAGATTTTACATTATTTTTCTTTGTAATGTGTTCATCGCTTACGTATTTGCATTTCATCCCTAGCTTTCTGTCTCTTAATAAATGCTAACATCTATTATTATTATTATTATTATTATTATTATTATTATTATTATTATTATTATTATTATTATTATTATTATTATTATTATTATTATTATTATGACATGTATTCCGCATATCCACATTACATGGCTCTTCGTCGGACAATAGGATAAAATATTATATTATAAAACAATAAAAACCTGCTAAAAATTATGAAGTAAAAAAAAATAGATATATATATATATATAATATATAAATAAGTACTCATGTGGAGCAAAGACTCACACGGGAAGACTGGATAAACATAGTAACATACATTATGTAATCTTAGGTTAGTGAACAAGCTGAAAGTTCCCTATCAATTAACAATTTTTTACATTTTACATAAAATATGTTTTTGACTTCTTCGTGGCGAATGTTTTTCGGAAGTCCATTAAACAGTTTTGCAGCATAGTGTTCGAAAGTGTTTGTTTCGCGTGGGACTTGTAACATGACCTCATTACTCGCTCTTGTTGTTCTAGTATAAACTTTTGTCTGGATGTTAACATAAGATGGTAAAGTGTTTTCGTGCAATCTTTTGTATACGTATTGAAGTCAATGCGTCCACGTATGGGTAGCCATTTCATATTTTCTATTACATCGACTGGTTTGCAGTATTTTGATAATACAAACGAGGCTGTTCGGTTCTGTATTTTTTGTAATCGAGTTAACTGATACACAGGTGCGTTTTGAAAAAGCGTGTTGCAGTAGTCTAGTTTGCTCAGGATTAGAGCTTCAGCAAGACTCTTCCGGATATGATAAGGTGTATACTTGCCAAGTCTCTTCAGTTGTTTCAGTTTCATATTACACGATACAATAAGTTTTTGGACAGACCAATTTAGGTGTTCGTCAAAATGAACACCTAATATCTTGTACGTGTGAATTCGTTCTAGCGGTACACCATCTTTGAAGATTTTGATCACATCAGAGTTACGTAGTTTGTGACGATCTGACAATTGCTTGGTGCTAAACAACATTAATTTTGATTTACTAGAGTTTAGAATTAGGTTTGACTGATTTGACCACATGTTGAGTTTGTCAAATAGAACTTGTACTTTGGATATACATGTTGTTAAATCCCGAAACTTAGCATGTTCATAAATTGTGGTGTCGTCAGCATACTGAGATATATTACTGTCTATATGTCTCTGAAAGTCGCAAACGTAGAGGTTAAATAGAACCGGTGTCACCGTAAAAACATACTCCCCTAAAAGTTTACTTCCCAGTAATAATTTACAAGGAAATAAGTACTCCCCAGTACTTATTTCCCGGGATATTGTTACTCCCGGGAGTATCTATAATTACCAATGAAATTACCACTGGGAAATTATTACTGGGGGAGTAATTTTTTTCGGGGAGTAATTATTTACGGTTACACCGGTCCCAGAATAGAACCTTGTGGAACTGCAAATAATACTGTCAGCAATGCAGATTTCCTTTCGTTAATTTGTACAAACAGTTTGCGTCCGGAAAGGTAACTCGTAATCCAGCTCAAGGAGCTCTCAGAAAAACCAAGATGATGTAATTTTCTTAGAAGAGTTTTAAAGTCCATGGTGTCAAATGCCTTCGAATAATAAAGACTGCAACAGAGATCTCGCTTCTATTCATTGCTTTAACTAGATCATCCTTTATTTTTATCAGGGCAGTGTGAGTTGAATGATTACTTCTAAAACCTGACATCGTTTGTTACTACTTTAAAGGAAGAAAGTGTTTGCGGAAGAAAGTTTTGCGGTTTTTGCGGTTTTGGCTCGAATCGCAAAAGTTTATTCCCGCAAAATGTTGTGATATTAGTGAACCGCAAAAGTTTTTCCCCGCAAAATGTTCATAATTATCCCAACCGCAAAAGTTTTTTCCAAAAAATTTTCCTTAATTATTAGAAGAGAAATTCCTCCGAATTCCTTTGAATAACCAAATTACTTTCTATATATTAATAGACTTTTTGTGATCTAATTCAGAAAGAAAGAAAAAAATGTTTTTTTTAAAGTGAACCATTCCTTTAACACAAATACAGTGAAAGGGAAGAGATTTTGGTACAAAGAAATATTTCAGAGAGGATTTACTTTGCCGAACTGACCCCACAAATTTTGTGCACAATTGTAGCTGGAACAAGCTATGTGATAGGACATTCCTACATTAACAGCTTTAACGATTCATTCTTTATTTCAGTCTTTTCGATACAGCATTTGTTTGAATCATAATCTGGTCTGTTAAGGTACTCCGAAAAATATTACTCAAATTTGGCAAGCGCAAAAGTTTTTTCCCGCAAAAAGGATTAATTTTCACGAACCGCAAAAGTTAATTCCCGCAAAATGCAAAAATTTTGCGGTTCGACCAAACCGCAAAACTTTCTTCCGCAAACACTTTCTTCCTTTACAGTATTTGGATACTGACTAACCGTTCGTAAACTTTAGAAAGAATCGGAAGTACTGTTATCGGACGATAGTCATCATTACTTGAAGGATTATCACTTTTTGGAATTGGTGATATTTTCCCTATTTTCCATGCCTTGTGAAACATTTGATTTTCAATTCCGCTATTAATGAGATGAGTCAGTGGAGAGGCTAGCAAATTAGCTACACGTTTTATTAGTTGAACAGGAATTGCATCATAACCACTGGATTAGTCAGAGCGTAGGGATTTTAGCCCATTAAGAACTTCCTCCAATGTTACTGGCTTGATTTCAAATTGTTCGTTCGCACCATCAAATTTACAAATTCCTTTTATAAAATGTTTTAATTCATTTTCACTTGTAGGATTTGAGTTTGTAAGTTTTTGGGCCGTTGTGTTAAAATGAGAATTCAGTTCATCAGGGTCAGCTTCGATACGCTTTGGGTTTGAGTGGAGCACTCTATTGATACATTGCCACACCTCTTTTGGTGCAGCTTTTTTAAACTGAAAGCAGCCTTGTAAAATGCTTTCTTTGACGACTTGATTTCAGATTTGATTTTTCCTCTAATGATGCGGTAATTTTGCTAGTCAATCGTATCGTTGGATTGGTGAGCAAGGAAACGAAGCCGTTTTTTATCTTGTTTGTATTTGACAAAGTCTATACTGTGTAGCCAAGGGGCTGGTGGCCTGGTCACTTTGATTTTTTTTGTTGGCGCATGTTCTTCAATGCACGACAACACAAGGTCGTTAAATAAACTTAGCTTCTCATCCGGACACGAAACGGCATAAACGAGATTCAAGGAAAGTTGTTCAAAATCTTGGACAAACTGATGCTCGTTAAAGTTCCTGTAACAACGAATATATTTGTAACGTGTTTCAAAGCGCACTGTTCTTGCGTTAACAGTGACATATACTAGGTCATGATCGCCTATTTCGAGACATGGTATGACACCGTAGTCCATAATTTTATGCGGTATATTGCTAATCACGTGATCAATACATGATTTATTATTTCTCGTTGGAGTAACTATGTGTTGTTTCAAATTATAAGATTCGAGCAGGTCGGTATATATTACTCCAGTCGGATTGTTAGAGAGTATGTCAATATTCATATCTCCGGTAATAATAACTGGCCCATGCCATACAGACGATAAACGGTTTATTAAATCGTCAAACTCAGAAATCCACTAAACTTTACTAGCAGTGTCAAAATTTGGTTGATATGTAACACATAAAAGAAAACTACTGTGTTTGTTTTTACCTGCGATCTCCAACCATAGGTGTTCTTTTTCTGGATATAGATCCATGATGTCCTTTCTAACTTTGTACTTTCGGTCATTGCGAATATAAATGGCAACGCCACCTCCACGCTTACCAATGCGATTTCGAAATTCAAGGTTAAAGTGTGGAAGTGTTACGTGATCGATTAGGTGTTGGTTATCAGTAAGCCAGGATTCCGAAACACATATCACTTCGAATGGGTATGTGTTCATCATTACTTGGAATTCATCAAAAGTAGAAGCTAATGACTGTGTGTTAATATGGGCGATTTTCAGTAAATGTGACTTTTCTTGTAGCGTTTGACGATGTATATCATCAGTGCTTTCGTCGTTGTAAAAATTCGCAGTTCTAGTGCTAGTGGTACTAGTATCTAGACCTTTAGACGAGTGGAACGAGAGTTGAGTCAAAGTACATTGACTGCATATCCAATCACACGGTGCAGTTGACGTCATTTTCTTTTGCAATGTTAGAGAAATTGGAGCACATAGTGCATGTGTCAAATTTTGACATATTGAGCAAAACAATCTCTTTCGGTTAGTACCAACTCAAACAAACACTACATTTCGGTGACGTTTTGATAGTTTTCTGCGTGTTCGTTCGGAGATTAGATAATCCTTTACGGAGGATTCGGTTCAATATCTCCCGATAAGATAATTTGGTATGACGCGCAATGATTACTGTAGTATTGTACACTGCTTTTGCTTCTTTTCAGTTTTACTTTATGATTATGTGCATCAGTTTCTTTTGTTATACCGACATTCCATCCTCTAGGTGCTAAAGATAAATTATTGCAAATTGCAGATGCTAATACAACGATGTAAAAAAACGATAACGATGCCATTGTTACGTTGCGATGTCCCAGATGGAGAATTAAAAATAACAAATACAACTAGCCGTTGTTGCTACTAACAACGGTGTGATGTAAGAACTTTGTGTGATAGCAAGTCAATGATAATAAATTATGATAATAGTAAAGAAACTTATGATTTCAAAGTTCACAATCGTCTAATGTAAACCATAACCACGAAAATAAACCAACAACTACAAAAGACAAATGTTCGTTTAGTTTAACTTCAAATAACTCTGTTAATGATAAATATACTTTACTTTACTCATAAAAACAATTCTCCTCTGAACAACACGTCCGCACTCCACGGCTGATTAAAATTAATAGGACTCAATACTCCATAGTAATGAATTAGTAAACATAAAACTGCTGCATTTGCGAACATTACGAGATGAAGAAGGTGTGTATATAATTTTAGTGGTGAAATAAAACAGGTTCTGAAATGGAAGAACAAAAGTATCGAATATGTATTCTCGTTTTGTCATTCGCTCATGCTTACGCCAGAGACGAAATTATGCTGTATGAAAAATGTTGGAATAAAAAGCTTAATGTAACAGCAATACAGGAGGTGAAAGTTCAAAGTCATGCATTGTCTGTACAAGTCCGACTGCAAATCCGTGAATATTTTCGCCGGCAATGGTCACTATATCTGTGAATTGCTCCCGCAACATAGATGCCTGAAGGAACTGGTGACTGGGACGAATTATTCGTTTTACGACAGAAAAAATGATTGTCAATTTCGACTACAACTAACACATGCCACGCACCAATGCATGCGAAGAGATGCATTAAACTCGGTGGTTGTAGGTGAATGTTCCAATTCATGGAATACATTGTTTTCTTACGAAGACAAGAAGTTAAGGAACGGCAATCTATGCGTCAAAGAAAGAGATTCCGACAATTTCCTGATTGTTGGCGATTGTCATACCGCCCCGACCTTCGAACTACTTGTTTCACAAAATGAACAATATGGTATCAAATTCGTGGCTTCTCAAAGTTGCATTCATGTACATCACGCAGAGATTTCAACCCCCAATCAACCGTTAGTAAAATACCTTAACTGCGGAGAAGCCCCTCAAACATTGTTTAAAGTAATTTTTTAACTTTCTATAAATTGAACTTTAATTCCCAAAACTTTTGGTTTCTGCTTGAAAGGTTTTTGAGGACGATGTGAAGATGCACTTGTTTGCGGACAAAACTACATTGTTTAAAACAAGATAGGGCTGTTATATACCTGACAATTTTCTTTATCAGCACTTATGTTAGACAGCCGATTCTTTCGGCAGTAAACTTTGAAAGCAACTTTTGGAATAATTTACACTCCGTTGGAAACCCAAAGGAGGTGCATATTAAAGGAAAATGGTTACTGTTTTTCAGTTGTAGCTACACAATTTGTTATATACGTGTTATACTTGTCTCTGATATCTTACGTACATTTACAAGTTTGTGATTTTCTTAGAATCTTAAAAGCACACCCTAATATCTGCGTTTGCTACGGTTTTTGTTTGCAATATTTGTTGATATATTTCGCATTTTGAAACTCGTGCACGTTCGTGTATATAGCTCGCACAAAAGTTATTAAGACTATTCAAAAAAAAAATTTTAAGGTCTGTATATATAACTCATGAATTCAAATCCCTATGGAGTTTTTTAATTCAAAATGATTTTGAATTGGAAAAAATTGAATTTCCTTACAGGTGTTTGTGATTACGTGTGCAGGGTACAATTTGCAATTAATTTTGGATGAGTTGTTTATAAAATCGTTCAAGTAAATTTTAATTCTCCAAAACTTTAGTTTTCGAAGACGATATGAACATGAATTTGTTCGTGCAATAAACTATAGTATTGTTTTAAACAATTGTGATTATAATATCCAGGCTATTTCCAACAAAATATCCAAAGGGTAATAAACAAGTATATAAATACAATATTTCTAAGCAATAGGAAACAAAGGAATTTTTTTTTGTTAAAACAGAATACCCCAGGGTTTTGGCATAACTATCACAGACTTTTCGAAGTAACCAATTAGACTGCAGTAGTGTGTCGAATTTTGAGCCAATACCTCCATCAGGTTTAGATATCGGCTATTACTCAAAGTTACCCTTTAAATTTTTAAGAAAGTCTTAAAATCACTTATCTTTCGCTTTCATTGTATTTTAACGTACAAAATTTTGACATCTCGACAATTAAAAAAAATCAAATGTTCGGGCGATTTTTAGTATTTACCATTCGAGATAAGAACTATAATCAGCTAGAAATTTAATTTAGAATGTAGGAATATTGCGTATTTTATGCGTAAAGTATTTTCGTAGTTCAAACTTTTTACATTTTTTGAGGAATAAAATTTCGCAATTCCACAGTCTAGTTCTGATCTGATATAAAACAAACATTTTTCAATGTTTATTGCACACGAGAAACTTCGGCAGGAAATTTTATTTAGCAGTTTTTTATTTTCATGGATATAATTTTACTAAGTGGTCCAAATTTATAACTAACCTTTTTATACACCAATTGTTTACCTTCAGTTGTTCTGCATTTTTTATCAGCATTTGCGCACATACCTAGGCACTCCTTATAATTTTATATATAATCTACATTTGTTGCTTTTTATGATTTAAATATTTTGCCGATATAGTTCAGCTATGTATGAAAGAGTTATTTTAGTTAACTGGCAAATGGAGGAAGAAGATTTTTTTACAAATTTCAAATAATATTGGATTTTTGCACTAATATGAGACACTGTTTGTTCTACTCTCTTAGCTGTTAAAAAAATTTCTTGCACGAAAAGAAAACATTGTAGAATCAAATTCAAAATGTCTCTTTGATTGCCTTATGGAGTACTAATAGATAATTACATTTCTACTTACTTTAGGATATGTTAATATAATATATGTACAATAGAGGATGTATTAAGGTGTATATTATAAACAAAAACTTATTCTGCATAAACATAGTCACATTGTCTCTCCTACTTAGTTTCTCCACAGATTAGCAGAAACTGTAGTAATGAATGCTGTTCTTAAGTACAGCTTTTCACCAAAGATCACAAAAAACGTCAGACGTTAAGACACTAAAATCGTTGTCGCCAGCGTAGTGTGACGTCATGAGTAAATGCTTTTTAACTGCAGGAGGATGTTGAGGCGAAACTCTCTTAAGGTGGGTTTCCATACGACTGCATTCCAGGGCTTTTTCTATAAGCATGAGCAATCAAGTAGAATGACTGCTGAGTCGACGTAAAACGTACTCCCAAGCTTTTCTTAACAAGTTGAACTCATTCGACTTCTCGCAGCTGTTCAACCAATGAAATTTTAGGAAATGTGAACAATTGCGCCATCTATTTTATTCAAGAAAAATATTAAGAAACAACAATAATTTCTTCCTGCACATTTTGACAACATTTTAATTCGCTGCTAAAAGATTTTTTTCTGTTTACGGCGGCCATTATATTCTGAACATGTTTTTTCTCAAGTAGAAAATATATTTCCATTAAGTTCAAACTCAAGAGAAAAATGCTCTCGAGCTATCCTGCTAGAGCGCAATTTGCAGTCGTATGGAAACCTACCTTTACCAGTGAGATGTGATACTATATTCTGAACATGTTTTTTCTCAAGCAGAAAATATATTTCCATTAAGTTCAAACTCAAGAGAAAAATGCTCTCGAGCTTTTCCTGCTGGAGCGCAATATGCAGTCGTATGGAAACCTACCTTTACCAATGAGATGTGATACTAACCCTATAATAACTGTTTATGAGGGCAATGCCGGAGAATATTAACCGACGTCAAAGTATTGCCCGAGTCCGCAGATGTACCTATTATGGGTGTTTACAGAAGGGATATTTTTATTTACTTATGACGTCACACCACGCTGACGACAATAATTTCAGTGTCCTGTCGTCTGACATATATAATTATATTTTAAAAAAATAAAAGAAAGTCTTTTTATTTTCAAACCTCTACTCAATATGACTAAAACATCACTTCCATTGTATTTATTTCAATAATAATTCTATGGAAATTGTCGATATCTTTTATAAATTTACAACGTAAAAGTTTGTAATCATTGTGATCATGACTCACTCAGACGGATATGTTTTATATTTGTCTTTGTTTATCTAACATAAAAACCCGACTAGTTATGATACATCAAGTTGTTTTTATTGATAAAAATGTTTTCCGCACTTGATGATTTTAAGCGCGTTTGTTGCAGCGTTAAGGCCATGGGAGCTGAAAATACGAAACTGATCAAGTGTCTCATTAGCATCAACACGTGTGTACATTTCTGAATGATTCAAACAACTTGTTGTTTCCAAACAACTTCGTATTTAATTATCTTCTCTAAATTTAGAACTTCTTTTCAGGATGATGATAGAATTTAACAACGAATTCGAGTACAGCAAAAAGGTGAACCATGTTGTTGGCGATCGTTCACTCGAGTCAAATTTCGCAGTACTTATATCAAGAATAGGCAAGAGAAACCAAACAAAATACGGCATGTTACACAGCACGGCGCAAAAGAATAACATTGCCACAGTAACAATCGTACGTTTTTGATAATTTATACCCGTGTGACGACAAGCGTCCATTTTTGCCATTCTCTGTCGAACATAGCAGATTAGGTAAATCTGAGAAGCACCAATTAGGATCATTATTATACCGAGAGTGAGAACCAATGAAAAATGAATATGATTTGAAGTTCTCGTTTCATTTACTGCAGACAGAAGACTAGCAGTTATCGAAGCAAATAGCATTCCCGGTATTACACAATTAAAATAGTATTTACCAAATTTCAAATGAAAATTTGGAGTAGTGATTAACATGCACCTGTCTATTGATATTGACATTGTCATCGCTAATGAAAATGAAAACGGAAACATGGTAAAAAAAAGTAGAAATGGGTACATATTGCATAACAATTCTCGTTCAATACCAACATCAAGAAGCATCGTAGCAGGTAAGGAGAGTATCCCTACACCAAGATCTGATATACTCAATATTAGAAATGATTTGGTGACTTTACTGCTTCTTTGTTTTCTCAACAATCGAATCAATATAGTGTTAATGAAAAGTATTAGGAAAATTAGAACACCAGATATGGCTAGAATTGTATATTTGATTTTCCCACTACTTATCCATAACGTTACCAAGCAAACATATCCAGTTGGAGTTGTGGAATTGGATGACGAATTAAACGACGATGATGCATTTTGCGAATGATTTTCCATCTACATCAATTTCTGTCAAATACTTTTTTTTGTGAAATGCTTTCGTTATGTTAAAATGAAATGTTATAGCAAGCGTACTAGCCAATATGCTAAGCCAGTCAATGTGGTATTTTCATTGCAAATGGACGAAAAGTATTCACAGGGAAAATTTACTCAGCTGCTCCAAAGTAAAGATTTATTAAAAAAAAAATTTTCGAACACATAATCTACTGCAAAAAGGGTACATAATATTATACTTAACCAAACAACGGAAAACGTTCTGTGAAAAAGCAAATTAGATGTGCAAATTTAAAACGACTTCTTCATTTGTAAAATTGACATTTCTAATTTGCAAAAGTTGACTTTCTCTATACGCAGAGGGCTTTGCAAAGTTGACATTCTCTAAACACAGAAAGCTTTGCAAAGTTGACTTTGTCTATACACAGCAAACTTTACAAAGTTGACTTTGTCTATACACAGCAAACTTTACAAAGTTGGCTTTGTCTATACACAGCAAACTTTGCAAAGTTGACTTTGTCTACACACAGAAAGCTTTGCAAAGTTGACTTTGTCTACACACAGAAAGCTTTGCAAAGTTGACATTCTCTAAACACAGCAAACTTTACAAAGTTGACGTTGTCTATACACAGCAAACTTTACAAAGTTGACTTTCTCTACGCACAGAAAGCTTTACAAAGTTGACTTTCTCTACACACAGAAAGCTTTACAAAGTTGACTTTCTCTACACACAGAAAGCTTTACAAAGTTGACTTTCTCTACGCACAGAAAGCTTTACAAAGTTGACTTTCTCTACGCACAGAAAGCTTTACAAAGTTGACTTTCTCTACACACAGAAAGCTTTACAAAGTTGACTTTCTCTACACACAGAAAGCTTTACAAAGTTGACTTTCTCTACACACAGAAAGCTTTACAAAGTTGACGTTGTCTATACACAGAAAGCTTTACAAAGTTGACTTTCTCTACACACAGCAAACTTTACAAAGTTGACTTTCTCTACACACAGAAAGCTTTACAAAGTTGACTTTGTCTATATACAGAAAGCTTTACAAAGTTGATTTTGTCTACACACAGCAAACTTTACAAAGTTGACTTTGTCTATACACAGCAAACTTTACAAAGTTGACTTTGTCTATACACAGCAAACTTTACAAAGTTGACTTTGTCTATACACAGCAAACTTTACAAAGTTGACTTTGTCTATACACAGCAAACTTTACAAAGTTGACTTTGTCTACACACAGAAAGCTTTGCAAAGTTGACTTTGTCTACACACAGAAAGCTTTGCAAAGTTGACATTCTTTTTCACTTCTATGCATGTTTAAACTGAGACTTTGCTTCTGTGTAGTATATAATTTTTATACCAAATCTATATAGATTCTTCCACAGTTACTTCTATTAAAACAGTTTTAACTAACTAATTTATTCCTCCAATTTCGTTTATCAAAAATATACTCGATATGAAAAGTTATATTGCATTATAATACTGCGTACTGCCATTTTTAAAATTCTAACGCTTGACTTAGATCACGTGGCTATCGTTTTATTGAGGGATTCTAGTTGATGACAGCAGCGTGCTCAAACGTTCATCGCTATATATCATCACATATTATGTTTAATGTTCTGGTCATACTGTGTTCGCAAATGGTGTGTTTTTTCTTTCAAATAAATTGATAAGACTTTAGGGGAAAAGGGGAAAAGTACAACGAAAAAGTACGAAAAGCAACTTTTTGATAGAAATTCGGAACTAAACCTTAAAAAGCAAAACCGAGACAGTGTTTTACTACTCAAGTGGAGTAGATTCGAATAGTGTGATTTGTATTCGATAGACTTCGTATGCCTGTACATTTTAGGATCGAGAGTCGGTAACTCGAAAAGGAAATTTATCTGACTCTCGAAAATATGTACTTTTATACACTTTTATTTCGCAGTTTAGGAAATTGTATCCTGAAAATACACTGCATATATTTTATATTTTCTAAGCTCGTTTAGCTACTTAAGTATGTCCAAAATTAGTCCGCAAAAACCGACTTATGTTTATAAAATTTATCCAGTAAGAATTGGCCAAATCTTGTATTGGTGAAAATTCTCTACAACTTCCTACCGACCTTTTTTGCCGACTGTTTTTACCGATATGGTACCAGAAACACGTCCGCCATCTTTGAAACGTCAGCATTATTCAGTATGCTGGTGTATTTATATCTACCTCTAAATGATGACAAAAATATAGAAATACAACATACTTCTAAATGTAGAATTCGCCATTTTTTATGTCAGAAAAACAAAACAAAAGACAAATTAATTAAAAGTTTTTACGAAGATTTTTGTAAGTTAAAAAAACCTTACATCGTCAGGTAATAAATAAAATTGCTAGAACATGAATTAAGTATATCTTAAGTAGATGCTAAAATCGTTGTATGTAATTCTCAAGATGACATGCATGTAAATGGAGTGGCTATAATAAGCTATAATACGAAATTAATAATACTATAGTTACATTAGCTATGTTACACCATTATGAAACAATAAAAGTCTCTTAAATTCAACTTGCTCGTTTAGAGTAGGCGTTAGAGATTTAATGTAAAAAGCTTCCAATATTTTACGTTTAAGAAAATTTTGTGAAGATCTACAAATAATTTTCCAGTTGACGGAATGTCCTTCATTCAATACAAAGTCATCTCAAGATACTTGCGGCCCCTAACGAAAAACGAATACGTTATTGACGATCGTAAAATTACTCTAGAAGAAGACGACGAATTGATCTCGTACGACCTCGATCGATTACATATGTCGAGAAATATATCATAATAATGCGTTACAACCTTTATGCAAGAAGAGCACATTACGAGAGCTCTTACGAAAATTATCGTCTGGCTGCATATTTTGGTTCAATGGTCGTTTGATTAATGGTTGTCCAATGGTTATGCCTATTTCGGTTATATTTGCCAAGGCGCACATGGCTAAGATGGAAAAAGACGTAGTGAATGGAATTAATCCGAAATAAACCAGCCGTTTCGGCAGGAAGTTCTACGGCGTATTACTGATTTATTACAGTCCTCTACGGGGAAGTATTTGCTTTAGTTTTCTAATTGTGTAGAAAAAGTAATCACGTTATCAATAATTAATTATTTTCAACTGGCACAGCAAAAGAAGAAAGAAAAATATGAAAGTAGAAAAATGAGTTCAAGTTTGTAAACACCGCTTTTTGGAAAACTAGATGAAACGTAAAAATCAATAAAAACAACTATTTTTGATTTATTTCGTTTTTTAAAAAGAATTTTAGCCTGTTGAAACTCCTTGTAAGCAAATACAAATCTAGCTTCATAATATTTCAGATCACAGAAAAAAATAACGAACGACCGTTGTAGCTTGGTAAAATTGGCGAAACCAACTGAACATAAAATAGTAATTCAAAATGATTTATTTGTAAAAATAATAGGTTTTTGTACCCTTTGTACCGTTCAACAGGGCAGTTCTGTTATCAACACTCAAAAACTAATAATTTACGTACTACTATACTAGACTGGTACCCTTCCGTGCTTCACTAGTCTCGATAGTAAAAACGGCGACAAAAAAAGAAGCCCATTTTAAAGTTCTACCGGCTAAAACCGTAGAACAATTATATAAACGTCATGTAGATGATACATGTGCTAACCGGAAAAAGAACGCGCCCAGACACCCTGTTCGATTCACTTATTGATTATCATTCAAATATTAAAACAATGGAAGCGAATCCTCCTTGTTTTCTTGGCACAGAAATTATTCCAGATGGCAATAGCCTGAAAACCAAGGTCCACAGAAGAGATTATAAGTTACCAATACACTGGCACTCTGCAGTACCAAAACGATATAAACGCAATTACATTCGGTGACCTACATAGAGCAAAAAAAATATCTGACTATTTTGGAGAAGAAACCGAGTGTATTTAACATAAATATAAGAAAGCAGGATATCCTTATTGGCTTCTCAATAGCATAATCAGAGATTTTAACAGAGACAAGGAAAAACAAGTTATACCTGGTTGTTTGAAGAAAGGAAGAAGTAATACTCCACGCTGCCCTATTGTACTATAAATGAAGAAGTTGTGAAAAGATTCATTTATGACTTAAATCGGCTGATCAAGGGAATTTTTATTTTTGCAGTGCTTTGAAAAACCAAGAAAATACATTCCCTTTTCCCTTTTTAGGACAGAAAGAAACATATGGCATGCGTTATTTATGAAGGAACCTGTTCGTGTGTTCAGAACTGTATTGGAGAGATAGTTAGAAAATTTAAATATGTGTTATGATAACTATAGAAATCATGAGGAAAATAGATAAAAATATTGCTGCTTCAGAAAAATATATTTATGATATATAAAAATACTAAAATAAAAAAAATAAAAATATATAGAAATGATTTATAAAAAATATTTTATTTATAAGAACAGAGGAAAACCCACTTTATCTGGTAGTGTTAAAGTGCTGTAGAATACAAAACAATCGTCCTCCTTATTTATTAAGTCAATGAGACGAGCAAAGTATTTAAGTTGAAACACCCAGCTCATCAAAGTACTTAAGTTGAAACATACAGCTTATTTGCTTTTGCCAGTCATCATATCAGATAAGTAGTCTGAAAAAAAGAATTGAGACTAACATAGCATTTACCTGAATGAAGCAACTATAAGTTTACTCGAAATATCCATGTTTTCTACTCTCCAACCCCTAATAATTCTAAAGTATAAATCTTGAGGAGGCTTTAGGTATACGTTTAGTTAAAGCTTTCCAACATGACTAATAATAAAGAAAGAACAAAACAAAAATACTATCTTTTGTTTACAACCAAATATCTGAAGTGCAGTCACCACCAGGATAGCGAACTTCGTGAGCGAAAGCTGGTCCATCAGGTTCCACGCCCAGATCGATGCACAAATCCGGGTTCAATGTTAAGCCACCATTCACATTGTCCACATCGACTTGCACTAACATCGAACCATTTCTAAATAGAATCGGCAGGTAAAACAGAATCAATAAATGGTGTGGATAAACTCACAATTTTAAGGCTTACTCTGCTTTAAAGCAAGTACTAACGGATAACGGAAGAAAATATTAGTACATGAGCAGAACCATGGATATATGTAAGGACATATAGACAAAAACTCTGAACAGACGCGTCATTTGTCACATTTCAGAGTTATTTTTTTATGTACTCAGCATAACAGCACATGTTTAAACAGGATACAGAAAAACCTACTTTATCATTTTTATAAGGCGGCGAAACCTTTTAAAATCCTGACGTACATGCCATTATTTTATTACTATTATTAGTTAAAGTAAAACCAAGAATTCAAATGTTGACTTACTTAGTTAATTCAGGATAAAATTGTCGATCCCATGCCGAGAACAACGAAGTCGTCACATAAAGACGTTTTCCGTCCAGACTAAGCTGTATCATTTGCGGACCGCCATGGATGCGTTTTTCTTTGATGAACACAGGGTCTGGCTGTTTGAAATCCCCCTCGATAACCTTCACACCTCCATCACTCACTAGGCTGCCGTTAATGTAAATCTGAAAGAAAAAATGGTTTTAGTGAAGTAATCGCCATGAACCAAACGTGCCAACCTTTTTAGGGGGCAGGCACTTCGCATGAAGTTCTAAATGTTATGTCAAGAGTAAACAAACTTGATATGGACGAGTCGAAAGCAAAAAGTTGACAAGCCAGTTAATATTTATTGTTTGAAGGTATTTCTAAATAATACCATTAGCGTCAACTGTTTTCGTTTTCTACATTGAAATGAGAAACATAAATATTGAAATGACATTGTCACGATGTTCAGAGAGGCCTGGATAGAACAAAAGGCAGCACACTGAACAATAACTACAGAACATATTATGATGTGAATTAAGTATTCACCTGCCCAACAAGTTTTGGATTTTTTGTGTCAGTGATGTCGTACTGTCGTATATCACCTTGTATCCAGTTGCTCACAAATAAGTATTTGTCGTCCATTGAAATCAAAATATCCGTGATCAACGCTAGACAGGACAAAAATTATAAATATTAGCCAATTCTTTGAGGTGCCTTCTATGGTATTCGGTTATGGAGAAATGTCTTGTGTATTCTATGTTTTCAACAGCACATTATTATTAGACCAGGTAATACAGGAGGTGACCGTTGTAGATACAAGCTTTCATTGTGTTTCTAAGAGACATTAGCTTAAGGGTAATTATTTTCGCGAGTTTCGCGAATCTCGGGCGATTTCGCGAAATTAAATACCCGCAAATATATTTAGGCCTCAAATTCGCGAAAATTAATACTCGTGAAATATCGAAAAATCATAGCACGGATGTCTCTTCACCCTACTCTTGCTGTTCCTATTTTTTTTTTTTTTGATTTACTACTCACGAAATGCCGTAAATTTGCTCATTCGCAAAAAAGAATTAGGTTTTTACCTCGTGAAGAATAGTAAAACACCAAAGTGAAAAGTGGACATTTAGTTTTTTACCAATTTCCCAGAGTCGCTAGGGTTCGTGAGACTTTATTCTTTATATCCTATATAGTGCTTTGTATAAAGTGAAGATGAGCTATGTGACAGATTCTTCGTTCTTTCTTAATATAATTTTTACGGAAACAGAACATGTGTTAGTTCTTGCGTTAAAGTTTACTCTGTCTGTACACCTACCTTCAATAGTAATTTTCAAGCTAAAATTGAGAAAATAAAAAAGGACGCTTAGCAACTTCTTAGCACCTTTAGAACTGCAATAAAACTTGGTCCGCAGCAACTGAGGTTCAAACGAAATATGGAGCTGCTTACAATAAAACGTGTATACATTATTCCAGGAAAATAATTTCTGGCACAAAATTAGGGATCACCAAATTAACACAAAGGAAAATTAACGCGAATGCTTATAACGACTTATGAAAAACAATTTAATTAACGCTTCAAAATATGTTTGGAAATAATACGAAAAGAATATACTGTAATCTCACAATTTTTTAATCAAAAGTGATTTGGGTGATGAAAAAAAATATAGAAGAACAAAATTGTTACAATTTCTCACAATTTTTTAATTGAAGTGATTTCGTTGATCAGGAAAAGAAAGAAAAATAAAATTGTTACAATTCCTCACAATGTTTTAATTGAAAGTAATTTCGTTGACGAGGAAAATAAATAAGAATAAAAATGTTACAATTTCTCACAATTTTTTAATTGAAAGTGATTTTTTTTGACAAGGAAAATATAGCAGAATAAAATTGTTACAATTTCTCACAATTTTTCAATCGAAAATGATTTCGTTGATGAAATAAAATAAAGAAGAATAACATTGTTACAATTTCTCACAATTTTTTAATTGAAAGTAATTTCGTTGACGAGGAAAATAAATAAGAATAAAAATGTTACAATTTCTCACAATTTTTTAATTGAAAGTGATTTTTTTTGACAAGGAAAATATAGCAGAATAAAATTGTTACAATTTCTCACAATTTTTCAATCGAAAATGATTTCGTTGATGAAATAAAATAAAGAAGAATAACATTGTTACAATTTCTCACAATTTTTTAATTGAAAGTAATTTCGTTGACGAGGAAAATAAATAAGAATAAAAATGTTACAATTTCTCACAATTTTTTAATTGAAAGTGACTTTTTTTGACAAGGAAAATATAGAAGAATAAAATTGTTACAATTTCTATCAATTTGTTGATAAATTTTGTCATTAAAAATGAAATATGCCCCACATTTGCTAATGCTTTTTTGTGCTATCATGAACAAAACTGGTTGAACAATTGTCCTACAGAATTCAAACCCGTCTACTTTAAAAGGTACGTTGACAATATTTTTGTGTTGTTTTCATCCCCTAACCACTTGCCTAAATTTCAAAATTACTTGAATAAATGCCATCCCAACATCTCTTTTACATCATAGACGGAAAAGAGCAATGAATTATCTTTCCTTGACATATCCATTACTCGCGATGTGGACCGAAAGTTTATTACATCCATATATAGAAAGCCTACTTTTAGCGGAGTGTACACCCACTTCGATAGTTTTATTCCTGAAAGCTATAAATTCGGCTTAATTTATACTTTGCTTCATCGTTGTTTTAAAATTTGTTCAAGTTGGTCAATTTTCCATCATGAGGTTATTAGAATCAAAGATATCTTTATTCGAAATGGTTATCCAGAACTATTTATTGACAAGGTCATAAAACACTTTTTTTCAATATCTCGCAAAACCAAAAAGTCACCCACACAGCTGAGAAGAAAAACATTTTGATTGTTCTCCCTTTTTTAGGTAAAACATCTTTACAAACGAGAACGAAGTTAGAAAAACTTTTTAAATCTACTTTGCATTGTTGTAAACTTTCTGTTGTTTTCAGAACTCACACTCGCTTATCTAACTTCTTCAGATTTAAAGACCTGTTGCCCAAAGAATTAAAGTCAGGCGTCATTTACAAATATAAGTGCAGTGGCTGCAACGCCACTTATATAGGTGAGACATCGCGTCATCTTAAGGTTCGGGCAAGCGAGCACCTCGGAGTGTCAAGGCAATTAAAGATCATCTTAAAGCTTGTCACACCACATCATCTCTTGACGATTTTAGTATACTCTCTAGGGGTAACAACCGGTATTTGCTAGAGATTAAAGAGAGTTTGTTCATAATGCGGGATAGTCCCCAGTTGAATAACAACATTAGATCTGCTCCATTGTATTTATATAATTAGTATTTAATCTGTAACTATGGTTACTGTTAAACTTGTATATATTTAGGAGAACTTTGTACGTTTTTGATTGCTTGAAAATGGGTGTGTGAAACACCCGAAACGTCGCAAATAATGTAGTTTTTTTTTGTTGTCAAGAATAAAATTGTTACAATTTCTCACAATTTTTTAATTTAATTGAAAGTGATTTTGTTGACGAGGAAAATAAAGAAACATTTGTTTGATGCTACAGCTCTCACTGTCGTAATCATTTCGTCACAGCTAATTTCCAGAGTTGCGTATCAGTTAACCAATGGAACGTGCATTCAAACGCGATAGCCCAATCAAAAGTAAAAACATAGAAAAGTTTGGGTATTTGAAATATAAGGCATACACTTACAAGGCATTTCGGGTAGTGCCCAACCTTCTACCTTCTGTGCAGGGACTGATATTACTTTTTCGGCTTGCCACTCTTTTTTCTACAAAGAAACGAAAAAAGAATCTCACAAATCGTAAACATTGGTGTAAATCCTTATAAAAGGTAACTGGTATAAACGAGGCAATCAATTTACTGGCTCGCCCAACCCTTTAATAAGCCCTAAATCAGAGGTTATGATGATCACAACTTGTTAGACAAACTGTATGAAAGGCATGAAACAGCCCATTATTTGTCACTTGACATTGCTTGTAAAATACCAATTTTTATCTGGGCGTAAAAAGTGGTACCTCATCTTGATAAATTCTAAATACAGTCCCGCTTAAAGCACATCCTACAAAGCCAATGTTTGAATCTGGATCATGAAGGAATCGGATTTCCAATGGAATTTGTCCGTCAGGCGCAAGATCAATTGACTTGACGTAGCTTTTCTCTTTCCAATCCCAAATGTGAATGCGGTGACCGTATAAGCCTGAAAACAAGTTAAATCCGCATTCAGCAAAAAAAAGCAAGTAAAAAGGAAAACTGGGTGCCACATATTCGTCAATATAAATAAGTATACTGAGTCAACTTAAGGAAGTTAATTTGGAAAGTTTTTGGAAACTTGATAGTCGAGAAATTTTCTCGAGAAATCTGGATTATATTTTTGTCCTGAAGAAAGAATTAATCTAGCACTATATATAATAGCAGAAGTTACACTTCAGCGGTCTTTGTGTCTCCCATAGAAAAGCCTATAAAAACAGTAAAAATTAGGAAAAAGTCATCAAATTCCTTTTTCATTCTGAAGTTTGCAAAATTTAATTCTCGCAAATTAATAAGACGCGAAAATTATTTCTCGTTAAAATAAAAAATAACTTCGCGAAAAATGAATTCCTTTATGTAATATTAAAATGTTTTTGTAGAATATTTCACTTCACCTGTATATTGCACCATGATCGGACTGAAGATGGACCTAGCCTCAAAAGCTCATGTATTTGTAACATTTAAGTAGTGAAATCGAGGTTTTATTACCCAAGATAAAACACTTAACATATGTAAAGCCATTGGTTGCAGTGTTCTGACAACTGAACTTGAAGTTGAAGAGAAATTGAAGAGTACCCATTGAAAACGTACATACCAACTCCTGAACAAAATCCTTATAAAATAATCTTTAAAGTCCTTACCATTAAACTCAATTCCACAAATATTTTAGAGAAGAATTTTTTGTAACAGGTTTGCAGGTACACAATATTTCTGCTGCAAATTTATTTTGAGAATTGTTTTAGAGTACCTACCTTCAGCAACATGGGTTGGGTTAAAGCCATGCAAAAATGCCTTGGGTGCTCCCCATTCCGAGCTAACCATAACATTATGACGCGGTTGATACCAGAAATCATACCCAAAAGGAGTTTCTTCACCTTTCTTTTGCCATGTTCCAAGCACTTCAAATGATTTGCCATTTAATAGCGCAAAGCTACCTGCAAGTTAATATGAAAGTAGTTGAATGGTGCGTGCTGTTCACAAAAGGTAATTAACGTGCAGAAATTTTACGAATTTTAGATTCATAGTTGAGGTGTTAATGTTGAGGTGTTTATAAAAGGTTAACGCCTAGTTTTAAAATAATGAAATCAATACATAGTTTCACCACCACCACAGAAATGTTACATACCTTTGCCATTTCCATCTTTGTCGCCCATACTACTAATCATAATATTTCCATCAGCAAGACAATGCGTTGAGTGAAGATTAGTCAAGTTTGCCTTTTCCAGCATTTCTTCATTCGTTACCACCTGTTAAACGAGAAGAAAAATGTAGTAAAAAAACAAATTAACTAAAGTAATGTATTTCATTGAGGGATCCGAAGACTAAAAACGATATTTTTCATGCTACAGTCATTATATCTTCCTTTGTCTTAACATATGTAAATATATGTTCAAAGATGTCCAATTGACCTTCTGACATCAACAATTGATATGGTAGTAGGCACAAAATTCTTTGCAGTGTGGGCTAATATTCTTGACATGAGCAAAGTTTAAAAATTTAATACTTTCCAGACTCTCGACATACTAAAATGCTATTTTTAGACCTTGCTAAGATGCCTTTAAGAATTATCTGGGTCAGGTTTAACAAATGTCAACAAATTTACCTTGCAACATAGTATTATACATACTTAGCAGAAAAATTGTTTCCAGAACAAATAATTGCAGGAAAGGATAGCCTTTATGTTATAAATAAATAATTTGGGGATTGATCCATTTATTTCATAATAAAAAAACGGTCAAAACAGCCTGAGACATGAATCAAGAAATACATTTTGGACTTTGTCAATATATCTTGCCTATAACAGCGGTTAATTCATATAAAATTTAAAAACTATACATGACTAGTTATACACCTGTGAAAAATCCAGAGGAAATCACCTGTCGTAAATTATTAATATAGAGACAATATATTAATCATCCACAAAAAAATACTGCTTGAACCCCAAGAGTTACTCACATGCTTTAACTTTGGTGCTCTTTCATCTGTGCCCACATCAAACATGTAAACTTGTGCAGAATTGATTGATGGCATGACTAAAATATTCCTTGATCTCGTTTTATCACAATGACAACTAGAATGTAAATGTTGATTGGTAGTTACCTATGTACACTGATGGAGTTTATGCACACATCTTAAAACCTACAGCAGCATTAACTTGCCAGAAATGTTGATAAATTACAAAAATTTACAGAGGTTGAAATTTTAGACAGAATACTGCTGCAAATAAGGTATTTGCATTGATAAAATAACAGTGTGGTGTCAAAAACTGGAATTCAAAATTCTCTGATAACACTTTACTAGGCAGTTACTATGGCAACCATGGTACATAGCTGTAGGGGGGAGAGATTCCTGCTACGAATCTTGCGTAATTCGTTGTCTAGCAGTGTATTTCCATCTTGCAACATTGAAATAATTCTTGTGACAGACCCTGAAAGCCATCAGCAAGTAGATCAACTGATTTCCACATGATAACTATGTCTCATTGATTGGAAATCCAACTTTATTAGGACTGCAAGAACTTTGAGTTGTTTGTTAAAAAAAATTATATATGGTGTTTGTATATGCCTTTGGATAAAGATTTGTGTTAGAAACTTGGCCATATAAATGTATAACTATATATTTAGTGCTTAAAAATTTGTTCGCTGGCTGCATTGAGAATTGGTTACATTACACAGTAGCATTTGTACTTAAAAATCCATGGGGAATGTATTGTGATTGCAACAGAAAGGTCTTGAGGTGATCAGTAAGGTAGGTTTGACTGTATTAAGAAAAGAAAGAGAAAAAACCTGCTGCATGCATTCCATCCACTGTGGTGTAATTCATCACCATTGGCAGGTATGTAGGTTCGGTGTATGACCTATATAAGCATACAAAAAAATAATTCTGTTTTTGGCAAATGTAATATTAGTAATCTTATATTCCATATCTGGTCAATTTTTATTTCCCCACATCGTAAAAGTGTAGACAAAAAAGGTGATTATCTGTGTCATTTCAGAAAATCCGTTTTATCTAATAAACATTTACCTGACTGAATGTTGGTGATTTTGGATCCACATCTGCAGTTACCAAATAACCAGGCTTGTCTTTGTCAACAGGAATGCATGGGAAATAAACAATTTTCTCAACTGGAGCTTTTATTGCATCAGCAGGTGTTGCATAACCTGGACCACTTGCCGGTGTTGATTCTACATGCAAAAAAATCAAAGGAAAATGCTGTATTTTGTTTAAAAGGAAGTTTTAATGCATAACACCAGGATCACTGATCCCCCATGTTTTTTTCATAACTCAAGTAAGACAGAACATTTTCTACTAACTGACCCAGTGTTAAAAGGGCAACGCTTGCCTTTTCAAAGTTAAGGTGAGATTGAAAAGGGTATTGCTTTATTCTTCAAGGTAAAAGACATTAGTTTCAAATAATATTCACCATTGTTTGCTTAAGATTAAAAAGGAATATACAAAAGCCAAACCAATTTACTAAACAGTGTTAAAAACAGTGGTTTTGATGCAAAGCTTGAATACAACCCTTGTAGAGATTTCACTGTGAAAAAAATCATTGTTTTGAAGATGGTGAGCAGAAAGATGTAATAGCACTTGTATGCTAATCTTTGTTATTACTTATTGCAATTTTATGATTAAATCAACTTCATTTCAACAACCTTGTGGAATTATAGTATTAGCCTTGACTGCCAAGATTTTTATAACAGTATGTGTTTACTTTTGATATACACTTGTTTGCATAGACTTAGAAACGCATCCTTGTTAGATTCATGAAAAATCTATCTCACATAAATTGGCAATTCTTGAAAAGGTAAAAATTTAGACAATCGTCCTGGGTGATCTTAATGCTGTTTATCTACGAAATAATAAACATTTAGCAATAAAAGACATATTCGATTTTATTGGCTTTAAACAATTATTAAGAAACCAACATTAACATCAGTAGTACGACTGTTATCGCAGGCAGTCTGAGTGACCACAACCTTACAGGATGCATGAAAAAAATAAGCCACATTAAGTACCACGCTAAAACCGTGACATGTAGGGACTATTCTAAATATGATGTAAACAAAGTCAACACTGAAATCCTAAATGTCAATTAGAACCCAGTTTTCAATTTAACCTCACCGAACGTAGCTTGGAATTAAATGAATAATATTTTATCAGATGTCTTAATAAATCGACACGCTCAGTTCATCATTAATGTCTCAAAGGAAAACCATCACCTTGGTAAACACTGATGTGAAATGGAAAATGAACACCGTGTATACAATGTATATATAGAGATTAAAATGCTTATCAAGAAAATGTATAAGATCATGTCTTTTTAAAGAACAGTTGAAGAGATATTGAGGTTTGAATGATTTTGATGACGTCATCAACATGTTGGCTCCGAAACGGGTAGGCTGATCCAGCTTTAAAAATTGGCTTAGAATTGGTCTCAGGTGGTTCCTAGTTACTCACACAGGAGATGAAGTCAATTATTTCCATCAGTTTTCCAGTTATTGAGCCTTAAACATAAAAGTGCAATGCAATGGCTTCAATAATGGTAATTTAATTATTGAGCTTAAACTAACGTATATATATATTAACGGCAACAAATAGCTAATTTGTTCGTAAACAAATTAGACAAAAAAAGTGCTCTTTGCAAAAGTCACAGACAGACAAAGCACAAATGTGAGTAACAAATTTTTGCAACTTTAATTACAACATTTTTGAAAAAATCATCACTCCATAACACCGACAACACAAAACTCAGTTATTTATGCACCCTTATCATACAGAACATAATTACACAACGCAACTTCACGCTACTGAAAGCAAGAACATCGCTTTTGCAACTGCCAGTTAAAACCGGTTTGTCTGCTTGACAGCAAATGCCTTACAGTACACCACATATATTATTGGATACAAGGTTGAAGTACCAATGAATGCAAGAATGTCAGCACATCTGTTTATTATAGTATATACAAGTAAAGGTAAGTCCAAGACACATATTACTTACTTAGTAGTAACTATGTAAAATCATTCAAATACTAAAAATACCAAAACAAAACTGAGTTATCAAAGTCCATAATATAGCACTTAAAGAACACTTCCAATCCTAACCTGTCATGGAATATTGCAGCATAGGCATTCTCATGTGAATGTGGTATGAGTATGTGATCTTTGTCTCTTTGAAAAAGTGTCCAAAGGACTCTTTAACAAAGCTGATTTCAATATGTCCCCATAGTACGTTGTTTTTCTTGCATAAGACACATTGGAAACAAGATAGGTTTGATTGTATTTTGTACTCTTTGACACAATTAACTTCTTCTCCATAGTATGCATTATTTACTCTTCATAGCTTCTTGTTAAATCATAAAGGAAACACGAAAGTAGGATTACTTTTTATTTTAAACAAAAATAATATTTTTCATACGCTTGCCCACACACCCACTTGCCTGCCCCTAAGTTGACAAGTCAAAAGTACACAACCAAACATATGCGGTTGTCACCAAGCCATTCTACACTCTTATATTAAGGTAAGTGGTAGGTTCTATGACAGGTAGCAGGTCCTAACACAAAGTGGTGGTGATAGTTTGAGTTTGGTCCATTCTCTGTAGCTATTATTTACTATTAAAAAGGTATATAAGGAAGAGGCTAGCTACAGACAGATCTTACTTTTTCAGCAGCGAGCCTCAGCAGTCAAAGCAAGGTCTCCTTCAGTACATTTCCTCATCCAAAGATATAGTTTGGACTGTAAATAAATAGCTATCTGAAGATATTAATCTACAATGGATACATGTTTAAAAAGTCTGTGTTTGCACAATACAATGAAGATTCCATTTAAAAAATTCCATGACTGAATGACAAAACTTTCTCGAACAAATTGCGCGATGCAGCAGAGATGCTATCTTGCATCATTTGTAATTAGGAAAATAAATAGCTAAATACCTTGCCCACCCATTATAAATTAAACTTGTCGATCCTATCTTCAAAAGAATCAGCTGGGTATCTTGCTGACGGTTGCGTAGCTGCAATAAATCAAACTGGAAAATGTTTATTGTGGAAAATTAAGACGCGTGACGCATTTGTACTCTCCCGTGGAGATCAAACGCATTTCTCAAGGGTTTTTAAAGGTCATACACCACTGACGTATATATTGAATAATCACTAATTATAGGCGTCTTAAAAGCTTTTAAAAAAAGTTTTGTTCCCCAAATCTCGGGACAAATGTATCTATATATAAATTAGCGATTTTAAACATGCTGTATGGAAAGCCATGACTGCCGGAAAAGTCTAAAAACAACCCGTCATTGCAGAGTACAATTTTACGGACTTGAATATTAATTTCACCCCGCGGTACATTTCGGGGGCACACTTAAGCCGACTTTCTTCATAGCGACAATTTAAAGAGAAGCGGGAAATCAATAAAATAAATGGTTCTTTTTATTTATCAAATATATATACTTTTACTTAAACTAAAATTTACAATAAAAATCTAGAGACTTTGCAACTTGGTAAGTAGTACCAACACATTTACAGTGACACCATTGTTTACATCTATCACATTGGATCCACTCGCTATCCTCGTTCTTGTTGCACCCCTGAAACAAAAAATTGATAGAAATTTCGGGAAAAGGCAGACATGAGTCAAGTGAGAAATATGAAACAAATACAATATAGAATGTAGTATAGTATAGTATACATAGTACATTTACTTTGCACTAATTTTTATCACTGATCACGCCTTTCAAACAACTCCCGGAGATGTTTTGGAAGATATATCGGCGATATTCTGTTGCATTACATTTCTTAGTCAAATCGGCTCCTGAAAAGAATAATGAATAAAATTATTTCACGAAAATCTGACTGATGAATCTAGAAAAACGTATGTGAAATTGATGCCCAATATATGATCATGCTAGCGTACTAAATATCCCCACTCTATTTCTTAAAAAAAATTTTAAATTATTTTGCTTTTGAAACAAAGATTACCTTTAACAAGACATTCGGCGTAGTAGCATGTCAAAACACCACAACTCATACCATCCTCCTGCAACGCGTGGTTTTTATGTCCTACCGTGATGTTCGTAGCGCCAAATTTTTTGGATAGAATATTTACAGCCAAACTATACGACTTTTTGAAGGTCATGTTCGTTTTACTGGCACGAACCATCATCGGATCGAGAATGAACAAAGTTGAGGATTTTATATCGATGAAAAGTAAAATCCAATGTGTGTTAGTGGGATTAAAAGGGACAATTATTTGGGTTTTAGTTGCAAGATCCAAACCTTTCCACAGCAGCCGAAAGGATTTGCCTACCGCAATGAGTAGTGCCTCGGAAGAAGGACAAAAGAGCACATTAGAATATTGGCTCTCCAACAAAAACATGAACGATCTCCATTTTCATTATAAAATTATTATTAATGTCTTCCATACATTTGAAATTCGGAGCGACATCGAATATATTTCCTAACAACAACCAGAAATATTAAAACCCAAGAAAATGGTTAAAAAAAAGTTAGTTTTTTAATAATTTCGATATAATTGAACATACCAGAGGGCTTTTCATAGTCTCTCTCTTGTTGTTTTTTAGTTTTTGTCTTTTTCTTGTTCGAGTTATTCATAAATTCGTCTCCACTCGAATTATCTTCTATTTCACTCAAATTATCATCTATCGAAAAGAAACAATACATTTTTAATTTAAATAGAATGTTGGACTGTATTCGATCGAATAATTGTCGAAAAAGATAACATAAATTTTTGTTTTACCTGATATAGTTGGTTGTTTTAACAGTTTCAACAATTCTTCCACCTTTCCGTTTTCTTCTCTCTTTTGTGACGTTGGATGTATGAAGTCGTCGTCAGAAGAAGAGTCTATAAAGTAAGGAATAGAAGAAACAATTTAAAAAAAATAATAATAAAAAATTAAAATAGAAAATTATCAGACGGCGATGGGGTTCCACCCAACGTAAGAAAACTCTAAGCGAATAAAACAAAAAAAATTTATAAAAGGCGACTTGCCATTTTCATTTTCATTTCCAATTAAATCACACAGTGTTCCATTCCCACTTGAATCACAAGAATCATCGACCTTTCTTTTTCTTTTTTTTGGAAAAAATGGTTTCGCTAAAATAAAAAAGAGAAAATGTTAATGCAAAATAAAGAAATCAAACTTAAGATTATTAAAATTAAATGAACTTACCTGATATGTTGCACTACTACGCAAAAAACTCCGCAAGGCTTCACCACCTGTTTGGGAACGTGTTTGTTGTTGTGTTTTTCCCGCATTGCGCATATTACGCATATTGCGAAATATTGATTAAATATTAATAATATTGACGAAACCGCATAATGACGAAACCGCATAATGACGAAACTGCATAATGACGAAACCGCATAATGACGAAACCGCATAATGATGAAACCGCATAATGACGAAACCGCATAATGACAAAACCACATAATGACGAAACCGCATAACCGAATGAAGAAACCACATAACCAAATTACCTAACTGCATAACCAAACGACGTAACCACATAACCAAACAACATATTCACATAACCGAACTAAGTAACCACACAACCGAATGACAACATCGCATAACTGAATAAGGCAATCACATAACCAAATATTAGAATCGGATAACCAAATAAAGAGATCTCAGAAAGTTGATAGTTTGCCGAATGCCTTATTCGCATAAGGCAGTCATGGCTTTCCATAATGCTGAGTTAAAAAAGAAATTTTACCAAGCTGGTAACCCCGCGCGCAGTTTTCAAGAAATTGAGCATCAAAAATAAAACAATCGTGTGTTTCTTCGTGTTTTATCGAGTTAAGTGCTTTTTAAAGTCTTTCTCTTTAATATATAGTTTAAAAAATTTTATGCATATAAACACAATATATTATTTTGAAAAAAAAGACAAACTTTTTTAGTTTGTAAGACATGTTTCGTCTTGAACGTCAAGACATCTTCAGTTAATTTAAAATATGTACAAGTCTGTTTTATATAAGCTTTTATTACAACCTCGTTCCCAGGGCATTTTGCCTTGTTGATAAAGCTGATAGCAGCGAAAAAAAAAAAAAAGGTCACATGATCGCATGGTCACATGATCGCTTATAATTTATGATAATTATACCCAAAAAATAATTTATGAAACAGTTCTTGCCCTGCAAAAATTTATTTCTGCCCCGCGCGGGAGTTTCATGTAAACAAGAATACAACAAATATGGCGGTCGATATTTTGTGGAGTGGATAATAAAAAGACCAGCTAAAGTTTTGCATCAACTTTAAAGAGGCTCGTTTAAGAAATATGTTAAAAAAAGATACCATTTTTAGTTCTGCATGATATAAAGCAAATTTATCTTGATAATTAAATTGATACATGTGAGGTGTTTGTCTTTCCCTGCAGAACTGCTGGTAGTTAGCTAGCTAGCGTAGTAGCCATATAAACCGATGTTGTTAAAATCATTACCCTACTTGGATACAAAACTCAATGTTGTTAGTCAATGTTTGAGTCTATTTTTATAAATATTTTGATGACAAGCTGGCTGTGTTCTCTTTAAATCTTATGTTGGCAAATTAGCTATCTGTCACATTTTTAAGAAACATTTTGTTGGCTAAAAACCATGCAGATGACTTTCATTGCGACATGTGCTGCTTATAATCCCAAAACCTCTTATGCAAATCTGCAGGCAAAATAATGCAGGCGGTAAGCCGTGTGCCAGTCCATTCCAAACTTTATATCAGGCATCTTTTGAAAATGGAATTAAAATATATATATAACTTGCATGTAGTTCAGATTTAGAACACATTATACAGTACAAAAGTTTTTAACCATAATTTGACTTTCTTCACCTAAGGTCTGCATTTTTTTCCTGTCGATTTTCTGATTTTTTCCAGGCATGCCCAAGAATCTCTTAAAAATATAAACATTGGTACTCATATATATAAGTAAGTAAATATGATGAGCTTATTTGATATACTCATATACCGTAATTCTTCGAATAAACGCCCCCTTCTATTAAACGCCCCCCCTCGAATAGACGCCCCTCCTTTTCAGTCATTTTTTAAATAAATGCCCCCCTCGAATTTATTTGAGGCGATAGTAAAAGTATACTTACTTACTTTTTTCCTAAATCTTAGTTTTAAGGTTGGAAATTTAGTTTTTCGCTTTTGAAGTTCATTCTCTAAAACATGTGAATATCTTCTATTTTCTGTTGTGAAGATATATATTATAGTTATCCTTAAAAACTTCAAGAGACGAAGTGTAAAAAATTTAATAAACGCCCCCCTCGAATAGACGTCCCCCAAAAATGTCAAAAAAATTAATAAAGGCCCCGGGCGTTTATTCGAAGCATTACGGTACTATAATAACCAGGCCCATGGAATGTAACCTGTAGTGTACTTTTTTTGGCATTGCCTTTTAAATGAAGAAAGCTCTCACAAATTCTTCATATCACAAATTTTATTCCTATTTATCTATATATATACTTAAGGATAGACATAAAGAATGATTTTGTATTAGCTATACTTTCTAGGTTTCAGAATTTGAGCTATTTAAATCTGGACCAAATAAGAACAAACAAGTAAGGTTTTTAAACAAATTAATTCTTCTAAGGCCAATGTACCATACTGAGAAAATTTAACATCAAAAGGTCCTATTTTTATTTTCGGCCAGTGATTATGTTCCACCGGCATATTTTCACATATCGTAGCCAAGTACAAGTAGCATTTTTGGAATTAATACCCTGCACGTATATAATTAACCAGCTTTAACTTAACCAATTATTTATATCGTTAAATGATAACAAATATTGTCCCTTTTACAAAATAAGATTTTGCAAAATCTCTAAATATTATTTTTCTGCGAATTGTCGTATATAATTAAGAACAACATGGCAAAAGTTTACATTTTACAACTGGTAGAAATATTCTCAGGTCTCGGTTATGATCATTTTAAAAGAGAAAACAAAAAACTTTTGGAGAAAATGATTTAGCCACACATTTGTTATATATATTTTAGATTTTAACAGAGTGTGACTGTAATATTCAACTGTAGTGAACCATTTTCACTGCAGTTAATTTGTATAGTCATTTCATTATAAAACATCAAACGTTTTGTTACTAATAGGGGCAGTTTACTCAGAGTATAAACTTGAAAAATGCAAGATTCCATAAATTTTGACACTGAATTCAAATATTGGTCATTTTGGTTGAAAAACATCAGAAAATGTCAAGCATGTTAACCCAGATCTGAGAATAATCCATAAATTTATCACTACAGCCTGTCATTCTTAGTTTTTATTGTAAAAAAATAATTTTGAAAAATTGTTGTGTATATTAGAAAAATTTGTGTGCAACTAGGGTATCCAGATCTTCTCATACAATTTCTAACGTGTTCTCAACAAAATCACCAAATAATAGCCATTGAATATGTCGTTTATAAATATGTGGTTGAGTAAAGCTGTCTCCAGGATGTCACGAGTATAGCTAGGTACCTATATATAGTACATAGGCCAGCTAGCTAGCTAGCTAGCTAGAGCTCATGAATTTTAATGGAAATAAACTTTCAAAACATTTTCTAAGGCCTTTCGCCAATATTGAACAATCAAGCTAGTAATATTCAGTCAGTAATATTCTGACAACTTTGCTTTCATCAACAAAAAAGTTTCGTTCAAAAAGTTCCTTCAACGTTGTGTCTTTTTGCCCGCCATTTCTAAATCTTGCTTTTAAGGCGAGCGCCAAATTTGCATCTCGTTATCTTTGGAATTTCAAAAATGCCCAGTATATCTGGGCATTTTTGTATCACATGACCAGCCTGTTCCAGGGTCATTGTTGGCCACTCCGAAATAACGGCTCAGGGGCCACAAGACCCTGGGAACGAGGTTGCTTTTATTACAATAAAATAGCATTAAAATGTTACTATAGCAACAATTAAAAATAATTACAATATAGAATAAAAAACTAAGTATCCCAAGGGTAAAACAAAATTCCTAGGTGAACAAAATAATTTAAAATAAATTAAGCAAAAACTGTGAATAACAAAGACTTGAGGAGTGGCCTGAATACATTATCCTAATATCAAATTATACTTACCTACTTATCTACACACAGATGGTAATTTGTTCATTTCATCTTTCAAATTACGAAAATGCACAGCTATGGTTTCACGTTCCTTCTTAATAAAAAGCATCACATTAATTACAACTACAATCATGTTCATAATTTTTTGGAAAATTACAGTTTTTGGATATTTCTCAAAATGAGAAAAAAAGCCAAAAAAAAGCTGCAAAAAGGGCGGGTGAGGAATGGTAAAAATGCGCTGGTATTTTGGAACAACTACCACGACAGACTGCGAAGTTCTAGAAAATCGAGAAAAAAGGCCAAAAATCACTTCTTGTGGGTATATTATTTGAAATTAAACCTTGGGATACTTAGTTTTTATTTTAAATTATTTTGTTCACTTAGGAATTTTGTTTTACCCTTCGGATACTTAGTTTTTTATTCTATATTGTAATTATTTTTAATTGTTGCTATAGTAACATTTTAATGCTATTTTATTGTAATAAAAGCTTATATAAAATAGACTTGTACATATTTTAAATTAACTGAAGATGTCTTGACGTTCAAGATGAAACATGTCTTACAAATTAAAAAAGTTTGTCTTTTTTGTCAAAATAATAATTTCACTGATAGTTATCAAAAATTATGGTTCAAACACAATATAAATATCAACTCATGCTTAATTTTTTTTGCATAACGTTAAAATACTAGGTGAAATTTGGTAAATATATGCAAAACCAGAAGTCTATTGTTAAAAAAGTTTGGATCGAGTAGGGATAACCAACTTTTATAAAGCTTGATGTAGCACTGAAAAAACGAAGATCTTTTATTGGAATTGGAAATCGAATTGGAAATTTTATGTTGTCCGTGTTTCTTAATTTGAATAACTAGGATAATTTGCCAGGTACTTCTCACGCTATTGATCGTTTAGGATGTGGTCTTTAACATCCATGAATCCCAATGGATTCCATGAAAGAAGAAACTAAATACTTTATCCGTGTCGTTTGTATTGCTTTCTGGTTCTCTGACCACATTCTCGTCACCAGAGTTCTTTGAGATAAACCCAGTTTCTTTAGACAGGAATGCTGTAACCAATAAATATTAATACCGCCATTAGTGGTTTTTGATGAAAGAAATGACATTTATGCTGATAAACAATAACATAATTGGAGAATATAAAGTGGAATAATAAATATGCCTTCACGTCTAAGAATCTTCAACGCCATATCATCGTACAAAAACGCGGGAAAATGCGCGGGCGATATTAGGGCGGTTTGTCATTATCTTTTAAAAGCGTATCTTTAAGAGCAAAAAAAACATACCTAATTCAAATCCTATAGCTATACACTATATTGAAAAAGAAACTCTGTGCAAAAGAAAAGTTTACGCAGTATACCTCTAAAACCATGAAATTAAATTAATTTGTGTGAAATAACTGGCTATTTTTTTTTTTATTTATTTTTTTTACAAAATACAGGAAATAAATCCGTAGCTATTTGGAGATAATTTGATATATCCACTTCCGGATATCGATTAGACTGACTGCAGTAGTTGCTTGCTGGAAAAATACAACCTCATTTCCAGGGTAATTTTTCGCTTTTTTGATATCGGATTTCAAAAATTGCACAGTTGGGTAAAATATCTGTGCCAATGTGCATTTCTCTGAACAATCTAGAGTATACCACAGAACATTGACGCAGGCATATTTTCATGGCAAGTCAATGTTCGGCTAAGTAATTATAGCATCATTGTTGTTAAAAAGGTTGGCATAGGAAGTAAACGATAAGAGAGTAAAACAGTGAGACATTTTGTAAAAAGGTTAGAAAACTGCGGGTTTTGGGCTTTGGTAACATCCAAAATCGTGATCAGCATCCTTGAAAGTATTAAAATAACTCAAGATACGTTTTTCCCAAAATTTGGGGTACAAACCTAAACGTTTACGTCGCTTGGCCCACGGTCTAATAATGGGATGATTTCATCAATGTATCTTTGCGTCCAGACCTGCGATCTGCTTCTCAGACCTGAGAACTGCTCCTTGGACCTGATATCTGCTTTTTTGATCTTTTAAACCCTTAATTTGCTTCTCCTACACATAAGATTTGCTATTCAGCCAGTTTCTCAAAACCAAATAAAAATTTATTTATTCATGAATTGTTTTCTGAAATACTTAAATATGAACTTTTACCAAATCTTTTTTAATCTTTTTTGATAATTTCTACCACGTATATAACGTACATCATTACGTACTTGTCGCTGAAAAACAGCACGGCAACATTTACTTAAGTTACTGATATAATAGAAAGAGGAGCCTCTCATGCTCAAGTTTCATAACACTACAAGTCATTGTTTCCTCAAATGAGAGGTTTGAGGTATGAGCATACTTAAGGGAGGAAGTTAATGCAAGGTAGCATTAGATCGTTTTTAAATGTCACTTCTGTGACGGTCAGTCAGAGGCGTGTATCTAGATCATTAAAGATTGTTGCACCTCAAGCGTTCAAGGCAAGTACAAGAGATTTATTAAAGCGGACAAATCTAATGCCTTACTATGCACCATATTTTGGATACGGGTGTCACTTTGACCAGAACGAAAAGTTTGGTACTACTGATGCACACATATTGTTATGATAGATGGCTGTTCCCCTTATGTAACTGAATACGCTTCAATGCCTGTTAAAAACCCTATTCTTATATATCAGTTTGTTTTTCGACCTGTGCTGATCAAGTACGGTTTATGGAAGCAAGTCCTTACAAACCACGGGAAAGAGTTTGTACTGATAGTATTCGTCCAAGCTGCATTATCTCATCTTCGTCTACCGGTAAAAGAGCATCGTTCAAGTAGACCAATTCAACAAAACATAATGTTGCGGAAAAGTTCTGGCCGAAAATAAATCAGAGGGTTAATTATCCACTTAAATGAGCTATGAATGATGCTCTGCAAATAAACTTTGCGGAGATGTTAGACTTGACTGACCCGATCTCCAATTATTGCATATCTTGGATAATGTTATACGTTTCGCAAGATGCAGTTGATCACTTATTACAGTCGTGGAATGATCGTCGTATTCCAGGATCAGAAGGATGAGTTCCGATCAAAAACATAATTTCCACGATGAAAACAGCTGAATTTCTTGATTTTTCTATACCCACAACTGCTGAAGCAGTGCAAATGTATGAAGAAAACGGTGGTAGGTTGACGTATTTATCAAAGTACGGTCATGAAGCAGGAATGATTCCAACGAATATAATAACGTCAATACCTTTAAAAACAAATTACTTATCAATGAAAGATACTGTGTTAGAAAAGTGGTTATTACAGTAGTAATCCGGAGAGAAATTGTTTTCATGTGATAAAAATTTATGTGATCCAGTATAGTTGTTAAAGACATTCATGTAGAAAAATATACAAATGATAATAAACGAAAGAATAAATAAATAGTTATTAAGCTCTTGGAGTGATGGAATCCTTCTCAGGAGTTCAACTTTTGTATAATATGATAAGTATTCCATCGTGATGGATCTGCTTTGGTACCTCCATACTTATTCGGAGGGATCAAAATACCAAATTACGCTGTGCAAGCACTATTTTACGCGGTGCAAACACTATTATACGCTATGCAAGCACTTTTATACGCTGTGCAAGCGCTATTATACGCGGTGCAAGAACAATTATACACGGGGCAAGCATCATTACACGCGGTGAAAACACTGATACACGCTGTGCAAGTACTATTATACGCGGTGAAAACACTGATACACGCTGTGCAAGCACTATGATACGCTGTGCAAGCACAATTATACGCTATGCAAGCACTTTTATACGCTTTGCAAGCACTATTATACGCGGTGCAAGCACAATTATACACGGGGCAAGCATCATTACACGCGGTGAAAACACTGATACACGCGATGAAAACACCGATACACGCGGTGAAAACACTGATACACGCTGTGCATCACTATTATACGCTGTGCAAGCACAATTAAACGCTGTGCAAGCACAATCAAACGCTGTAACAGCACTATTATACGCTGTGCAAACACTATTATACGCGGTGCAAGCACAATTGTACACGGAGCAAGCATCATTACACGCGGTGAAAACACTGATACACGCTGTGCAAGCACTATAGCACTATTATACTCGGTGCAAGCACTATTATACTCGGTGCAAGCACTATTATACGCTGTACAAGCACTATATGATACACTGTGCAAGCACAATTCAAACACGATGCGAGCACTATTATACCCTGTGCAAGCACTATTATACACGGTGCAAGCATTATCATACTCGGTGCGAGCACTATTATATGTTATGCAAGCACTATTATATGCTGTGCAAGCACTATTATACGCGGTGCAAGCACAATTATACGTTGTGCAGGCACTATTATATGCTTTGCAAGCACTATTATATGCTTTGCAAGCGCTATTATTCTCTGTTCAAGCACTATTATATGCTGTGCAAGCACTATTATATGCTGTGCAAGCACTATTATTATCTGTTCAAGCGCAATTATACGCTTTGCAAGCGCTATTATTCTCTGTTCAAGCACTATTATATGCTGTGCAGGCACTATTATATGCTGTGCAGGCACTATTATACACGTGAAGCACTATTATATGCTGTGCAAGCAGTATTATACTCTGGCCAAGCGCTATTATATGCTGTGCAAGCACTGTTATACACGTGCAATCACTATTATACGCGGTGCAAGCACTATTATATGCTGTGCAAGCACTATAAATGTAACGGTAATCTCGTATCTAACGTTTATAATGTAAATGTGCCATTCGGCGAGTTTGTTATTATAATAATACAGAGGAGAGTGTCAACTGCATAATTATCTAAAAAACAATGAGTGGATTGTCCCGATCCTTTGGAGGATGAAGAAATTTCTGTCCATCATGTTCGGCCAAAGCATGCCACTTGCGTAGTTTTTTTAAATAAGGTGACTACCCAAAAAAAATATTTGTAAACATAAAGTATTCGCTATATAGAGGTTGTGTCTGTCTTTATATCCGTTCCATACAAATGTCTATGTTGCAGAGAGGTATCTATTAAAAAGGATATCTGTAATATCTGTAAAGAGGTTTCACTTACTTACATATCCTATTCGATTGAGTTCCCTCCTTTCAATAGGGTTCCCCCCCTTCCAATGAAATTAACATCTAACAGATAAACACAACCTTTGAATGAGATCCCATTGAGGTTTAATTCAGTCGAGTACAATTCTTGTTTTAGAGGAAAGGGTACTTCAATCCATAATAGCAGAGCTTTCTATCTTGATTTGCTTTATTATGAAAGTATGTCAAAGTTTAAGACTCGTGTGATTCTTTAAAAATGGACGTTGTTTCCTGTAGGATAACGTTATTTGCTTTAGATCTTCGACAAACTTTGTTAAAACTAACTGCAATTTTTCAAAAATTTTGCTGAAAATGTCACGAAATAGGCACCACAAGGGTTCATACTTGACTTCAAATTGTGAATTCAAGTGGCACTAGTGAGCATTTCTCTTACCAATATAGAAAATGCGGTTCTTCGTGACATATTTTGTGTAAAATCCTGCAATTAGTGGAAGAGAGAATATGTTGTATTTTTGATTAGTTTTGCACCGATGACTCTGTACAATGCATAATAGATACCGTAAAAACGTGAAACCGAGTTGTTAAAAACATCATCTAACATCGTTTCCAGACCTCCTCGAAGTTCGCCTGAATGAGAAAACAACCCTGGAGAAGAGGTAGAGATAGTTGGCAGTCTTCCAAAATTCCAATGCATCGATAAAGCGCCTATGTTCTTTTATTACACCATCACATTTAAACACCGTCCCAGAGATTTTTCAGCGATTTCCACAATTACTCATGACTTATTATTGTATGGAGATTTGTTCAGAACATCCAATATTGTGGAGATAAAAGCATAGGAAAACATGGAATAAAATAACCACGGCAGTCAGTACAGCCAATTGGAAAGTCGAAATTCGTGTATTGTGTATTAATTTTCCATTAGATTTTGAAACTTTTAATTAAAATTTTTGCATCTATATAAGTATATTCTATTCACTCGGCGTAAAAATCAATTCAAGACTGGCCTGAGGTCGAGGCCTATTGATGATTCTCTAGAAATGGAAACATAATCGCTTTTTCGTTTCGTGTTGGTAGAAAATACTCATTTTCAAAAATGAGGTGTGGTACTCTAATGTTTAACTTCCTAAAATTATGTTACAAACAACCTCCTTCAATAGAAATTATTTTTGTTTTCTCAAAAGACGTCCTGAAAAGACACAGGGAAAGAGTGAAAAACAAAAACACTGTTGGCAACCTTGTTTTCAAGGACTCTTAGTTTTTTACTTCCGAACACCAATGCAAATAACTTAAACAGTCCTCATCCTCGTCCCCAGGGTTTGTTGCCTAAGGGCCGCTAGCGCTTACTTGACAGCTAAACAAGTAATTTCGCCGCCCGCCTCGATGTCAAAAAGGCCAAAAACCCTGGGGACGAGGTTGAACAGTCCTTAGGACGAGGTTGACCTGATGGTCGATGTCAAACCACCATTGCTTAAGTGACAAGTCAAGAACCCTTGGTACTATAACCCATAAACCCTGACTTCTAAAATAACTTGACATCCTTGTCACCAGGGCTATTCTACGCCTCAACCTCGATCCCAGGGCTCTTTTCTCTCTTTTTGATATAAGGACGGCAATTTTTGGGACGGCCTTTGTAAGACCACCAGCCAGTGCCAGGGCTATTTCTGTCTCGCCGTCCTTATATCAAAAAGAGAGAAAAGAGCCCTGGGATCGAGGTTGTTCTACGCCTATGATATTCACACAGGAAGAAATAGAACCATGTGGATGAACTTGAGAACTTGGTTAACCGTAAGAGATTGAATTTTCTAATGTTTATTAAAGAAATTGTTTCAAAATAAAACATGACGTACCTATTGGGGAAAGGTTAAGGTTTTTACTGAAATGTGAATTTAAAACGAGGTAAAAATGCCATTGCAGCAACCTTATTCGACTCTTGCAATCGGGAATTAGTAAAAAGACAAAATGACCAGGGAACGATGTTGGCATTGTACTGCACTTCTACAATATAATCGAAACTAGTCGTTACACGTGGAAAAATCCACGGAGTCGTCCGTCTGTAAATTACATGCTATTTCGTGTGCCCGTTGCACAACACTTTTCTTGCGGACAGACAGACAAAGTTCAGCTATTAATATAGAGATACCTCGTACAATAAGATTTTTTAGGTGCGGATAATAAAAGATGCTGGCTAAGTGCAATTTCGGTCCCAGAGCTGCTTATTCGCTAGAATCTCTGAGAACGAGATTGAATAGTGACGTTATAGATTATTAGTAATCCAAGATGGGGGATAAAATGAAGACATTGGTCTGATTGAGGTCTGTTGAAATAAATAACAACGTCACGTTAAACGCATTTATTACAGAGATATTATTTGATCGCCGTAATTATTCGCCTGGGAGCAGGGTTGATTGCAAATCCCTGTCGAGCAACCTCGTTCTAAGGTTCACCTACGCCTATGATATGACGGCGTAGAAGAGCCCTGGAGACGAGATTGTCATGTCGAGTTTTGTTTCACCAGCTGCGTAACTAGAATTTCTTTCGTTTCATAGCTGCTAAAATTCTTGTTTTTTTCAAGAGTATGTCTGAATCTAATTTTTATACCACACTTATCAGTAATTTTGTTCAGCACTTCATTTTTAATTTAAAAAATTAGAATTTAAAGGTACCAGATGATTCCAGCCTCCTGGTTTCCCTAAAGTTTCACTTCACAAAACATCGTGCATTTATCGACTTGAAAGGTACGCCGGAAGCATAAAGAAACCAAGAATGCATGATCAGACCTTTCATTTATTCATACCATCAGAATTTCATTCTACAACACATCACTTTTCTATTTTTTTCCTCCTGATACTCAGGACTTTTGTTTTTATACACAAAATAATAGAATCTCTGTAAAGTCGTATGGCCTTTATGCATGCCAAAGCATGTTTCCGCACCCTATCAGAACAAGCACCATGTTTCAAAATTGCTAAGATGATGAGCATACTCCAAGTTTACAAGAACACGAGTTGACACTTGTTTAATAACACTATGACTATAAAGACTTTCTTCTGAGGAACTCTTTTTTGTTGCTTATTAAACAATCCAGTTTTTGACTTCCTAAATTTTTACTGGTCAATTGCTTATCAGCTGCCCAGTTATTGACCTAAATTCAAGCTTTGGTTGTTTCTTTTTAAAAAGGGTACTAATTTCCAATCTGAAAAATAGGGACGGAATATCCAGATTGATTGAGAGTTTTTTTAACACCAGCATAGTATCCAAACAATATAATAAGCAGATTAACCAATCTTATTCTTTTATTTTTATTATCAGTAGTTCTGTTCCATTCTATTCCTTTCGTAGAAGAAACGCGTTCTTAGTCAAGATTATCTTCCGAAAGTACTTTCAGATTTGACTTAGCAGGTAAAGAAAAAAATTATGTGAAATAAAATAATAAATTAAACACTCGTATCAATCCGGTCATATAAATGAAATACATGAAATAATATGAATACATAAAAAAAAACGTTCGGTTTACCTTCTGACAGGCCTTGGTTTTTACCACATAGTATTATATACATCACATCAATTCACACTTAAACTACAGATTTTTTTACACATTAATATCTTTAGACACATTTTATCTTTAATTCTCGTCGCTTAAAGCATCGTCTTTCAAGTAAGTCGCAGCGCGTCAGTGTTTTTCGTCGTAAAATAAATGGTACCATAGCTACGCAAGGGAATTGTCTTCCTTTCGTCTTTTGATTCTTGGTTCATTGCTCGGATATGCATTTGCGTCCGGGGCATGCTTTTTCAACAAAGCGTCAAAATGCGCCTCCAGACGACGCCCCATTTTGCATACGTCAGATTCGGCCTGAAAAAGGGATTTAGAAAGATTAAAATGAATTCTACTTTCTTAAAAGAAGCGTCGACCAATCGATTTTCTAAAAAAGAAAATGCATCAAAACAATGCAATTAATCATACTCTTAGAAATTAAGTTTCAAATAGGCAAGTTGAATCAATAAAACGGGTGACACACTATCACGTCAAATTCGATAAATCAAATTATATAAAAGGGATCGCTTTTTAAACGAGAAGTTCAAATTCGAAAAGCTATGTAATTTATGCTAAACATAGTTTCCCACAATCAAGACATGTAAGTTAAAACTGAAAAAGAAAGCATTGTTTTTTATTCTCTTTTTGTGGAAATTGTGTCAAGCTTTGTACCACCACGAGTTTATTTGCTTGCATTGACAAAATCTTAACAAAACGATGAAAACCCGATAACTTTCGCTTAGCCAATCAACATTATACGATCAAAGTGCAAAAATACAAAATAAAAGAAATCTGTTATTGATTGCAACTTATATGTGAATTAACACACAATAAAACTTTATTCATCAGAATTTCTTGATCACCAAGTCCGTCCCTCACGAAATTAACCAATATGGCATCACATAGCCGTACGTGCGCAAAACAAATACCCTCCCACCTCTTACGTGACCCTCCCCTGTTAATTTCGCGAAAATTAATTCCAACAAATATTATTACGATACTCGGAAATGCGCAAAAATAATTCTCGCAAGATTGGTATTTCTTCCCTTATTGAAAAACGATTTACACTAAGCTTTTTCTTACACTATAATATGTAAATTTCAACTTCGGCAGACTTTATTTTATGTCTATTGCACAAAAGGCTGACAAAAAATAGATTGTCAAAAAAATTTTCCTGCAAAATTCACGAAATTTAATTCTCAGGAAACATTAGGACATGCTACCATTCTTTTTCCGAAAATTGTCTGGCGAAAATTAATTCTCTTAAGGTAATTCCATTTCCCTATTGAAACAACTGTCCATCACTAAAAATGTGACACCTTGTGATGTCATACCTTTTTATGCAACACCACAATTCTAACTTAAATTTTTTATTTTCCTGCTATATGACTCAGCATATATCTCTAATAAAAAGAAAAATTTAGTATCACCCCATGAGATTTTTTTTTAATGGAAACTGAAATTAACATTTTCGTCAAAGCTTTTAGCATTTAACATAACAAAAACAACAACAATAACAACAACAACAATGACAGAGATCAACAAACTTACAGAATTATAAATGAAGCAGTTTGAAAATACCAATCGGATATCACTGATGAAATCTTCAAACGTTTTGTAAGCTTCAAAGTGTTGCGGATTCAGTTTGGTGAGCACAGTCATCAAGTCCATTGGTTTTGTGATCACCTTATAATAGTCTGGTACTTGCTAAAAAAAAATGTCAAGCTTCTGTTACATTATAATTAAACGGATGGCTAAAATATCGAGAACAGATAAACACAAGAGTTCGTCACCACGGCATATAATGTATTTAAAATAAGAAAAAATAAAGAAATAAAAATAAAATGCAATATGTTTAAAACATACCACTTTACTAACTTTGTGGTGGAATGGAAGACTATCGGCATGCACAAACAGACTCAGTATAATCTTTTCTGTCAACTAAATAACAGAGTATGTAGTAAAAAAAAGTTTTGGCCATCAGCAACCATCTTCATAGGAATAAATATTAATAAGAATTAGTTCAAATGTTTCCCTGATAATTCCAACAAAACATCTCTGACAGATTGTCCCTTATTGGGCTAAAAATAATCTCTCCCGCCCCCTCTCGAACCATGGTCTATTATTTATTGCTAATTTCGAGTTTGTTAATTTCTAAGTGCAGTGGGACGTTCATAATAAAACGTCTCATAAAATCTATAATTATTTTGCTCCGATACAAATCACTCAAGATAGGCTATTATATAATCCCGAATATTATTATCGTATATAAAAACCTCAATATTTTTAATTCAATAACACATGTGTGTGATAAGATACAGGCTACAAGTGGTTTAGATCCTGTATTCTAGTAATGTGTTATGAATAAAATATCGTTTTATGTATTTATTTTTCTTGTAAAAAAAGATGTGGCCCAGTTACAAGTCGTTTATAAATATTTTAGAAGACTTAAATATTTGTGAGAAGACCACACACTAAGAACCAAGAGAGTTCAAAATAATTAACCAAACTATAGAAATCCCATGTGTCACAGATTAAATATAAATACCATTTAAATACACTTTCTTGACAATACTCTTAAAATTTTTTACCTTTCTTTCCCAATCTGTTAGTTGTTCTGTGTACCGTCGTTTGTGACCTAAAAAAATGCATTAATAATCAGTAACAACTAAAAACCACTTTCCTAATAAAAATAAAAGTTAGAGGAATGCAACAGGGAGATACCTGGTCTGGTATCATTACCAATATCAGCACACAAGCCACAACTCCACGAATCACTAAAAGAAAATTATTTGTGTGAATTAAACTATTTAAATGACATTAAACATGCATAGGCAGGTGATATTGGAGGCAGGGTTTCTGCATATTATTTTCATTGTTTTTTTTCAAGAACTTTACTAAGATTGTTGTAACAAAGACTGTTGGAATATATAAGTTTGCCTAAAAAATTTGCTGACTCAGTAAAATTTTAACTTTGCTATTTTTTAACATACAAGATCTTCTTAATGGCTGTTTATAAAATAAAAAATTTCAAGACAATTCTGATCCTCTGTAAAGGATTGCATTATTTTTTTATAAAATTTAACAAATATCTATAATTCATGAGGTCTTCAAAATATTATGTAACAAAGGGGTGTGAGTGGTACTAGTTTTGTTACGATGCATTACAAGGGGGGAGGGTGGTATAAAAATGGCGAATTTGGGTGTTACAAAATTATTGAATGGCCCCATAATTTCCTTCCCTCTATGAAATTAAATCTACACACTTCTCCATAAAATAAACAATACATCACAAAGCTAAATCCATGCAAATGCTCTGAAAATTGGACTTACAAAAATTATTAATTATATATAAAACATTATGGTTGTGATTGTCATAACACATTTATAAAAAAATTTGAAATTTGTCAAAAAAGCAAGATAAAGCATTTATTTCAAGCATGCTATAAATAGCATAGCGTTAATCTTATATTTGTTAAGTCTGTGTGTGATGTAAAGAGAGTCTTCTTACGTCTCATTTACTTATTAGCAATTTTCATATTATCCTAACCACATCAATAGGGGCAGAATGACATCAATGTTTTATAATATTTTTGAAGCTTATTGCATTGCAAATGAAAGTTCTAGGCTAAATTACTTGGAAACAGCTATAAATAACTGTTGCAACACCAGCTTGTGTAACTAGGGGCAACCCTAGATACAAATTGTGTTGGTTTCCCAAAGCTGGACCGAACTACCTGTTTAGGGATGGACTGGTTAATGACGTCATCAACAAATCAAAGTTTAGTGGTGTTAATTTAGTTTTAAAAACTGTGTCTAATTAAAATATCAATAACATCATCAGAAAAAAACACTCATAAGAAGGATTCAACAAGGCTAAGTAAAATGTTTAGCATATGCTTTAAAAATTACCTTACTTGAGCTTGAATATGCTGATAAGCATCATGCTTATAAAAAAAACATAGTATAATAGACGTATTTTTTGTGTTTAAAATGGTTGTGTCACAGCAATATTTCACACTCCCCTGCGAAGTATAATACATCAAATGATTCTGACAGGCAACAGGAATTCACTAGCAGGATAGTATGTTAGGCAAATTCTTGTGGACTTTTCCACAGGTTAACAACTAGTACAAACCTTGGTAAACCAGTCAGTGCAGGTACATGACAATTTAAATGATACACTTTTGGACAGGTGTCACAACACAATAACTGACCACCATTACGACATACACCACAGTAGTCTTCGTTGCTCTGTCCCTCGTCAAAAGCAGCATCATTCTGTCTATCATCAGGATTATGTGGCAAGCTCTACATAGCGAAATAGAAATAATATATAACTTCTTAAATTCTTAGAATTTATAAAAGATTCCACCTAAAAATGTTCTTTTTTTACGATTAACAAATTTAATAAATCAGAATCAAATAAAGTAGCATTTAAAGTTTGTTGTGTTTGCAGGCCATTTATTAAGGCTGTCACAGTAATTTTTGCTTTATAGAAATAAAATATATTCCCAACAGTATGTTCAATGTTTTTTGTTATATATATTTATTATAGAATGACTTTTATACACACAGAAAAGAGTGCATAATATTTAGGGTTCAAATTAGGACTTAAAAATACACATGAAGTTGAGCATATTAACAGAAAATAACTTTTCTGGCTTGAAACTGTTTCAGATTTTTGTGTAGCATACGGTTATTCTGAAAATTTTTTTTTTAAATTTGTATTCTTCAACTCTTCCTGTCAGAGAAAGTCGTGTATTTTGGAAAAAAGTGAAAGCTGCTTGCTCTTGTTGGAAATTCCAATCTACTTTCAGAAAAATCGATCTGGTGTTCAAAAGTCACTAGATTTAGAGATATTACGTTTCCAAAATGGTAGCCAAGACCACCTAACGAGTGCAAAATGGTTAAGTTTAAGGAGAAATTTCATAAAATGCGAAGTAAAATTCTGTTCACAATTTGGTTTGTACTAATAATTTCCGTGCGTATTATTTTTTGCACATTGAATAAATAAATTTTGAGCATATTAATTTTTCACGCAACAGCAATTATATGAATGTATTTCCCCCATACATTCCCCCATAAACAACATAGAGAAAAATAGTAATAATAGTTAAATCTTTCTTACACAAAATGTTTAGTGTAAAATGCATAATTTCTCTACACAATTTGGCACAACACCTTTTTTGCATAAATGGGGTGGAAATTGGTATGCACAAAAATTAGTATGAACAGTCAAAAATGTTAAATTTGTGAATGCAGTCATTTTATTTTTTATATTTGTTTTATTATTCTTGATTTTGCACAACACCTTATACATGCATTGTTACAAAAAAATATTAAGTAACACCTATGGAAAAATTTAAAAAAAACTTTGCTGCTTCACAACTTTATTCGTTTTTTATTTAACCACTGAGCATATTCCACTGATCATGCGTTTGTGCAAAAACTGGCGTTTCTTTTTACTTTTACATATATATTTTATTTGCAAAAATGCCTAAAACAATTATCATGCTCTTTTTCCTGATTATATAGCTTTTTCAATTGGTAGCACAATTGACAAGAAATAATACCTATCACACACAGAGAGAAAACATAAATGCAAAATAATCACCATCTGATATGTACCAACATCTGGACTCTTGTTTTCTTCTTTCACAATTACCATTCCATTAGCTGATAATCTGCCAGTTTGGACATCGCTAACAGAGGCTCTTGGGGATGGCCTCTCCATCCCATCATACGATGAAATACCTGATCCAAGTGTGTTCGTAACCATCTTTTGTAGTTGGTCAATTGTACTGTTTTTTGAATGATGCGGTTGCTCAATTTTATTCTGGTTATTTGAATGATGTTCTCTGTGAGGAGAAGTTAGAGATATTTTTCGATGATAATCTCTGCCATTGTAGCTCACATGGGAAGCACGATGGTCATAACTTGATGGCACGTGTTTGTTTTTATCGTAGATATGTGATTTGTGAGGCACACCTCCTCCCCAGTCTTGAGATGCTTTCCGATACTTTGATGCCATATCTCTTTTAATTTGTGAAACTGGGTCAGCATTTTGAAATGATCGAGGATGGGAGGAAGACAACTCTATCATATCCTGTGAGATCGTAGATGACAACCTTGCACTATTATAATTTGGTGAACTAACAGAGGTTCGTAGGGTCTGGTGTCCAGGCAATCCAAAAGATCCTTGCTTTGACAAATTAATATATGCTGTTGAAGATGTTACAGCAGTAGATTCAGATATCCGTTTATTTATTGCAGTCATTGATTCAATAGGTGATTGATGAACTTTATTATTGTAAGACCTAGATGATAATGCCATAGTCCTAGGTGCAATACTTGAAGGAGGGGTTTTTGTATTATAATGATCAATTCGCCTTTGCATATCTTCATGTGAATACACTGCTCCGATTTTGCTAAAATATGAACACAGCTTATCCACATCCATACTAAACTTTAGGTCAGTAAAAGCAAGAGGTCTTTGTCTATATTTCAGACTGTTTAAATTGTGCAATCTAGTTCCCAAAACTTTACGGCTATAAAGCAGGGCAACGTTACTACCTCCTTTTACTGCAAACTCTGCAAAATCATGGTTATGTTCTAATATAATACGCATTTGTGTCAAGTCCTTTTTTTGTTTGGCCAGTAAAGATTGTTTGCTTACCACAAGTTGTTTTAGCTCTTTCACTAAATTTTCCTGGCGGACTTTAATTGAGTTGATTAAAGAATCAAACGCATTTTTAATTTCGCCTTCAAGTTCTTTTTCTTGATCGGATAGGCCGTCACTAACTTTTTCTACGTCAACAATCGTTTCTTTCAGCAAACCTAAGTTAATTTGCAAATACTGCAATAATTTTTTTAAAGTATCTCTATGCTTTGTGGCTGCTTCATTTATAAATTGATAGCGATGATCTTTATGTTCAACTAATTGACAATCACGGCATGTTAGTTTATCACAATTTGCACAAAATAACCTGAGCTGTTCTTGTGTATGCATCTTGCAGAATAAGGGTTTTTCTTTATTTGGATTAGGAGGAATATCAGTTGTTTCTGGCTTTGGATCACTTCGAGTGGATTTTGACTGGATTATATGATCTTTTGTAACTTTCACACGTTGGTGAGCACTCACACATACACTACATAACCATTCATTACAATTTAAGCAGTACGAATCTGCAGAGCTTTTATCATCGCATGATGTACATTGATGATTTTCTGGTTCCTGAGTTCCTCGCGCAGGTGTTGATTCAATAACAAACTGATTATTTAGAAACCCGGACGTAGGTTTATCATTAGCTGCAACCAAAAATTCCTGTCCACATGATGGACATTTTAGTCTTGGCTGGGTATTTAAGCCATCCTTTGAAGATTGCTTTTGTTTTTCGTACCTCTCTTTTAGACAATTCTCACAGAAAGAATGCAAACAAGGTAGAAGCTTGGGTGTAGAACCAATAAGAATTGGATTATTTTTGCAAGAACCACATATAAAAAATCTGATATCAGAAGTAGTTTGCAGGTCATTTAGAGCAACGTCACCTAAGCCTAAACTCACACTCGTAATTTCATCAGCACCAAATTCTCCCCCGCGTGATAACAACGTTCCACTGTCACTTTGTTTTAATTTAGTATCATCTTCATACTTAATTTTATTTTCTGATACATCAGCTTCTACTTTATTTTCATTATTCCCTGTGGCTGCTGGAGAATTGCTTTTTCTAGGGTCCTCTGTCGGAGATATCGCAGGAAGGCTTGCGGAATCGCTTTCACGCTCTTTACAACCTTTTGGAACTTCAGACATTTCTTCTGATAAAAATACTTCATCAGTCATGTTTAATTTAAAACTAACATTAATATATAATCCTTCTATTCAAATTTAACTTCGCGTTAAAAAAATGCGCCAAAGTTATAAAAACACTGACTTAATGGCAGGACAAATTTTATATATGTCTTTCCACAATACACTAACATAAGACCAGCCAAACAACAAAGAACGAGATTGAGTAAGCGAGCGCGTCGAGTTTGATTGACAAGTTAGTTGGATACGCACATCTGGTAAGTTATGCTAAATCCGGTGTTTCTCTTCGTTCATCTTCTTATATGTTATGTAAGTAGAAATAGGGTTACATTTGTTAATACCCGTTTCTTACTAGTAAAACTTGGTCAAGTCGTATTTGACTGGTAATAAAGGTTTGTTAGCATTTTATTAGAAACAATTGGATAAGAAAATACAATAAAATATTATAAACAAACCCCCGTCCTTGACCTCTTTGTGACGTATAAAGCAAAGAAAACGTGTAGATCACGTGTTCTTCTGTTTGCGCTTGCGCAACAGCTTTTTTCTGGTACTTTCTCTCTTTTTCGGCACAATTCTATCATTCTACAATAAGTTGCTCAGAAAAAGTGATATATTCCTTCGGTTTTTCTCTACTAATAAAACGGCCGGGAAGTAAGGAAGTTGGCCTCCTGTCTAAACTCAATTGATCTGATTTTGGCTCCGTACAAGATTTGTACAATGAAGCCAAAATCAGATTTATATTTAATTTACGTCAATAGTAATACTCCAGCCCCATTCTCTAACTTCCTTGCTCTTTCATCGACATTCAAGGAGAGCAAACACACGCCATTTTCTCCACCATTCTTATTTGTCCGCAGTTCTTTTTTGCCGTTGTTGTTAAAAATACTCGGGGAATGACCATTATTTCTTCCGTTTAGGCCATGTACTAACAAAACATTTTTAGTATTTATACGATGTGTGAAATATGTAAAAACCTACATGATAGATTTTTTAAGAAAAACGAAAGATTTTAAAATACCCCAAAAAAAATATTTAAAATATATAATCCTTTTGAAATAGAAACCCATCATTTTTTCCCAATATTTAAAGAATGACTTCATATTCCCCACCACAAATCTCTGATATGTGAGTTTTGTTGTCAGTGCATGCTTAAAATATGTCTTTTAAACACACTTTCCATGCCAAATTTATAATTGATAAACAAGCAACGAGTCGTTGCAGCACTGTATGCAGCTGGATGAATGCCAAAAAATTGTTTAATTGCTAAAAACATCATAATAGTTATATGTCCTTTCGTATAAAGCAGTTTGACTGTTTTAAGTATGGAAAAAAACACAAAAACGCCAGATGTTGTTTTGAATGACGCGTCGGAAAAATGCTTTGACGTCAAGCATGCTATATTGATGACAAACATGTAGATGAATAATATATGTTTCGGGCAATCGAGTCAGAAAGAAAATATTTTTCGATGATTAATGTATTAACATCAGTATAAGAATTTTGGGATGAGTCAACGGACGCTGATAAGCAGGAAATTACACTGATAAATTCTATCAGAAGTCAGTATATAGCCTATTCCTGTCCGACATTTTCGTATTTCCGACGGCCCACTTGATGTTTATTATTTAAAAATAGAAGGAATTATAGTATGCATAACTATGCTCTTCTGAAAACGTGTTTCCACGTAAATTCGGAAAGAAATTGCTTTTCCCTGTTTAGCAATATATTATTGTAGCAATTTCCCTTTTACTTTCTATTCTACAAAGCTTTGTAAATAAGGACTAACAGGAATTATATCTTTCGCTTTAATAATTTTGTGACTGTTTTGTAGATTTCTTTTCCTTTCGTTTTAAAACTGCTTCATAGCTACATATAGTATTATGAGATACCTCCTCATAACACAGAGACATTCGCAATTCGGCTGCGTTCTACCTGTACGAAAACAATGCATAGATGTCTTTTCATGAGGAAAAAAAATATGTGATGGGCTCTTAATCACATGGCTTAAATAACTGAAATTCTTTTATTTCCGTTTAACGGAAACGGCAAAGCATCATGGTACATGCCATGCATCTATCAAATATGACACCTATCACATTTTTCCTTATCGCCGATAAATTAAAAGAGAGGGCGTTATATATAAGTCTACGACTAAAGAAAATGAAAACAATAAGGGGCGTTAACTTGGCCGAGATATCGTAAACGCCATCCAAGTAGTTTTAAAATGGTTCGTGTCTATTCAGGATTTGTCTTTCCATGCCAAAACATGCTACTATATTTTGCGCAATTACTGCGGACAGTATTAATTACCGTCCCTAAGAGAGCTACTTTAGTAAGAAAGGAAAGAGTGTAGGTCAAAGGTAGATCGCAAATTTCTCTTTTATAGACTCTTGGCAGACACTTTCACATCGTTTCATATCCTATTTCAGCAAAATGAGACTGAATTATTGTTTATCGTGCTGTTAATCATTTAGAAACCGAACTATTAAATATTTAACTTAAAAATATTTAGCCATTTAAATAATAATGATGGCAACGAAGTTGCCAATTTTGTTGACAAGCTTTTGTGTCATGGCGAAAGCCTATGAAGCCTTAATTCTTGCCTATATTTTAATTTACTAATGTAAATTTGGCGATTGGAGCAACTTTTGCGTTCTAATTTTCACTGGAGTTAAATCTAGTTTGACTTTCAGCTTTATTTCTTCTTCAACGTTGTGCCTCTCGTTGCTTATGGATAGTACGACTTCCGTCTTAAAAGGACGCTACAGGCTGGCTCTATAGGTTTGAAGTTGTGGGAATCTCGTACATTTTCGAGGCTTCGATTGACTCACTAATAACGATACTTAAGTAAATGCTTTATTTACGTGCACAGTATGAATCGTTTTTAATTGACTTAATTCCATTTACCCCTCCAATTTTTACTTAAGAATGTCCATTGGATATTAAGTACTTGTTTTACTATAGTTCTACCAGGAAATTTTTCGCAAATATCGAAAGTGCTATCACGTGCTTTCTGTCAGATAAAATATACTTTCGATTTATAGTGATATCGCAAGTTCAGGGAACGAAAAGCTACAGCTGATGAGAATTTCATTTCTAAGAAGGATATTGCGGAACAAAACATGTATTTGTGTGCACTTTTAAAGTTGTAATATAGACAACATAATTTCTAGGGTTTCCTGTTGGAAAATTATAAATAAAATTTGTTCATGTTTGCTCATTTCAAAATAATGCACAGAACGATATTGCTATATTTCCTTTGTCATCTACACGTATTTTTGTGGAACCAACATGACCTTTGACGTGGTACTTGAGTTGCTGAGTTACTTAGGGATTCTAAATGCTGGGGGCTGATTTGACCACCCTCTGTTATTTCTAAGTTGTTGTTTATAACAATTGTTGTTCCTCGAGCCTTAAGTAACAACTTGGTCAACTAAATTGCTTCGAGATTCGTAGAATGTTTGTATAATTGCTTGTATAATTGATTTCACTCCAATTCCCCCCCTTCCCAGCACGAATAAGGGTAAAAAGCCCTGCTATGAATTATTCAAATTCTCTCACAACTATTTTATTTGATGTCAATGTTTCACATAGTACCCACACAGTAATTGTATATTTGGTGTAAAAACAGAAAGAAAGTCTGCTTAACCTTTCACATTGGCATGTTTGTTGCCTATATTCCAAAGTTTGAAATCTTAAAAATTTTAGTAATGTTGCTTAGAAATGACTGCTCTAAAAAAGGCGAAGAAAGAAATGTCAAGAGTGTATACGAACGCCTGAAAATATCTCACATCTTGGACTGAAATTTCATAAACAATTCCTTTACGCCCATGAAGGTTTATTTAAATAAGCGTTTGCTTATATGTTCCACAACATCTTGCGTTACGAACCCAAGATGAGGGTCCTATGAAGTCGGTCCTGTTGCAGGAAGCTTCGGGACTAGGCAAACTTCTAGGATAACAAGAAGAATCGATGTACCCATTTACAGTCTTTCGCACGATTTAGCTAGCATTTATGTCACGGCTTTCCGCACCGGAAACAAACACTAGACTACCAGAGCTACAGAGGCGACAAGCGGCTGCTGTGTTATAGCTACGTAACTTTTACTTTTCATTTTTCGTTAGGATATTGAAAAAAATTATAGGTTGCAGCCAAGAAACACTTAGAAATATTCCCTAATAAAATAATATGACAATGGTTACATATCATGCTCTTAGAATTTTTAACACCATGCTTTAGACTTCTATATATAGAAAGAAAGTCGAGCTCCTACGCAGATGTGCCATCTGTTTACACATCCTGTTACGAAACATAAAATCAATAAATTTAAAATAGCAACCTAAATTATGTGACATTTGGCTCAAGAAATTAAATTAGCAACGATAGCATTTCCTGTTGAAAAAGACTAAAATATTTTTATTATTTTTGCAGCTACAATGGTTGTTATCAGGAGATAAAATTTTGGATAACATTGGAATTAAGTCTTTTTGTAGTTATAAAGCCTTGCGACTTTGCTTTCTTACCAAATAAACATGTCACATCTGCCAAAAACTTGTCCAGAGAACTTAAGAACGAATTTTGACACAATACCTAAAGTTTCTTGAAGATAAAAATATTATTAATATAACTTAATATGGGGTTTTAGACACCTCACCCATCTCCCCTGCCTTTCGAACTCCTCTCGGAGTGAATAGGGCAGACAACAATAATTTCTACATAATGCAGCCCTGTACCAAGAAATAAATATGTGGTGCAAAACAAGCCACAGAAGAAGTAACATAGGTTAAGTGTTTGCGAATTAAATATTAATCAGCAAAATTGAGGCAACATTTTGGCTGATGCAAAGAGTATGTAACGCGCTCTATAACATACATGAACTACGAAAAAACTTAAAAGCCTTTTCCAATTAAAAGCTCGTATCCGTTTGACTACTTTCTTTGAAGTTTTTTTGTTAGAATATGCGCACTTTGACAAAATTACAGATTGTGTCACGCGCATGGGGTAACATAAACGCGCTTCAGCGTAAAATGCAGTAAAATGGAAATGAACCTTAACACGTTTATTGTACACTCAAAAAGAGATATACAAAGTTTCTCCAGAAAAATGTAAAGCGCATTTGGTGTTTTAAGGTACAAGCTCCTTTTTTTTATCCTCAATGTAGACTAAAACATTGTGTTTGGTACAGCGAGACTGATTTTGCATTTGAACCTTAATTAATTAAAGACCGGATGAGACAATTTCCGTTAATAATGACGCGGTTAAAATGTAATACTGTGAAATGGCACGCCAAGGAGAACGTAAATAAACTTTTTGCCGATAGACAAATTACGGCTATTATCACAGAGATAGCCGGAGACCCTGCGTCGAAAAATGGGGTAAAGCCACTAGTAAACAATCGTTGACGCCAAAGTTGAGCACTTAAGTGCAGGTAAACCATGTCATACATTCAGACTTTAGTACAGGTATACAGAATGTGGCACATCCAGTGAAGAGCTCATAGCAATACAGCATTTCGGGTGTAAAATATTTTTCAAAAAATAGCATTTCCTTAACACAGGTTAGCTACAACCTGTTGTTAACACGTCCTAGCAAAAGCAGTCGGACAGCATATTTTTATTTTATTGAATAAGCTCCCGTGAAAGTTCAAACATTAACACCGGATTGAGCGCTTGGTACAGGCAAGCCTTGTCGCACATCCGTGTGTGAAGTGCTTACATCAGTGCGCTCTTTTGGCGTAATACCCTTTCCAAAAATAAATAATCGCAACTTCGGTTCAAATAAAAACACAGAAAAGAGCCCGTCATTACGCAATCACTCAGCAATGTTATTTTGCGAAGTAAGTTTTCGTGCCTTTTGTTTGCGAAGATAACATAAAAATTACCAATGTTAACTAGGATTTTGAATTGAATAGAACCCCTTTTTTCAATGACTTTACAGCAAGATCAAAGAAGCCACCGCTGCTCACGTACGATTTTACCGACAAACAGACAGAATACGGCTATTATTAGATAGCATAGAGGCTAGATGTCTACTTGTGGTTATTTAAATATATTACTGGTATTTTAAGGATAAGTTATTTCCGTGTTTCTGTTTTCTCTTGGTTACCCCAGATTCAATGCATTTACTTTTCCTATTATAATTGACAACAATGAAAACAATATGGGCATACCGTATTTACTCCATTATTCCCGCATTTTTACTATATTTCTGCTTCTCTAGTAAACCCGACTTTTTGGCATGGATTGAAAACATAATTTTCTTCAATAGTCCCGCATCGGAACTGCTGTAATTTTGTAGTCTGTACCATGTCTACGTTCTTTTCTATTTCCGCGGCACAGCTTTTTCAAACTTGCTGCGTCTCAAGTAAACCCCCTATATTTGAGGTTGAAACGCTAATGCCGTGGCGGGAATAATAGAGTAAATGTGGTAATTCTCTGCATAATGGTGGTTTATACTGCGCCCAGTATATAACGATAACCATACTATATAAAAAAGGATTCAAAAAATTTTAAGGCGAGTGCGTTTCGTATAATATTCGCCAGGTGATTGGTTGGGTAACGCAAAGAACTACTTGCGATATAAATCTAGCCTAGCCTACGACTAGACCAGCTCTGGTTTATAGTATAAACCATTCCAACATAATCCAGTGTAGACTCAAATTTTTATAAAATTCTCGTTTTTTGTAAGAATTTCAGCTGGAAATCTATGCCAATATTCATTCAAACATTTTTTTACCTTCGTTTAGAAACGCGCACAAGGAAGTCTAATTAAAACTTAACAACACTAGAGCACAACTGCTTTGATTGTGCTCGAAGTAGGCTCTACTTTTAGAAGTTCTACACATTGATTTAAAATAGTTCAAATATACACAACGAGAAATTCTCACTTTTTATAAGTTATTGACCTCACCTCCAAGCACTAGTTGAATGTTGACCTGTTAGGCAGGTCTGTAAGTCTTGCGTAGAAATTGTGTCAAATATTATACAGATATTTCAAGAACCTGGAAATGTGACATCCGCCTAAGGTTTTCTTATTTTATTTACGATGTTGTAATTACTATGGTATCTCAAGGAAATTAATTTTTGCGAATTTCGCGAGTTTTTATAATATTTGCGAAAATAGCTCCCGCGAAAATACTTATAAATAACTCGTTCTTCGCGAAAATTAATTCTCGCGAAACTTGGATGTTTTATCTTTTTTTAAAAAAAAAATCGCAGATTGTTTCACTTCGATTCCATACCATTATAATAGATTATAAAATAGATATGTAAACCATCAACATGAGCAGTTTTTATTTTATGTTTCCCACATAAAAGTCTACGCTATAAATTGAGAGAGAAAAGTTGTCAGATTCAAAATTTAATTCTCGCGAGATATTAGGACTTGCTAACGTCGCGAAAATAAAATTAGTTCTCGCGAAATTTAATTCCCTGCAGATATAATTTGAAAAAAAAATTATTTATTTATTTTTGTAAATTTTATTTTTAAGTTTCTCAAAATCGCAACAATTGATTCTGCGAACATTTTTTGTGTAGTCTCGATGTTGTACCTATTTAGTGTTGTTGAAGCTATCTAACATTTTCTGGAAAAAGTAAATGGGTCATGCCCCTCCCTTTCTGTTCTCCATTGTTTCGTTGGCCCCAAATTATTCATTAATCAACAAAAAAGCTACTCCTTTTAATGAAAGATAGAAAGATTGTAATCAAGTACAACCAACCGCCAAATATAGTTAAAAAGGTGGCAAACTTCAAAGGTTAATACAGAGTAAGATATTTCTATACTAGGTTGACGCAATTCGAATTATATTCGAAATATTCACTAGGAGGATCCCGACTTAAACTGTGATAATCGTTGCTGGCGTTAGCATGGCCATTTTCTTAACATTCAGAGTCTCTATGGACGTCGAATTTTAATTTGTCCGTGCGACAGATATGTTCAAGCTTTTGATACACAGTTTACCTAACCTATTCATCTACCAAAGTAGGACTTATGCAGCCTATGGGCTGTGGAGAATTTGCGACTTGATGCTCTTCTCCAACTTAGTTAAATGGCCGAAACACTATGATTTTCTAAACTCACCGTACTAATGCAAGTAATAACGTGAAAGTAAACCTCGTCCCCAGGACTATTTGCTTCCCAATGGCGCTGCGCTTTCTGATAGTTACGGTAAAAGGTCTGAGGGCGAGCTTTTGTTAAAGTTACACAGTTAGGTAAGCAATAGAGAAAGCAATATGGAATTTACAAATGGTTAATAAATTCGATTATTTTAAATTAGTAGTCGGTGGCCCGTAGGAAAATCCACGGGTTCGTCCGTGCTTCTCGCTACTTGCGGTACCATTTTGCGTGACAGACACACATATACGGATATAATAATAAAGATTTATCGCATTTCGTGTGTCTCGCTACTGCGGTTACCATTTTGCGTGACAGACAGACGTATAAGGGTATTATAATAGTCGGTAGCCCGTAGATAAATTCCTGGGTCCGCCCGTCCTTTATATATAGCATTCCGTGTTTTCACAACACGACTTTTTTCTACTTAAACAGCTTGAAGGAATTAATTTTTGCGAAAATTAAATTTCCGCGAATTTTGTGAGTTTTTATCAACTTTACGAAAATTAATTCCCCAGAAAATTATTTGGAACTGGTTGTTGTCTGCCCTAAGAGTCAGGAAAAAGGGGCTATACACGTTTTTTTTAATAACAACCTAGTTTATAAGAACATCGAGGCTGACATTTACCCAAAATTTAAGAACATATTAAGAACGTACTTTTTAATTCTTAATTATAAGAACAAAATAATGTAAGTGTGGAAATAGTAAAAAAACATATTTCCGCACAGTTTCCCTCTTTTTTATGTATTTTTTTTTCTGATAACATAACTTTATCAAGTCTTTTTTCGCAGCTCCTTCGTAAGAACACAAATAAGAACATTCGAGGCTTAAAAAATGTATTTACACATACAGCCCAATCTAAAAATTTAGTACCTATAAAAATACGTGTAAAAGAGTATAAAATTTTATTTTAGGTAAAACGAAAAATGTCAAAGTCACAATATTTGCAATAAATATTTCACTGCTTAAAAAGAAAGCGAAATTATATTTTCAGCACAACTAGATAATTAAAAAATTCTTTGTGCATCGAAGCGTTTGATCTCGCATTCAGTTGCACTCATGAAAAGAAACGCAACCTAGTGAACGGTAAAAGATCAAAAAATTTCACTCATTAATTATTCAGAAGTTTAGAAAAAATCCATTCCCAAAATAAGTTATTGTTTAAGCCGCTATTGTTATTAAACCTTGGAGAAAGAATAATTATTTTTTGATAAACGATTTATATACCTTAATCAGCACATAACAAGAATTCTGCTATAAACTCCATTATTACTCGAAGCTCTGTGGACAAAAGAAGTAGCAAAATATTCGCGCCAGTTTTGAAATGGATTAAAAACGTTGTCAATTTCAACAATATTAGATTACATACGCATGCGTTATGTTATAAGATGAGACGAAAGAAGAATATACACTCTTATTCAAAGGTTTGTAACTTTTATACCAATACTACATCTTTTCTATAAGAATTATAATTTTAGGTTTAGAACTGACGATTTCTAATGGTCAGGTTTATTCGATTCTCAATGATTTCTAGAAGTTGAAGTATATTACGGGGCTATTAATATTGTTTTTCGTCCATTTAATATAAATGAGCGAAATGTTGACGTTCTACCTAGTTAGCTCTATAGCTGAAAAAAAACACGAATTAGATATCTGGTTTGAAACCAGTTGCATGGAATCTAGTGGGTCGAAACACATTTAAAGCTTGGCTTGATTCCTTCAATATTCTTAAGCAGTGTATTACTTTAATAGAACAGTTTTAAAATTAACACCAAAATGTAGCGGCTTTCAAGTTTTGCATTTCATGTCTTGTATAAGTCTTTAATGTAATCCAATGGGGGATATGTATTCACGAAAACCAACCTAACAGGCGCGAAAACCAAATGTTTTGACTCTATATCATTTCCTCAGAATTTGAATTATTGCTACAAATGTGTTCCACGCATTTCACGTAAATGCCAATTTAATTCTAGTTGACTAAACTTTCTTTGGGAATATCAAAATTCAGTTTTGTCAGGGACTCCTAGTAAAGAACTAACAAGAAACTTAGTATAAAGAAATTTAGTATTGGTCCATCATAAAAAACAACGTACTTTTCTCTAACGTACATTCAGTCGTCTCCATGTTTGTATATAAATTTATATTCCCTTTTTCCATCTTTAAAATCCCCCAAAAGGGTCTTAATAAAGAAACAATTCTGTTTTAGGTAATGCAACAACTATGGCTCATCTTGGTACTCGTGTCCTCTTGCACAGCTACTTCTCCACCACAAACAGAGGAACCAAAGAAACCAAACATAGTGTTTATAGTGGCTGATGACTTGGTAAGATTTATACTGACATATCCTTCTGAGCTAATATGCCTTTCCAACATATGATAAAACGTGTAGATTTGTATTTAAAAATGGACAAAAGTATTCAAAAGGACTAAAGACTTTAATGTGAATATAAAAAAGAAGTATTTTGTATCTGTTATAATTTTCAGGGTTGGGATGATGTCGGCTTCCATGGATCAGCGCAGATTCCAACTCCAAATATTGATTCGCTTGCATTGAGTGGCGTTATCCTCAACAACTATTACGTTTCACCTTCGTCATTAGCAACAAAATCCGAATTTATGACAGGAAAATATGGATCGCGTTTAGGTGAGAAGCACAAGCTCGATTGAATGGGTTGTAGGAATATTGTAGAGTAACTTATTCAATTTAAACTAATTGCCACGCAAAATCCTCGGTAGCTTAAATAGCCTAATCCTTACACAACAAAAAAGTGGATCTAGCTACATTTGTCGTACACCTTTCACCGTGCAATATTTGCTCCAAATTTTAAATTGCGAATTATTACACTTTCAAAATCTCCGTTAAATAGTAGAGCTATATTTTGGAACTTTACAGCCGTTTGAAGTTTAACTAAATTTGAAGTTTGGTCGGTTAATTATCAAAAATATTTCTAGTCTAACCTACTAATAAAAACAATAATACTTTTCAAGATAAGAACATATTTTATTGTGTTAAAGTTCTGTTACTTGACAGTCAAATAAATTAATCAGGTGGCATACATACATACAATCAGACAGAACATGATGAATTTTGTTTAATTAGGATTTTTTTCTCTTTTCCAGGAGTACAGCATGGTGTATTTCACAATAAACAACCATTTGGTCTTCCTGAGAAAGAAAAGATTCTACCTCAGTATCTCAAAGAGTTAGGATATAACACATATGCTATCGGCAAGGTAGATATTGTTGAAAGTTTTTATTATTGGGAAGAAGGAAAATGATTGGTGGAAATTACATAAAATGAGCCTTTGTGCCGTATTATCGTTGATGACTCAACGAAAGAAATATTACGTTAATATTATGTTTCGGGGATTGTGATAAAATTGAAAATTATGCATATTAGCCGGTTGTTACATCATATATTAAATTTCTTTTTGTTTGAACTTTACAAAATAGTGTCTAATCCTTATAAAAACTGCAAATACCTTATTTGGGGAATTTTTTTCTGTTAGCCAATGTGCCATACGTAAATTAAAGATTTCACATTTTTTTAGTCGTTTTCGCTTTCAGCATCTCTTTTGAATTTTTTTTAATAACATAAGAAATGCGTATTCTATCGAATGAAAATAGCCTTTTTGCGCTAGCCTTTCTAAGCTATCAGCATATTCTTCAAGGAAACAATTTGCCGAGGGATGTCTTCGCAGGATGTCTTCGTCACATTTTTCTCGTATTTTTTTCATACAAGGTAACTAAATATTGCACATGACTTTATCAGTGTTTTTTCTTACTTTTTAGTGGGGACTAGGTTTTTACAAAGAAGATCTGTTGCCATGGAAACGAGGGTTTGACACGTTCTTCGGTGGATTGACTAGTTCCAGTGTTGACTATTTTACTCACTCAGCGTATGATGACAATTATGGATTGGATTTGAGACGAAACGAAGAGGTTTGTGACATCGTTCAAAATAAGATTATGAATGATTCATTTGTTTTCAGACTAAACATAACTACGTCTGTGCCTTTCCTCAGATGTTAATTACACCATTTACTAAGTTACATTGCTATATCGTTAAGTCATGGTTATTCAGATGTTTTAACTATAAGAACTAGAGGAAATTATAGGAAATCTTGTTTCCTTCATCTGTTCTGCAACTGCAGGAATCTCGAGGAAAAATCCAGAGATACTAAATGCACAACGCAAACGATCATAATAGTTCAAAATTCTTTGTATTGAGGTATAAGTTAATATTTCTGACATTTTTTTTCTTTCCCTTTAGATTGTACATAACGAAACTGGTCATTATGCAACTGAACTTTACACAGAAGAAGCTGTCGAGATTATTCAAAATTACGACAAAGCGGAACCTTTCTTCTTATATGTTTCACACCAAGCAGTTCACAGTGGCAATGCTGATGATCCACTGCAAGTTCCGCCATGTTATTTAAATAAAGTAAAACACATCAAAAATGCCAAGAGGAAGCTCTATGGAGGTGATTACTATGCTAAAAATAAATTATTAGATTAACCATTTTGTCAACGTTTATTATTTTTAACTCTCGAAAGGTTGCGAGTGCTGTAGATTCATCATCTGTCACTGTTACACGCATGTGTAACAACTCAACCTCGTTCCCAGGGCATTTTGCCTTGTTGATGAAGTTTATAGCGCCACCCCGTAATAACGGCTCAGGGGCCACAAGACCCTGGGGACGAGGTTGGTAACAACTATGAAGCTTATAGTATTCTGTGTCCAATTCACCTGTTGATTTTCATCTGCTCTAGGTACTTTATTCTCAAATAACCTGCCCTGCCAGATAAACTCACTGGTTAGCTAAGCTCAAGTAAAAATCTTGAGCAAACTTTTAAATAATTGTTTTGATAATTTTGCAGGAATGGTAGCAGCATTGGACGAGTCGGTGTTAAATATCACAATTGCACTCGCTGATAAAGGCTTCTTAAAAGACACGATAATTATCTTTACAACCGACAGTGGAGGTGCTGTTGGAGGAATGGAGTTAAATAGCGGTTCGAATTATCCACTTAGAGGTTCGAAACTCACTGTGTGGGAGGGTGGCGTACGCGGTGTGGCGTTCGTAAACAGTGATTTGATTCCTGATAAGGGTAAGTAAAGCATTTTTAGTAGGTGAACAACATTTTCTGGTGTGTCTGACTCTGCCATGGTAGGTCCTCCTCACACGTGACTAAAATCTGGCTCCTCCACTTTTATTATTGTGTCGAAGGCTCGGTAGTATAAAACAAATATAAATACATTTTTGTCTTTGTAAGGTGATTATAGCATCTGATGTTTTTTTTCAATAAATATACAATACTCTAAAATAAGCGTCTGATCTGTAATTGAGATACTCATAGAGGATAATTTATTTTTGTAGCACGAGTCAATGAAGAAATGTTTCACTCAACTGATTGGTTTCCAACCATCATAAAATTAGCTGGTGGCGATATAAAAACGGATCCTGCATTGGATGGTTTTGATGTATGGCAAGCAATTATTAAAACCAATGAGCTGTCGCCTCGTTTCGAGATTCTGCATCAATTTGATCCGCTTCAAAAAAACCAGTGCGCGTTAAGAGTTGGAGATTACAAACTGATTATTAATCAAGATATTGGTTTCTATGGAGATTGGTATCCTCGCCCAGCAGAAGTTGGAGAGCTACGAAACCTAACTAAGCCAACTCTGCTGCCGAATGCACAGTTAAAATGTGACAAGAACTACCCACATCCATTTTTAGAGATGCATGCTCCTCCATGTAATCCAATGAAGAAACCCTGTTTATTTAACATACAATGGGATCCCTGTGAATTCCACAATTTGGCAGAGTTCATGCCAAATACACTAAAGGTATTACTTGATCGTGTTCATGTTTATCGTACGCGCATTGCAAAGCCTGTTTATCCGAAGTTTGACCCAAAAGCAGACCCAGAGAATAACGAAGGTGTTTGGGGTCCATGGCTTGCCAGTCCAACAACGCATTTAACTGGAAACAGCTCTGAAAAACTGCCCGGAAACAATCAAACAACAACTGGACAGAGAGAAGGAACCACAGTGCAGCCAGGTGGGGTTAATGTTTCCGCCACAGAGCCACCTGTCGTCACTGCAACATCAGTGATGCCAAACACAACAGAGCAGGTAAAGGTAGAGCCATATCTTGGAAATAATTCACATGCTGTGTATGGTACAACGCAATCTTCATCAACAGTGATACCAAGCACAACAGAAAGGCCAGAGGCAGATTCATATCTTGGAAATAATTCGCATGCTGTTTATGGCACCTCACAATCTTCATCAGTTTATGTATCAACTGAAAAGCCGTCTAAAGAACAGCAGCTGTTGATAAACAACACAACAGACTCTTTGCAAGGTGTTAACGCCACAGAGAAACCGGTTAATTCAGGAACCTCAGGTGTAAACACTTTCAAGGTTACGAATTCAATCCAGTCTGGACAGTCAGAGGTAGAATCTAGTAACGACACGCACGCTGTATACACTCAGACCGAAGCAGCTCCTGTCCTTGAAGTGGTTACAGCTGCAAGTGCAAATGAATCTGATACTACTCCACAACCACAAATCACCAGTACAACTCCAGTGATTATTGCAGAAATACAGCATAAGGAAGACAATATAAGTGCAACTCAAACACCATTTGCATTTGAGCAGAAGACATCGGGATCGCAGCAAGTTTTCTCATTTGGAACAACTCAAAATCCACTTTACGTAGACCAAACATCAAATGGATATAATCAACAACAAACACCACAACAAGCTCAAATGGTAAATTTACCTGCTGGTTTATCTTCATGGCAATATGAATTAGGTAATGGAACAGCACCTGCAAATTCTACAGTGATTCCAAGTGTAGCACCTGAATACTCAACGGTATCATTGTCTATTTCAACAACGGCTAATCCAGTATCTTCAACAGTTGCTCCTGAATCCACAGTTGTTTCCCCAACAGGTACACTAACACAAACCAGCAGTGACAACAGCAAGGAGGCATTAGATGTAATAAGCGATCCGGGTGACCACGTTAGGATTACAGTCAAGAATAAAAATGGAACAAGAGATAGAACACACGAGTATGCAGCACTATTGGAAGATTCTGTAAATGCTGGTCAAGATGCTACCAAATTCGATATGAATGGCAAACTAACGCATATCGATATTCATCAGAATGAAACAGGGGACAATCCTTCAGCTTCATCTGCTACGATTAGCAATCTAAATTTAAAGAAAAATCAAACTATTTCAACATCATCGGTGACTGACGATAAGATGGCTTATTCAACGACAGAAGATGTATCACAGAATCATCAAGAAGCTATTACATTTGAGTCAGGGCCAATGAATGCTGGTGTAAAAACTCCACCAAATATGGGAAATTCCGGTAGCGTACAACAGAGTACGACAAATGCAACTGCCTTCAACGAAACAACAGGAGAAGGTAAGCATGCTATGCCTGTACCTGGACAAGGTGCTATTGCCACTGGTTCTATTAATATTAAAGGAGCCACAGGTGGCAAGGGTTTTGTGCTCAGCAAAGCTAAAGCTGGCGGCAAGACGCTGACACATTTTAATGAATTACACGAGGATGGGACACAAACCTCTAAAGTCTCAAAAGACCCTAAGTTTAATCCACTGGGACTTTCTGGTGGTGTTAGCGGTAGTGGATCATCTTCCCTCATAAAACCTGCTGAACCTGCCAAACCACTTAAACCTGGACCTTCAGCAACTCCAGCCCCTTCAAATCCCCAGCCACCACCTCCTATAGTATCTCCTACGCCAATACAAACCACTGTTCCTCCTCCTCCTCCACCGCCACCCCCACCTCCACCACCACCGCCTCCTCCACCGCCACCAACTCCTCCTCCACTAACACCTTCTCCTCCCCCTCCTCCTCCTCCTCCCCCTCCCCCTCCTCCTCCCTCTCCACCACCACCACCTCATCCATCACCTCCTCCTGGACGACAACCACCATCCCCACCACCTGTTATACAACCGCCAATTCCCAGTGCTCAGTCATTTTTGCCAGCATTGCCCATTGATCCACAAATAAGTTCAGTTCCAAGTAAAGTCGAATCTCCTTACCTCTCTGACCCTTCCTATAATGACGATGTTATTCCTAATTTTGTAGAACGTCCATCTGATGCAAACACACAACAAGTGAGTCAACAAAAGGCCCCAGAACTGGCTTCTATATCACAACCGCTTTCACCACCGCTTTCACCAGCAGTCCCAGTGGCGCCTCAAGTCCTGCAAGCAGCCACAGATGCTACATCTCAGCAACAGCCATCATTCACAGCAGCTGCTGCTCAAAATGTTGTCCCACAGAAAGTGAAACCAGCTAAAGAAATTCCCGCTGTATCAGAAAATCCAATATCGGCTGGAACTGAAGCAGGTTACCAACCAAATGTTCCTCTCCCTCCAGCAATGCAAGCTCTTCCGCAAGCAGCGTCTTTAAGACCAGAAAAAAACAAAAAAGTTGCATCACAAAAGCCACAAGGAAGCACAGACAAGTCTTTATCGTTGGGGGCAGGTAGTGATACTGCTACCTCTTCAGAATCCAGTGTTGGCTCTGACACGCTCACAGCAGTGCAGAGTGATTCAAAGCTACCTGCTTTAAAGAAACCTCTTGTGCTTGCTTCCTTAAATAATGTTGCTGATGCTGGAGAACCTGGTAAACAAAAATTATCCACTGATTTGGCATTGGTGACTGGTTCGTATATAGGTAAAGGTGAAGGGAAAAAGCCTATCGCTCAAAATTTTGTTAAAGAACCAGAATACGCAAGTATCGAGAAACCAGAGTTCGAAAAACCACAAAATCCATTCAAGGATAGACCAGGTGAGAGCGCCACGTCTGGAAGCGCTACAAGTGCTGGTTCGGAAACAGAATCAGAGACAGTGGTGGGAAGTTTTGGAGAAGCTGGTTCCGATACAAAAATAAAAGGTAAAGTTGGTGGAGGAAAAGGCCCCAAATTGGTACCTTCTCAACTAAAACCTGTACCTGAAGTTGAATCAAAGGAAGAACCCGTGGCTAAAGCTGTTAACCAGCTACCTTCAGCTGCTGATTTAGCTCCAAAGCCAAAACTTGACTCATTTGTTAAAGGAAGCAAGCCCAATTTAGGAAATTCACTCAAGGCATTATCTTCGCATGCGCCGGTTGGTAAAGAATTTAGTTTAGCAACTGGACAGCATAATGATCTTCCAAGTGCAATGATTGCAGGACATCGTCCGTTTCAATCAGTTGTTGATGTTGTAAGCGATTCTTCAAATCAAATGTGTGGTGATGGAGGAAGAGATTGTATTTACCGACCACCAGCACCACAGGTTGACTCTTCAAATGTTAACCAAAAACCTGTGGAGCCATTACCATCAAATGATACAATTACTGTTGGTGCCATTCAGCAATCTGAATCCGTTAATAGATACAAAGCAGTTGAAGCAAGTACGCAACAGCTAGCTGACAATACCAATGGAGGGGCACAAGCAACTAGCAACAGTGTTGGTCAACCTAAAAGAAATCAAAGTGGTGGTGCAGTTGGACAGTCGAAGCCTATTGATGATCTATTATTGAATCGACTACCTCCACAAGAAAAATTGCATAAATTTTTTGGCGAGTTGAAAGTCGATAACAAAAAGTTATTTTACATTTCTGGTACTGCTAGTGAAGATAAAGATCTAATTTACTCTCCATCGGATAGCACTGGAGTTGGAGGTCAAAATGATGTTAGGAAACACAATATTGGTTTTAATATCATGTTACCTTCAACTGTCGTGAAACAGCTAACACCATCACCAAAATTTAAAGAGCGATCGAAAATTGAAAACTCGACAAAACAACAACATCACGGTCATGTTGGCGAGACACCTGTTGTCCATCCCAAGAATAAATCAGCTATAAAGAAAATCTTTGATATGATCGCCGATCCGGCTCGAACAAGGAAAACTAAAGTTGAATTACCGCCTGTTGATGATCATGTTTTGATTGGTAAAACAAACATCGCAACAGTGACGGGTGAAGAAACGAGAGGTGAAGCTGGAGATATCGGCGCGACGAAACCATTAAAAGGTAAGAACAATATAACTTCTTGTAAGCTGTCTTTTAGTGAGAAACGATATATCAAAAGCTTACTTTCGCTTCGAACTACGTCGAACCTACTGGACACTGAATATTAGTAATCCTGAATTACTCTTTGGAAAGCAATTCAAATAGTTTGATTATGAACAAAAACATGCTTATCTTGAAGGAAAAACTTTCCCCTGAGCAAAAAGTATTAAAATTTGGGGAATAAACTTTCGCAAACGAGTCATTTTTTTGTCTCACGAAGAAGAATGATTATTTGAGTGCATGTGGGGAAAATATTCGAATTTTATTTACTGCCTTAACTCCTAATGCTTTCATATTTCTAGGTACCCTTATCGAGTCCAAAACGCCAAATTTAATCTCTAAGTCCGTAAACAACACGTTAAGTTCAGATGATAGTGGTGCAAAGCTGTCCTCATCACGAAATACTGAAGCAGGCGATCTAGGTTCAATCGTTACACTTGTTGGTAAAGTAAAAGTAGATCGATTGAGTTCGAAAAGAACGAAACACAACTTAACAGACGATCATACTGCTCATAAGAAAACTGTAAAAGAGCATATGGCGCTGAAACATATGCAACATAACAGTAGCGAAACAAACGCAGCTAACATTGATAAAGTAAAAGGACCTAGTAACTCGATTATAGTCTCGTCCGTTATTATAGTATTAATAGCATCATTTGTCGTTGTTGGTATGGCAGTTGTCGCTATAGTTGCAGTTGTCGCACGGCACTGTCGTCTTGGTAAACGTTTTGAAGCCAGCTAATTATGCAGAACAATACGTTTGGATTTTCTTATTTTACGATTATTTATTAACCGTGTTATGCTGTTTTGAAATTCAGCAGCTGCTTGCCAAAAGACAATCACACCTATTTTTTAAATCTTTACAGTGTGTGTCCATGGGCAAACCATTACCATTACCACCTTTTTTAAAAACAAGCAATGACCCAGGTTTCTTTGTAAAAAGCGTAACAGTTTCTTAAAGAGTAAAAAATCTAGCACCGGTTTTTCCCTGGTCGATCTCACCCAAACTTGACACAAAGTAATTTAAAAGTTTAACAAGCTGGGAAAACAACCCGCCTTATCAGTTTTTATATCAGCAGACAAATATATTATGAAAGATGTTAACAACTTAGTCCCCAGAGCCCTGGAGACGAGGATGAAGTGTTAACGAAGGGATGGACTTACGCCTTGTGGCAACAAATACTCACTTATATTAGTTAGAAGAAAAAGCAGAATGTAAATTTTATTTTATTTAGGTATATAGAAAGTTTATTTTCCCAAAACACGTTTTCGTCTTTTTTTTGATTTGATAGGGAGAATTTGTGTACTTTGACTATCTACATAAAATATGCTAACTGGCATTTCCTTTACCTTCTCTACGCGCATCACCATTCATTTCTATTTTTTCCTGAATAAATAAGACTAAGTAAACAGATCTCGATTATTAACGTGTCTTCGTACAAACCGAAGGAAGATGTAAATAGTGTTTGCCGTACTTTATTATTTCAAGTTAACATAAAAATTAGTCCCTTGATTTCTTGTCATTTTTGTCATTCTCAGCGTTTCTCAAGATACTTTTGAGGTTGGTGTAAAAGAGTTTCTGGAAACAAGAATGGGTATTTCTGATTATATACATACATAAGAGGGCAGGTACCTTAAAATTCTCGTTTCAATTTTACGGCACTTGCAGCTATAGCGCGAAAACTTCTCGAGTTTTTCTGTTAGCCTCTAATTTCCTGTAGGATCACGCCATTTACCTGTTGCTCATTTGTGTCTGACAGATACTGGTTTTGCTTTCGTATCTGCAAAAATTACCTCAGCAAATTTTGTGAAAATATGGAGTTATTCCCAAAAAATCTATTTCGCGGAATGAAGCATTTTGGGACCACTCATAGCCGCAAAAAACGATGCAAAAAATATTCGCAGATTTTGTATCTTTAGACTAAAGTAAAATGAAAGAGAACAAAAAATGATATCGAAGCTTATATCAACATAATTTGGAGCAGGTTATGAAAAAATAACTTTTTAAACGTTTTGTCTTATTGGTACAGAATTGGAGCGTATTCTTGACCCCAGGGTTTGTTGCCTGATGTCAAAGCGGTTAGCGCTTGCGGCCTCGATGTCAAAAAGGCAAGAACCCCCTGGGGACGAGGTAAAAATTGGAGCGGCCAATATCGCAATTACTTTGATGTTTACACTTTTCAGTGGATAAGCGTATGTCGACGAGGCTGTTGCACCCATGTAGGAGAGACGCAAAAAAACAAGAATTTATTCTTGGAGATCCCCAGTAGTAGTAGGGAGTGATTTTAAGTACAATTTCCCTCCTTTCACACCTCTACCCCCCAAAACACCGCCTACACCACCTCCTCCCTCCCTCACCAAAACCAACCTGCTCGCCAACCACCCCACCACCAAAAACCCCTAAAAGCCCCGCCTCTTCCACCTTCACCCCCGCTTTTTACCAACTTGCTCACCTCCCGATCGACAAAACGCCGCTTCCACCCCATCCACCCCCACCCCGAAACCGATAATTCCGACGCACGCGCACACGCCGATAGTAATAATGCTGACCTCAACAAAATCTAGCGCATGCGCAGTTGAATAGGGGGGAAGTCCCTTACTCAAAACCGACCACCTTGTTGAAGTTGAAAGTGTTAAAAAATGAACCTGATTACCAGAGACATTCCAGAATTATTCAGGGTTAACGTCAATAAGACAAGAAGCGATGATTATTGTTCCCGCTTCCACCGGCTTTTTGTTTCCAGAATTTTTGGCTTGGCTGCGATCGCATCGGGGTTGTACTGGTACAACGGGAGCCTAAGCTGCGATGCGAAAGGATTGGATGTGGACCCCGGGTACCTACAATCTGTATGTTGGATGAGCGGGCTTTATCTATTCCCGCAGGTATCCAGATTACTTGGTGGGAAGCATGTGGCTCTATCTACGCATATATATGGTATTCCTGATGATTTAAGTGTGGGGAAGGTATAAGCTAATATGGAGGGGAGGCCATGTACCCGAAGAATGTTTATGGGTACCTGCGAGAACTTAAGGAAGCGCAGATTCACAACCTACATATGGACTCCATTCCTCATGATAGCTTTTGTGCTTGTTATTTCTATCCCATACTATATAAGTAGGTTTACTTCTGCGGGGTGATCAGGTTCAAGAAGAACCTCGCAACTGCCGGGGACCCCAAGGTTCTACATGAGGAGTATTTTCATGATGGATATCCCGGATACAAGTACGTACTTCATAAGATGCCACCGGTGCTCTATCTGGCTGTGGATATTATAATCATGGTGGTACTTTCTAATCTCCTGGGGACAAATTTTTGGAAATACGGAGACGCTTGGCTTTCGTATGACGAGTATGAAAAGAGGAATCTTCACGGTGCGGCAATGTACCCCCTGGTACCGGACGATGTTTTCCCCCGATTCGGCATGTGTTCCTTGTATTCGAAGCATGCTGCAAGGAGAGTTGTCAGCAATAACCTCGTTGTGGCCGTATGCGAGGTGTCATCTCATGTGCTATACCAATACTCCTTCGTATTCATTTGGTTGGCAATGATATTTGGAATTACATCCTGCGTGGTGCAAATAATTTACAACATCGTGTCCGCCTGCATCCTATATTGTGCCAAAAGGCGATATAGATTGTCAATGATGCAATGTGAGCTTCTCGATATCGTCAGGTCTACTGACCTTGTCATGTATCGACGGCTGAAAATGTACATGAATCGATGAGATCTGGAGATCACCGACTATCTTACAACCACGGGTTGTAAGATAAATGGAACGATGTGACGATTGTGAAGTGACCCTGGATGAGTACGACCGATGCCTGCAATGCCAACGGAGGCTCCTTATACAGGGCAAAATGTTGTGCTGGTCCTGCTATTACTTATACATTACGTACAATGGCGGCTACTGTCCATGTACCAAACTCTAGATGAACCCCAATATTAACATAATAAAGAATGTTTAAATTTGGTACCGAGAATGTTAATACGCGAGACTTTTATGCCACGGCGGCTCCATTAAATATCAAAGACATTAATAATGATAATATCGTGCTAAGCGATCCCGTTCCGGCCAACAGAGGCAAAGATGAACGCACCGTACTTGGTTATAAAAATGGTGGTAAGATTCGACATTTAACAATCATAACACCCAAGAAGCTCTATTTAAACGGTGCCTCCCGCTATAACGAGACATCTGCACTCACCATGTCATTCGATATCTATAATCACCCCAAATGGCTGGAGAAGTTTAATAGTATCATGGCCGCGGTACAAGCTTTGAAATTACAAACCTTTGCTACCCCGCCCGTAAAAAGAGGCAAGTACATCACGGCAAAGGTGAAGGAATGGGATGGCAAAGTCAAGACAGACTTTCATTCCGGAGAAGTCCCGTTAGGGGAAAGCTGCGAGTGCCAAGCCATTCTAAAACTATCCGGCATCTACAAACAAGGCTCAAACTATCATATGCAGATCTATCTGGATGAGTGCAAGTATCAAACCGTAACATTACGTACTACCCGCTACCTTTGCGACTCGGATGACGAAAATGAATCCTATTTGGAATAGGTCCAAAAATGCTTTATGTTGTTGTTCTTCAGCCATATAAAAAACATGTTCGTTACCGATTTAAAAAGGGAAGCCAAAGCGCTAAAGATCCGTAATATTTCAGCCATGAACAAGGCCGCCCTTATCGAAGCGATCCGAAAGGTGAAGTATAAGGACGCTTCAACACAAGCCGATGGTCCCTACTGCGAACCATGCGTTACCCTAGCTTGGGAGAAGAACCTAGAGCAGTATGCGCGAGAGTTATCTGAGAGGAAGAAACGTGTATGGTATGATAGATTCTATACAGTCGATCCAGATAGTGGGGAAGTACTCGCCTTCTAGTATGTTGAACAACATATTAGACTCCATATGCGGGTGGCTCATCTAAATACCGCTTACATGTTGCACAGATTGAATTTTTTTCATAAGCTCCTCCTTCGCCTCCTCACGCCCCTTCGCGACAAGCTGCTGTCGCTCCCGCTCATTAAGGGCATTCACGGCTTGTTTCGTTCTTTGACGGACTTGTTCTTTCAGCAGCATGTATTTTTGCTTCTCCTGCATAATCAAGCTGAACTCATAGTCGCTGATCACCCCATTCTCCACAGCTTTGCTAATGAGGTCAACAACAGAGTTGAGCTTGGTCTCTGCCAATAGCCTGATGCTCTTGTGTTTCTTTGACTTGACATCTAACCTCTTCCCCGCATTCCGCAGACCTGCTTGCCCTAGTCCTACGGCGATCGTGATACCACCCATGGCGACAGCCAGTGGCACCCCTATTCCGGATAACATACTACCAATACCAACACCAGAAGTGATAACACTTATAGCCAATAATCCATGGTCAGTGAATCTCACCCACGTACCATGCATTTTGAACTTTTTAGCGAGCTTATCCCGCTCTTTTGATTCATTGCGGAGGTACTGCTCTACCTCCTCGATTTTGCGCAGTCTGTACACCTGGCTTTCATCAAGCTCATCAGGTGCACTCGGTGATAAGCTCGGATAAAGCTTTGTAATCTCTGTCATTTATTCTATGAGCAAGTGCATCGTTAGGCCTGTAAACAAAATGTTCCTATCGTGATATTCATCCACTAGCATGAACTCCAAACGATCTGTGGATCCCTTCAAAGGGAGGTACACGGGGCTATCAAAACTCCACGTCAACATGTCCCCCCAATCATTTAGCTCTTTGGTCGGGAGCAAGGCCAATATATCCGATTTCTCACCATTAAACAAGCTGTGCTCCTGATCAATCTGCGTACACTTGAGTCGTAGTCGCTGGTAGACGTCTGTTCTGTATGATCCGTCATAGTCCCCCGCGGGTAATACTAGGGCAATATCATTATCCAAACCAAATATATCTCCCAGCTTTCGATCCATTATTGCCTTATAGCCCGTGCTGACACTAATCCTTGACATGCCGTTTCTAAGGATAGACACTTTGAGTTTATCCCCGGCTTGATTATTGATTATAGCCGCGAGATCCTCAACCCGATATAATCATTTTTCGATCTTGATATGCACCTTCAATATTGCGCCCGCTTCCTGTTTAAATATCCTCAGGCTCATGACGTCAAACACATTGAGCCAAGTTCCCCTAATACTAATGGATTTCAGAGCGATCCTCGTGCCCTCCCCCAGATGAGGTTTGAAAACTACCGGCTTCTCTATATCTGTAACGTACAGCTGTCTCATGTTTCTTTAAAAGAAACATGAATATCTACTCCTACAAACCGAAAGCAAAGTACCACTCCAACAGGGGCGAATGGCCACTTGCTATAACCAACTTGGAGCATCAGGACCTGTACGTATCTACAGACTCGCATATACCGGTTGTATTCCCCGAGTTCACCCAATATCCCATCAAGGTGACAAGTACGTACTTGAACGACCCTGTCATACAGGGTTGGACGAGAGGTCAAGCCCTTGACTACTGGAACATCCAAGTGAACCTCGCATGTCATTGTGCAAGCACAGCCTTGGGCATCTCCGCCAAGCATCTAACTGGCTCCGTACCGCTCGTCAACTCGATCTTCAAATTTCACGTGTACTATCACATGCGACGCATCCTATCAAGGATGAAAGTACCCATGTCTTTCAACGATGGGTTCTCACGCTATAAGAATCCCTACTCCACATCTGGATATGCTCAAATATGTCGTGAGTATGGTGCTGACCCAAATAGTCTGTACAAGACAAAGTCGGTATCAGCGTCACTCACCAATGGAAGATGGTGGCCCCAAGTTGATGGGGATTGGGCCAAATTCATCACCCCTACAAGTCAGGGGTTGACATCGGAGGGTCTAACCAAGCTAAGCGAAAGTATTCGCGTCTACGTGGTCTTGTTGCTTGGATCCCAAGCAGGGGCAAAGGCATCCCTACTCGGCTCGGGTGCGGACAACTATACAGCGAGGCAAATATTGATGCAAAAATTTGAAGCCATGATAAAGCGTCAAGAGAACGTAGGACATGACATCACGGAATTCCAGAAGGTCTTGCAATATGCTCGAACACCGGTGAATTTTGCCGTCATGCCCAGCGTGTACATGCTACCCTCGGACCTTGAATTGCGTATTGGTAAAATGGTAGGGTACAACAACAACATCCTCATAGCACCTGCCAATGTCAATGTGGGTGTACGTGTTGATGTGAATAGCAAGCCTATTGTCAGGAGTGCGGCCACACCCCTCAAGCATGCCACGCCCCTCAAGCATGCCGCACCTAGTGGGGATGCGGCTGCCACACTCCCTAGTATACTACTATCGCGAAGCCCGGAGGCAAACTTCCAAGGCAAGAAATACGCGCAATAGCAGGGGAGGGTGCCACCCATACCCCAAATGCCGACCAAAATCCGCATGAAATATCGGGGGCATCTCCACCGGACCCCCGGTCAGGTATCCCAGGAGGCGGGAAAAATCAGCATGAGATAGGGTTAGTTTCAAACCAACCCCCCTCAAGTATGCAAGGAAGAGGGAAAAATCCGCACGAGGACAACAAAGCCGCCTTGGTTACAACAGGGGTAGGCCTCATCCTTGCCTATATTTGGCTGAAAAAATAGGTATAAATTTGATTGGTTGGGTATACCTGATATTAAGTACACCCAACACACTAGATGATAGCCGCCCTATGATTTTTTGGAACTGCGATCCGCGCTGCTACCCTTCCTAACGTATGCCACAACGAAAGCGACAGCAGCAGCGATGGCCATGTACAAGTGCTTGGCTACGTATTCAACAACTCTCGCCGCAACTCTAAAGAAGAACGAGACAACGCTGCCAATAATCCCTGCCAGCGCCGCACCGGCTTTACCTGCTAGATACTTCAAGAATTTCCCGAGTCTTTCCAGCTGTCTTTGTACAAAACCCTTACCACTTGCTGCACCTTCTGCAGCAGCAGCTCCACCTGCGGCACCTCCAGTAACTACGAGCACGATGGTGGAAATCAGTAGACCGATAGCCGAGACGATGCTCGCGATAGTTAAGCCTTGTTCCTTGAACAAGATCCCGAGCTTTTCCCGCAGTGACGTGTCTTCTCCGGCGATTTTCATAAGATTCTCCTTGATCCCTTTCAGTCGGCTCTGGATGCCTGAGGAAAGTAAACCGTGCGCTTTTCGTGCTTCTTCCTTCTGATCACGGAGTCCCTCCAGCTCTTCCCTTGCCTTCGCGAGGTCTTCGTTCCAGATGACTAGCTGTTCCTCGGTTGCTCCAGGTGTGGCCTTCTTGCTCTCGAGCCTCTTCACCTTAGCTTCCGCTTTATCGATCTCGCTATCGTAAAATATCATCTTGCTTTTGAGGTGCCTAAGGTTGCCCCGGAGCGTTTGAAGCTCTCGATTGAGCCCTCTTCTTTCACGTTCAGGGAATACTTCATCGGTACCACCAAATGAAGTATCTTGGATCAGGCTCCCCGTTTCATCAAGGACGTTCTCGAGCAGCGGCATCACTTCGATATCATCAGCCTTCGCTTCAACGTGAACAATCTCTTTAAGGATTGCCCGGGCCGCTGCCCTACCCCTGTTGGGTGTGTTATAGTCGGTAAACCCCAGGGCCCGCAGACGTGTACTACCTAACAACGATTGTATCGTGCTGGGGGCTTTTAATGTACCATCCTGATTCGTAAGCACTATTTCATTTAAAATTTTATTCCCTTTCGCAACCTTTTTAACAATCAGCTGATCCCCCTCCTTCATCTTGAAGGCATCGTAATGTATCGCATTAAGCTGTACCCCCAACCGCACCGTAAGGAGATTGTAGAGATCGTCAACCTTTGATCTCAGTAGCTTCTCCCTTGCCGTGAGAGTCATGATGTCTTGTTGACCCTGCCCCTCTGGCGATATCGCTGTCGCGGCATCAGGTTGGATGGGTAGGTCCTCGGGCCTACTGAAGGCTTCATCCTGCCCAGCATCGTCTGAAATGTTTTCCTCCGGTGTAAAATCGTCTTCGTATCCTGGATTTTCAGCCATTTTATTCAACCCGCAACAACTTAATAATAAACCATGAGTAACATGTACGGAACTAAACTAAATCCCGATGCAGAGGTCAAGACGATGCACAGCATGAAAGGGAAGAAGCAGCGTGTTAAAGTAAGTCACGTCCCCAGTACCATCAACCAGAACGAGGACTTGTACGTGGATGTACCAAACATGGGGCGGGACGATATCATTTTCCCAGGCTCTCTCAAGCTCCTTTTCAATCTGGAGCTTGAGGGTACGAACACGAAGAGAACCATCGTAAGCAACATAGGCAAGGCCCTGGTGCAAAACCTACGTATCACGTTGAACGGTAACGAGGTGCAGAACATTGGCGACTACAATGTGCTCGCTACCTATAGAGATCTCTGGCTGCCCAAGTTTGAGAGAGAGAACAACCTCATTCTGGAAGGCATCAACCCCAATGACGGTACCATCCGGGCTCTCCAAGTGAAAGCAACGGACCACGTTGGAACATATGAAGAGAAGGCGATCGTTGCGGCTTATGGCAACACCTTCTGTATACCGCTAGGCAAGATGTTTGAGATGACGAGAGACCTACCCTTCTACCAGGGAGGACTCCATGACAGGCTACAATTCGTCCTGCATTTTGCAGGGTATGGTGATGTCATCAAAGATGCAGGCACGGCGGCATCAGGAAGCACGGCAGCTAAACCAGCGGATGCCCAATACAAGATTACCAGCATCGCCCTAGAGTTTGACAAAGTGCACCACGAGGGGCTTAGCAGTGCTATGATCTCGAGGTATTCGAGACTCGCGCTACCTTATGAAAGGATCCTAAGAAGCAAGGTGGTCACTATTAAAAATTCTGATACCTCATATAACCTCCAGATCGATACACCTGCAAAGAGCCTCAAGGGAGTGCTACTACTGTTCGTAGACCCTGGGAGAGTCAAAGCCTACGCTGGTGTAAACGAGGTGTTCTATAACCCCAAGATCGAAAGAATCTCGATTACTGTTGAAGGTGAGCCTAATGAACTGTATAGCCATGCCATGCTACCGAAGGATCATCTTGAACAAGTCTTTGAATTGTTCGGTAGCCATGACAGTGAGGTCACGATCGGGCAGTTCATGACTGAGAGATACGCGCTCTTCATCGATTTTCGAAGCTCTCCAGATAATACCCTGCATGGATCGGGTAGACCATTGCAGAGACTCAGTGACGGCATCACGTTTCATATGACCAAGAAAGCTGACGGAAGTACCGGGGATTTCAAGTGCTATGTGTACTTGATGCAGGACGCGCAGCTGAATATTTTAGATGGGCGATTCCACGGAGTGGAGTATTAGTGACCATAATTTGTATTTGTCCTCATAGGCAAATACAAATCAATATGGAAGGAACCAGGAGCTTGCTGAAGTTGGTAGGAGATTGCATTATTCCAATACTCAGCCTATGTGGGCGAGCGAGAACCTTTCAAAAGGCAATCGTTTCGTCTCAGAATAAAGCATGGCAACCATCGGTGTTCTTGTTGCAGGTGCCGCGATTAACGCGTTGGCATTCTCCGGAAGTATTTTCCTATTCTCCAAACTCTCAGGGCATGGTGAAGCAGAACGTAAGAGGCATGACAAAGCGATCGAACAGCTTCAAGCAGCTCAAGCACGGTGGGTACGTGATCGACAGGCAAAGATCGATTGGTACAACAAGCAGCGTGAGCTCCAGCGTCAAGCGGGTGAGAGCTTGAAAGAACTTGATGAAGGCATGCGAGAGTACTATATCGCAACGATCGAGAAAGCTCCCAAGCTCTCGGACTATTATGTACCTTCCAAACAACAACAAGAAGGCGAACTGACTTTCATCGTGGGGTCACTGGCTCTTTTGGGTTTCGTGGCTTACAGGTATATGTAAGGTACCAGGGCAAGGTTTTGACATGTATAATATAAAGACATTATTTACCAAGGAGGAGGCTGAGAAACTCAGCGAAATCTATTACACTCCGGAACATCTCTGGACTGGACGGAAAGCCATTAAATTACTCTCCGAGGAGAGTGGTCTATCCAAAAAGAGGGTTACTCATTGGCTGACTCGTCAACTTGCTTGGCTCAGACATAATCGAGGCCCCAAGCGCATCGACTACCCCCACTTCATCATTACGAAACCCAATGAGATGCATCAGTTTGATTTGCTCTACATGCCGCATGACAAACTCTATGGAAGCACCTATAAATACATACTCACGGGCATCGATGTAGCTTCGCGCTACAAAGTAGCCAGACCCTTGAGAACCAAGAAAGCCAGCGAAGTTGCCGACATGATCAAGGACATTTACAAAGCAGGACCTTTACGATATCCGAAGACATTCCAGTGCGATAACGGTAGCGAGTTCAAGTCGGACGTGACAAAACTGCTGGAAAGTAAAGGGGTCGAACTCAAGCGCGCAACTACCAAGTACCACCATACTTTTACGGTTTTTGTCGAGAGCTACAACAAGGTGCTCGCGCAGAGATTGTTCAAGCCCCAAGATGCGCAAGAGCTTGCCTCTGACGAGACTAGTACCACATGGGTCAAGCACTTGTACACTATCGTGAAAAGCATGAACAATAGCAAAACGGCCATGATCGACATGAAGCCCTCGAAAGCCATCAAGCTGGATGATGTCCCGCTTACGAAAAGTGAGCAGCATCCGGAAGAGAAAACCCTACCTGAGGATGGCTTATACTTGTACTTGCTGCAACCTGGAGAAGAGCACGGTGATGCTAAAAGACGCGCGACAGACGCTTGGTGGAGCAAGAGAACGTATAGACTCGACCGTATCGTGACAGGTACGAGGTTGTTATACTATCTGGCGGGTGGGCCTGATCGGAGTTTTGTGGCGGAGGAGTTCATGCTAGTACCGGAGGGTGTAAAAGAGTGGTAAATGTGTTGTTTTTGTGGCCCGAGGGGGGCTACAAAACTACTCCTTTGGAGCCGCCAGGCGATGTGACTTAGTCTTTCATCCCGCGAGTGCCAAGAGACGTTCATGCGTATATGTAGGGCCTAGCCTAAAATGTCTCACACGCTCAGGGTTTACCTCAATACACCCACGCTCTCGAAGCCAATTGTAATGTACAATGGAATTAGGGGTCCCCGCCAGTACCACAATCTCGCTCTTGGGGGAATCTACAAGCTTGTTCCTTATTTTTTGCGCTACATATCCCTGTTGGCCACAGATGGCAAGGTAGGGCCAGGGATCATCGTTGTTCTTCTGGATAACAGCCATACTATTATCTTTTCCAGGGTCGTTGAGATGGGGTACGGCACGTTGTCGCAGCTCCCCAATTTCATCCTCGAGTTCCGTAAGCTGTCGATCCCTGTCTTCAAGGTCGTCCCCGAGTGCCAGGAGCTGGTTGTCCCTGTCTTCAACCTCATCATTAAGGAATGCCAGGGCCATCTCTCTGTCCTCGATGATCTGACGCTGTTTCTCGAGCTCATCCTGTAATTTTTCTACACCCTTTCCTGTAAGCCACTTTGTCAAAGCTACTGCTTTAGGTTTTCTTGACCTGACGGCAATTTCTATCGCACCATCCATTGTCACGAACAGATCGGTGGACTTTTTCGATCTACCAAGGGCATGCGTTGAACGCATGACGTGAAATGGTCGCGATATCTCGATAGGAGGCTCGAATATCAACAATCCCTAGAAATCTCCCGAGATCAGCACGTTTGAAATGAGGTTGCGAGTGCTCATCGAATAGGGTCTCGATGGCGCCGGCAGGTATTGCGTTGAATAAGGCGAGTTGTGAAGACATTTTTTTTACTTGTAATGTCTTTGGAATCTGAAAATCTTTTATATGGACGAATCTATATAAAATTCAGGAGGAAGATATAAAGACCTGGTTGTTCTGTCAGTAAAACTGTGTGGTTCACGTTAATACCAACCCTATCACAGTCCTCTATATATCACGCGTGCTACCATGATGATGGATCCTACAGTGGCTAATGTCGCGACCTTTTTCGCACAGTCACGCACTTGGTGCAATTCCCACAGTATGGTGCATAGTAGTTCATCCGTATCGGTGTCTTCCGGGTTAGACATGTTATCATAGGCTAGCTCTGTCTCCAATTTCCTAATCCTTTCCATAATCTGCTTTATTGTATCCTCTGTCATATTTTATTTAGGGGTGGGAGCTGAACGATGGCGATATTCTATAACATCTTATATATTGAAAACGCAATAAGAATGAAGGACCCCGCGGTGGCAAATGCAGTGACTTTTCTTGCGTACCCTCGCAGGCCGTATAATTCCTCCTCGCTCGCTTCAAGGGAGTGTTCCAGGTATGAATTTTTCTCGTCCTCCCACCTTATTTCATCCTTCATTTCCCTGATCTGTTCGATAAGATTTTTTACTACCACATCTGAATGAGACATATTTATTAATGCATCCACCATCCCGGTCAGAAATACCAGGTCTACCCACCAAGGTAGACCCGGTATTTCTGAGATCACTCGAGAATTTTCCAGCTCCTTGGATGCTCCAGCCTCACATACAAGCACGCATGCTTGGACTTCTTGAGCTGAGTCTTAATAATGGAAATTTCTTCATTACTTGAAATTACATCGTTCTCTTCATGAATGAGCTCAAACTCCTTCCGATTCTTCGGATACCAAACAAAAAGCTGCTTCATTTGGTCTCTTACTGTTATTGGGATCTTCTTATATCTTTGCGTTAGCAGCCACAAGCTATGTCTTCTGTGTCTACCCGAAACAGCTAGTTCTAGCAACGCCCCACAAGTTTTATCTAAGGTTTCGTCGGCTATCATGTCGTCAATGATGAAGAGGGTCTCTTCACCCGCAAGCAGCTTTGATAATTGCTCGATCCAATAGAACAATGAATCTTTGGGTTCTATAAGGAACACGTAGTCATCTTTCCAGAGCCATGATCTTTCCAAGTAGGTCTTGTTCCATTGTATTGTAGGACAGAGAATGACGATGTTGTGGTAGTGTTGCTTGTATTCGCTCTCAAGCAAATCAAGGACTCGCTGTGTCTTACCGCACGAGGTGGGCCCTGTAAAGATCGCCGTATGCGGCTTTTTCACAATGTCAAGAACCATTTATTCTGTCTGCCGGTAGCAGATAGAACCTTGCACATTTAGTTGGAGATATATCGAAGGCCTCATGGCTATTTTGACCTTCCATAGGGTACCGGTAGTACCGGTGCCTCCTCTATTTTGGTTTAGGCACGATAGATGCGGGAAGCCACCCTTTGGAGACGGCCATCTCTCTTGAACCTCTACCTGCTGTAAAATAGGCCACCATTTTGAGGGCATCGCTCGAGTCCATCTTGGTGGAGGGGCGCGTGATGCCAAGGAACTTTTTGCCGGCCATCGCGTAGGCAAATGTGAACCCAAGGTCCACGACTGTTTCATAGAGCATATCGATAATCTCTTTCTGCTGAGATGTCACGTTTGTAGACATTTATATTATAGGGTCTAAGACATCTTGAAAGTGTCGTGATCGGGCTGTCGCTCTTGCTTTTGTTTTTGCTTGGTTAGACGTAATAGCTCTGGGGCTGGCGAGCCGGCTGTTTACGGAAAATATAGAACCCAACTCCTACACAGGTGAGTAGAATGGCTGCACCTCCAGCGCCATAGATGTATATAGTGCCTGTGGACTTGGGGGGACCTGCGGTAAGTTCCTGGCCCTCTTGGGAAGTACTTTTGCCCAAGTTCTTCTTCTTCTCCAGCTTGTCCTTGCGATTCCATTCCACAAGTCTCTTGCCGGCAGCAACACGGCCCTCGTTCTTCTTGGTTATAACTTGGTTAGATTCCTCGCTCATTTCTTTAAACCATGAGATTTGAAGAAATCGTCTCCCTAGCCGGCTTTCACACCGCATCTGCCAGACGTTCTTATAGCGTTCTTATAGGGTTTTGTCTCTAAAATACATACGTGAGTTGGGAAGCGATCCGCTGCCGGAGTTAAAATTTCACGATCATGTATACCAAGGTCCCCTGTGAGGCTGCACCAATCCGAATAGCGTAAAGCAGAGGTTTTGGTTAGAGATAGAGCCTTGTTGCTTGCTCTTTCATAAATTTCATAATTATCCATTGATATTTTCGATAGACTGTTCCCCATCTTTATCTCGTTGTTCATCATCTCGCTCTTCAGCGCTCTTGGACATAGGTATTTGGCAGTGATTTACAGTATGTACAGCCAGCAGAAGAGGTGTTAGAAACTTGCCAAAAGCAGAGTAGACGAGTAGGCCTAAATCGGCCATAGAGTCCTTGATGATGGGGTCATCTTCAATATCCTTAGACAAGGCCTCTGCGCTATCGAGCTGAACTACCCTCCCTACAACTTTGGCATACATGCTGATTGCTTGTGATGATAGGGCTTTCGCCGTCTTTTCACCCTTCTCCTGGAGCTCACGTTGAACGAACTCGTTGTACATCCTTTCTACCGTCTCGGGTGAGGCTTTATCGACAAACCCTTCGGTACACTATTTCGGTAGTAAGTGCTTTTGCCCCCTACGTATAGCGTCCTTCAAAGCTTGACGTTTGTCAATAGGTTTGTCGCGTTGCTCTGGCGCTGGTGTATCAACTACATCAAATATTTCAGCGAGATCTGACATCGTTTTTATTACATGTCGATAACGGAAGAAGATGAGTATAATCAGAGCGTACGGAAGAAGTATGGCTATATATAGACATAATTCCATTTTGTTTTGATGTGTTGATCAACACAACAAACTATAGTTTATTCGGAGATGAAGCGGCTGCCCTTGGACTGATTATCCTCGGTCCACATTGGCTGCATGTTAGTGTAGTGCAGCCTTGCTAATTGCACTTCCTCACTGGGATATTCACCGTTCACACGATACTTGAGCGGTACCGCGTGATCGAATTGCCACTGCCCTCGGTTTTCCCAATTCATCCCATCCCTGAATTGAGCCTGGATGTGTCCGATGAACGTGCAAATGTCGCAGCCTAGATATTCTGAGGGGGCAATCTCTGTATCACACCTTAGAGCATTGTGAATCCGCCATCGAATGAGGTTATATTGATACCCAGGGAAATCGCATATGGGGCATCGACGTCTCCGCTTTTGATGTGGGCACTTTATACGTTCCTGTGTCGCCTTCTGAAGATCGAGACATCTATTGCACCATTTCGTTCGCTGTCCATTGCGTTGACGCCTGAAGTTGTCTAGTGATAAAGAGTAATTACATTTCGAGCATTTTTTAACCCCCATTTCTTGTTGTTGTTTTGTAAAGTACTACCTTTACAAAACTCTGGACGGGGAAACCTCACTATTCACAACATAAGAGGGGATGTATGCACCCCGTCGTCATGTACAACTCTTTTGTCGTAAAACGCCGATAACCCTAGCTTGTTCTGCTCGTACGTCACTATCCCCTGCTCGTGCACCCGGAAGCCTACATTTTTCGCCTTGTCTAGGGCACCGTTTAACGTGTTCATGTACCTAGCCCACGTCACTTCATTCTGCCTTTTCGACATCCCTTTGCACGAGAATTTTGTACCTTCTAACCCTTCAACGAAGTAGCACTTCGCTGTCAATGCAATCATACGAGATCCGATGAATTCAGGTTTGAAAAGACCTCCCGTTCGACTCGAGTGTTTGTCGGTAACGAGCCAGTTTTTCATATCAGAGTCGTACTGCTCGAGCATTTCAAAGCGAACGACATCTCTCAATTCTTCACCCGAGATGGCAAAGTACGCGCTATCGGTATCTGTGTACACATATTCAAAATCTCGACGATCCACGTACTTGTCCAGGAAATCATAATAGAACTCCAGCATGCGCAACTTTGCCAATTGGTAGACGGCAATACCGCACTGATAGGCTCGATCGATGCTGACCCCCTGTTTAACCCTTCTTAATTCGTACGCATCTCCGATCTCTTCAAAGTCCTCGAGATAGGGGCTCCTCATTGCCGCATCTACCACCTTCTCGTCCCTGGTAAAGCTGGTGTTGGCATGCCTTGCCAAGTCCTCTATCATCTTTCCATAAAACGAGTTCCCTTTCAACTTGGCTGTATCGCCCGCGATGCGCTTGTCGGGGTCTTTATCCGCCTGACGTCGCGCATCCGCAATCTCTTCGGGAAACCACGCGAAGGGTTTACCCCTTGAGTACTTGAGGAACTGATAAACAGCGGTGACTTTTAGCCCATGCTCTAGGTACCATTTTAGTACGGGAGTATACAACAGGATCCTCTCAGCTTTCATCAACCCCAAGAGCTTCTTGGTTCCCGGAACACGTTTGCGCCCCGTCCTCCGTAAGTACTCGTGCATGTGTTGAGGGATTTGGGTATCGGGTATCTCCTTCACCACGAATAGAGGAGACATTTCGCTGAACTTGTCGTGCAGCTCTTCGGGGACTTCAATATCAACTTGCGCAAAGCCAAAGAGTGAGCCGTCTAGAACACCTTGCTCCAAAGCCTCCATTTCCTCAACGGGATCGGCTATTTTGATAAGCTTCTCCTTCCCACATGGGAAGTCCTGCAGCAGGGTACTAGGGTAGAGCATGTTCGCGTCATACCCTAAAATGGTCTTGCACTTACGTGGCTCGTCATAAATGTGAGATCTTATGGCTGTCACATCCCTCTCGTGGTACCTACAAAAGACGATCGCGGGGCCGCCAACCATGCCGGTCTGCAAGAGCTCGTAGGCTTCGTTTCTCGTGCACTCGTCGCAGGTTTTTCGGACTTCGATGCAAGCCTTGCATCGGGCTTTGAAGCAGTCTTCTTCACATTTGTGTCTGCAAGGTTCTCCTGGCGCATATAGTTCGAGATCTGGGTCCAGGCGCAGGGACTTGTTCAGGACGTAGCGCATAGATACACCCGGTATACTCACGGCATTCTTCAAAATGTCAATCTCATCCCAATAGTATGTGTTGCGAGTTTTGTCGACTGCTTCTACAAAGGGTACTACGTCTGCCAAGTTATACTCGGCTAACCAATCCATCATTGTCACGCAGCCCCTCCTGTAGAACTCATCTCGGAACGCCTGGTAATCTTCGGGCGAGAGGGTGTTTTTACCGCTGAGGGTGCTATAGAAGGCCTCATGTTCGACGGGGCCAGCATGATTCAGCTTGTCGTAGCTTGACAGCCATTCGTACGGGAACACGAGCTTTTCAAGATTGCAATCCAATGACTTGCACCAGCCCGCGTAACTCATTCCGGGGGCTAGAAAGTTTTTAATATCTTTGAATTTGAACTTTGATGTCGTGAGGAACATGTAGTCATTATCCTTCTTTGCTACTTTGATCTTATCCTCATCGTCATCCGCAATTCGTTCGACAAAATACCGCTTGATTAGGTTCATGTCGTACTTTCCGCTATTGAAACCGATCACTGTCACTTGGTTCACCCACTCGTTCCAAGCTTTTTGGGTTTGGTTCGGGAGCATGTCAAAATCATCGGGCTTGGGGTGCAGCCTTTCAACCTCTTCTACGATGCGGGCTTGCCTCTGCTCAAGCTGCTCAACGAATTTCCTTACTAGAGTTTTGGGATGTTCATGCATGATGAACGTGGGATGTTCTTGGAGACTATCGTGGATGGCCACACTCACTGGGATATGCTCCGAAAGGTATGTGAGATCGGCTGTTTGCTGGTAATTTAAAGGTGCCAGGAGAGCCTCAAAGTCAAAGACGATGAAGTGGGGGTAGGGCCGAAATTCTTTCTTGAATTGCCTCTTAACATTTGGGGGGTTCTCGCACTCCCAGGCTGTCACGATGTTATAGCCCAGTTTTTGGATGTGATCCTCCTTGAATTTAGTGAGATAGTACTGATTTTTGTCCGCGTTGCTTCTGTTGGGTTGACAGGGGCATCCATGCCACTTGCAGCCGTGATATTCATAGACTGTCTTGGTCTGCGGTTCGTAGCCATCTACTCTATACACCTCCTTATCACCCTCACGTATAACACGTTCTCCCCCATGCCCGCAGAGTGCGTGATGAATGTGCATTTCAGCCTGCTCCGACAGTGCCTCAATCCATCGGCATGCCACATAGCTAAAGCCCTTATCAGGGTAGAAGACCTTTTCCGATTTGCTAGGTATGCGCTTGACTTTTTCACCCTTGCAAATGATCGTGGTTTTGGCGCCTTCACACTCATTCTTTTTATGTCGCGTGAGGTTTTCGGTTCTGTTGAAGATCTGACCGCAAGCCTCGCATTCCCAGCTCTGAGTCAAAACATCCAGCTTCTTGATGTAGAAGCAGTGACCATCCAGCATACCAAGGTTAATCATGTCTAACCTCTCTTTGTACTGATTCTGCCGTAAACTAACCGCCATGGTGCCTTGTCGGAGTTCTTCTTCGGTTCAAAGACCCTGATGTTGATCTTGAAGTGCTTGGCGATCCCTTCAAGGTCAACGAGCTTCGTAGCACGTACCTCTTCCCGCTTTAGGTTGGAGTCCTCGTAGTACTCGCGTGCTAGTTTGAGGGATTCTTGCGTGATATGCTTTTCGCGCTGCTTTCGCTCTCCACGATAGTGCACCACGAGGCATCTCCAGAAGCACAGGCTGTCGGTTCTTTCATCGTCTTTGTCAAAGCTGTAGATGCACCTTTTACCCCTCAGCCAGTCTGGAAGTGGTCCACATCCGAGTAAGGGCTCCCTCGTAGAGATGATCTTGACCCGCATATGCTTAAAGACTATCTTACCTTCATACGCTCCAGGGGTCTCGATGGTTCTGTCAGGTGGTAGGTAGGCCTTGGTCCAGAACTCCGCATCTTCCAGATCGAGGCGCTTCATCTCACATTCTTCCATGAAGGCCTCGATTTCCACCAGGCTTGAGAGTGACTTGGAGCTCTTGCTCTTGTGGTATGCCGATACGTCTCCACCACCTCGGTAGATGTCGCAATTGAAACTATAGACTACCTTGACGCGCATGTCTACGTGGGGTGTGATTTTTTGCATGATAGCCTCTGTCAGCGGTTGGTTAAGGTTCTTGTTGAACTGCCACGTCTTGATGCGCCTTCCCTCCTCCAAGAATTGGGTGTCATTCTCATCAAATATGTTCTGGATATCCTCGACCCCCTCCTGGTTCGTGGCTTGCTCCTTCCCCCCTCCGAACATGTGTTTGAGGTCGGCGATTCCCTGGTATTCATCTTCGATGGTGACCCGTTGGACCTCATCATAAAGCGTTGTCGCTCACGAGATTTGCTCCTTCGCCCTATTATAGTAGAAGGTAACGGTATCCGGCACGCTCCGTAGTTGATAGGCGAGAGCGTCTCGTGTTGCTGCTACTGGTGCTGATACAGTTCTATATATTTTACTGATTGCTTTCCTGAACCAACTCATCTTTATTATAGGTACATTTCAACTAGCACGGTCGGTTTTGAGTAAGGGACTTCCCCCTACTCAACTGCGCATGCGCTGATTTTTGTTGATATCAGCATTATTACTAATAGCGTGTGCGCATGCGCAAGAATAACGGGAATCGGGGTGGGGGTGGAGGGGGTGGAAGCGGGGTTTTGTCGATCGGGAGGTGGGCAAGTTGGTAAAAAGCGGGGGTGGAGGTGGAAGAGGCGGGGCTTTTAGGGGTTTTTGGTGGTGAGGTGGTTGGCGAGCAGGTTGGTTTTGGTGAGGGAGGGGGGAGGTGGGGTAGGCGGTGTTTTGGGGGGTAGAGGTGTGAAAGGAGGGAAATTGTACTTAAAATCACTCCCTACTACTACTTCCCCTAAGAATTAATGGTTTAGGTTTATAAGAAGGAGGAACATAATAATCCTATCTAAATCGGGCAAGGGTATTTTTTTTATATAAAAAGGGCGATTCCAATTTCGTCGCCAAAACCTCGTGGTAATTAATATAAAGAATCTAACAAGCCCTGGGGACGAGGTTGGGACGAACAAACAATTTGTAGGAGGTGGGTATTACCCTTTTTGGTTACGAATTGTTGTTACGGAAATTTTGGGTTGGTGGAGTTGTCATAGCTTCTTTGTTAACATAGATTTTTTACTAAATGTTCTTCCATTTTCTATAGTTCACAAGAATTCCCTAAAATGTGGAATTTCCACAAGTTATGCCATTCGAAGCTTGCTGTATATGATAATAGATTATCTTTACGCAAAATTTAACAGTAGACTTGTTGCAATATGGTACATATGTGCTGCATCTCTCAAGGGACCATGCAATAATTACGTTACTTTCAATTATATATTTCTGAAACTGGTTGTGTAAGAAAAATTATGCTGGTTTTGGTTCGTAAACTACCACAAACAAAAACGTAAATGGTCACAGCCGGGCCGCTTCCCATGGCGCGTACTTTGACCCGGTGAAAAATTATTGTTGTTTTACCCGAGGCCTGAGGAAAATATGGCGGCTTAGCATTTGGGAAGCGTAGGGAAGGAAAAAACGTAAACTAACAACAAGCCCTCGGTCCTTCATTCAATCTTCACGCACAGGTTAGTAATTCAAACTCTGTACAGTTCAATATTTTATATTTAGAAGTATTGCATAAAACGGAATTAATGTCATTTCCAAGCATGTGCTTTTACACACATACCACACCACATCCCAACAGCAAACAAGCAAGCACTATTAAAGAGAATTTTTGTTGATAAAGTCATTAAAATAGGCTGCCTGCTGAAAATATGTTACCTAGCTAGCTAGCTAGCTTGTGTCCTCCACACATCTCATATTCTACTGGTCAGAATTTTACATTTAGCTAGCTAACAGCTGTAGCACGCTCTTTCTTTGTGAGAGTTTGATATTACTACCACTTACCAGTGGGGAAAGAACAGACTTTTCATATTTAAACTCTCACAAAGAAACCTTACTAAACAGGAACTAATAAATGACTAAAATAGGGCCAGCCGGGTTACTCTAACACCAAATATTTGTGAAGTCTGCCTTACCAGTATTTGGCGATTCGGTTTGACGTCATAACAATTTTTTTGGAGGTGAAAAGTTTCTGTATTTTAGGTTAAGAGAGTGCAGAGCTAGACACATTTTGGAGTTTTAAGAACAATGTTAAGAAGTTTGAGCAAAGATAATTTGTTGGAGCAAAATCTAGATAGCTAAGCATCATTTCCCAGACATATTTTTATTGTGGTTACCTTTCGTTAGCTAATTATTCTTCCATTTCCACATTTTTTAGCATTCTTCCCCCTACGAACTAGGTTTGTTTTCACCCTGCGAAATTTTAAAAATGGCGGATGTAGCACAAATGTGATTCGTCGATTAAGCAAAATGTCAATCATCACTACGGCAACAAGGCTGAACCGAATTGCCGAATTAAAGATCTTTCAAACCTCCTCCATGACTAATTAGCCGTGCTAATGGTCTATGTGAAGTTTTTGCACAGTCTGTAAGCATGTTTGGTAATAAGTTGACTTTACGATTCAATCACTTTAGTTAATTTAGAACAAAATCCTCTGAGACTGGTTTAAATTTAAAGGGTTTTAAAGTCCATAGTAGGATAAATCTCAGGGCTACATAGTTGCAGCACAACATGTGAAAAGTGCTTGGAGAGAGTTTAAACATGATTAGCATAGTTATGATTTGATGCTTTGGGATTTTTGTGGGAAATATTTTCTTGACAGCTTTCTGAAAGCATCTTGGGTTAAAATTACCACACAACAATTCTTGCTAAATTTACTTTTGGCATATATATATACTGCAATAAATTATTACAACCATTATATATGCGCAATGTTTTAGATGTTCCAATCATTTTCGTTTTTTGTTAGACTTTGTGAAGAGCATTGTCACAGTTATTCATGTGACTTTTGATATCATTGTTGAGCCATGGACACTATCTTCCCTTTATGCGTTTACTTAATAAGGTGCAAGACTAGGTAAAATAGATTCTGGTTTAAACTTCAACTCGCAGTTCATTGAATGAGTCAATAAACGTCTTTAAAAGCCTTTTTGCATTTTCAGGGTGTAATCCAGAAATGTATATAAAATAAGGGCTGCTAAATCGGGAATTTCATCAAGGTGGTCTAAGTATTATTGAAACCTATATATATTCCTTCACAACTTGCATAAAATGGGCTATATGTCTCATATTTTGTAGTGAATATAATTAGCTCCTCTAATAAATTGGGAAATTTGGGATAAATTTCAATTGGGAAATAGTCGTTTACGGTTACTGAGAACGCTGGATTACATTTGTTTTTATGAAAGTATATATAGTTCGAAATCTCATAAGATCGTCATTGTCATAAAATACAGAATTTATTAAGTGAGTCTCTGAAAGTGTTAACATCAAATCATAGTTTATTGCTTGAGTTAATTCAGAACCTTCTGAATTAACTCAAGCAATAAACTATGTAACCTACAGAAGTTAGAAATCTTATTTCTGAATGGTCCAGTGCAAAGTGGTTTTATGGTACTGGGGACAAATTTACTTTTTGCTGATTGTAAAATCACAGAGAAAAATCAATCCGATCAACCAACCTAGTTTTGCTAGCACTTCAGACACAAGCGTAACATATTTTTGAAAATGTCCTAACGATGGTGCTAGTATTGATACGTCGTAGATAGTCCTGACTTTTCCAGTATTTTAAAAACACAGTTATGAATAAAGTTGTTGTTCTGCAATGTGTATGTAATACAGAACCAAATCAAATTTGTGGTCTGACAACGTAAAGCACCAAAGAATATATACCTTGTTTGTGATTTCCTACATCAATTAGGGGATCCGGTATTTATCTGATCTCAATCATTGGTAAACTTATTAAAGTCAGAAATTTTAAGATGTCAAGAGAGTATCAGGAATGTCAGAAAAATTTATTGACTGAACACCCTGTACATGCAGGAAAGCCTGTCAGCACTTTTGTAAAGTAATAGTCCAATTGTGTATTTAACGTAATCTCGTAAACGATATTCTTCCATCGCATTACCAAATTTTTAAATCTCCTTTTTAATGTTCTTTATAAATGATGGTCAACACAGCCACTTGATAAGCAAAGATGTTCTGTAGCGCTAATGTTTGATGCACAAACAGGACCACATTTAAGTAATGAAATTTGCCTAAAATTTTCATCCACATAAAGTTTGATTTTTAAAAATTAACCATCAAATGTTATGGAAATATATCCCTTGTTTAAAATGATGAAAATAGTTGATGCGAACAAACTCTTGTGGATTATGATGTGCACCTGTAGGGTGCTTTTTGCACAATTTTTTACCGTATATCTATGTGATTCGTTGTCAAAGGGGTTGACATGGGCTGAATACTAAATTTCAAACAATATATAATCAAGTTTTGATGGTGAAATATAGGCATTTTCAATTTTTCAGATTCACTGATCCTGCAAATTCCTTGAAAATCCGGGAATTTTGATAATTCATAAGGCAACTCCAACTTAATTAGTTGTTCTACGGGCGGCAAAATAAAAATAATTAAACAACAACAACAACAAAAAAATAATTAAATAAAATAATGGAGGAGGGTGTTCGACAAGCATATTTTTCTATGTATTTTTGCATCACGCACCACACAGTTAATATTTTTTTGTTGCGAACGAAAATATTAATTTGTCTCTCACTAAAAAAAAATGTTTGCATAAATTTGTTCTCTTGTTTTGAATTATTAAAATAACTAGCTGTCAAGGTGAAAATATAAAAATACTTGCATGCTCAAAAACTTCTTTTTAACAGTTATGCAGCAAGAATTTTTCTTGCATTGTTTGAAAAGGTAAAAAGCAAGAATTATTCTTGTGCTGTTTTGAAAGTTATACAGAATATATTTGTGTTGTTTTGAAAGTTATACAGCAATTTATACTTGCACTGTTTCAAAATTTATACAGCAAGTTATTCTTCTCCCACTTAAAATAATAAAAAAAAACACAGAAAAGTTATTTTGATAAAAACTTTTAGTGTTCTTTTAATGTTTTTTGCGCAATCTATATTTAAGTGCAAAATCTTTTTACGGACTATAGCTTAGTTGACAATATTTAAAGTCTTTCACAGCATTAAAATTTATTTATTCATAACAGAGGAGGGTGTTACGACAAGCGTATTCTACCTTGTTTTTATTATTTTTACTAAATAGTGTAGACTAAAAGTCTTGCAGTATTACATTTTAGCTAGCGTATTTTCCAACATATAATAATCTGTCTTGTTTTTCACTTGTATTATAACTATTTTAGCGAAAGTAGCTAATTTTTCTTATAAATCACATAAAAATTTAAACTTTTGTTTAACCACGTAACTATTTTCGAATTAAAAAATTAGCGCATCGCGCCTTTTAGTTTCGTCGCAACAAATTACAATGAACAAAGAATCAACTGTAAGTGGACTTAACAATGGTGGTCCTAAAGTAACGTTATTGATTCACCTTGTTTAGTATAATTGCAGATTGACATTTAACCAACAACAAATAACATCATTAATTATCTTCTATGCTCATTATATTTTCACGAGATGGGATGAGAAAATGTGTTGTTTCTTTTCATTTTTTTTTTCTTCAAAAATTTTTGCTTGATTATTATTTTTTTGTTTTCATGAAAATTAGGGTCGGTCGGGCCCGTAGAACAACTAATTAAGTTGGAGTCGCCTAATTAAAAAAATATTGGTGATTTGACATGTATATATTGACCCTATAGAAATATGTGAAAAGTCATTTGCACATTTTCTTTGTGTAATGTAAAGGCAGAATTTCAATTTGCCAGGTTGTGAACTGTTTGCTGTTTGCTAATTTGAACCCTGCATTAAAGATGATGGCAATAGAGATAGCAAAGACACATTAAATAAAAGTTTAGTTTTTTGTAGTTAAGGAAAAACGGAAAACCAAAACAAAAAAACCATGGGACATATGTGCAAGAACCCTTATAGCTAAAATATTTTACCTAACTATAAAGACATGGCAAATGCTATCATTAAAGGCGGAGAGAAGAGTTGTGCACCCTTGGGTTCATGATGGTAATATTGAAATATACTCTCTGTTTATCCTGTTTGTGTTGCAAAAATCCATAAAAATTGATTTTAAAAAAATGGTATAAAAGGAAAACAATTAAAACTTTAAGTGAAAAAGTCTATATAGTTCAAGAAAAGAATCATTAAAAGTGGTGATCTAAGTAGACCAGTCCATGGATCTTAAATCATTAAGAAAAACCATCGGTTATAGTTGCCTTGGGTTATATGCAAGTGGGCTTAGTTTCGAAATAATATAATAATGCTATCAAGCATATATACTTATGATAAGGGTGATACTTGGACAGGTAAGAAGCAATGAATATTCAGGTTGTTCTTTTAAATTTTATTATTCATAAAACATTAGCGAATGTATACTTAGATATGAAACCAAAATTGTTTTTGAAAGTGAATGCAAGTGCTGGAAGTGATTTGATCAAAGATATGGGAAATTTTTTTATTATTTGAAAATATATTTTTTAATTTGAAGAAATTTTACTCAAGGGTGCTAAATCATCTTATTGCATTTTAATTGTTAAAAAATACACTTGTATTCATATGTAAAGAGATCAATCAAAGTAAAAAAGTAGTTATTGAATAAAGTCATTGTTTAAAAGCACAAAAAATAAATAATTTCATCATTAAAAAGCTTACTGTTCTGTAAGTATAAATAGCTAAAAAAATATATATATATTATCCTTAAGTTGGGCAATATTTCAGTTAGTACACAAAATTTTTTTTCATGTTGCATTTTGATTTTATTTTTTTTGACTTTTTTTGAAATTTGTGTGCACGAAAAACAAATAAATGAAATGTAGTTGTTTGATCTCTACAGCTCTATCCCTAAAAATCATAAGTATTCTATCATTAGTCTTTAATATACATTCAGATGTTTTATTTGTTATACCCTTTGAAATTATTCATTTGCAGTGAACTCCTTAAAAGCTTTAAATTTATGCTAAAAAGAACCAAAAGTATGGTGCATTTTTCTGATAATTATAGTTGTATATTTACATGAATGAGAATTGTTATGACATAAACAATCATATATTCATTTTACTTCCTTTGGCTAAAAGTATTACAAGGTAATTAAATTGCCTTTGTCTGCTGTAAGCTGGCCAGAATTATGAACAAATGATATTTGCATGTGATTTTTAAAAGGGATGCAATTTTTGCTAGAATTTCGTACTGGAAGAAATCTAGTAACGTTTAATTGTGGAAAGATTGTTTTCTGGATTCAGTTTACCCTAGCTATCGCCCTGACACAAGTATGCATGTAATTTATAGATTTCAAAGTGATAATTTTGTAAATCATTGTGGACTATCTAATTCGGTTATCCATAGTATTTATGTAGACTGTATAATGCTGCATTGTAAAGTTGTTGTCGTATTAATCAAGTTTGCCATCCTCAAAAATCTTTTCCATTCTCGCTATTCTTCCAACACTATGGGATCGATCCTACTATTTTGCATATATTTTGTAAAAATATTTTTATTAATTTCATTTTGTACGGGACAGGCACAGACAGTAGACTCTCATCTCGTTACATCTCAATTTGCTGGTGGATGTCCTCTGATGGTTATGATGGAAGATGTTTCAACGTTATCTTGAATTTTTTGTGCAGATTGTTTTTGTTTTAATATCATGCCAAAACTAGTGGCAACACTAAAAGGCCTTTAAAACCAGCCTGCATAAATGCATTGTACCCTTTTGATGTTTCTTAAAAGTCGATTTTTTTAATAGTAGATTTCGATTTATGGAAGGTATTAATTAATTTAAAAAAACAACAGTAAAGCAACACATGTAACCATCTCTTAACATCTTTGGAACACATTTTTTAAACATTGTTTTCCCCTATGTGCATGTCATTTTAGTTTTCCCTCTTTTTAAAAATAAATAATAAAATAAGTTGTTTATGAAAAAAATAACATGTTTTACTCTAAGTAAACAATAAGTTTATAATTACGATTGTTTTGTATTTTTATTAATTATTTATATTTTTCTTTATCAAAGCACATGCCTTTTTTATTTGACTCATTACGTATCACATAAGAGTTTATAAAAACTTTAATGTGGTTTTTTGAAAAAGGGGTGTTTTCTTTTTTTGACTTCAAATAATTGCTATGAAAATTTGTAAATGTGATTTCATGTGGATGTGAAGCAGTTAAAATCTAACATGCACTGAAACTTGTTTTAGCAGTTCTTTATGATGTCTTATAAATAGTAGGCATTTACAGATAAAAGCTGATGTCTTGGCGACTCTATTTTTTAGCCAGTAAACAATTTAAAGTATCTTGTGATGCTCTAATTAAGGTATTAATTTTAACAACCTTCTTTTAATTGGTAAGTCATTATGGTCCATAGCAACCATAAGGAGGATGTTTTACGTACTACGGTTTGGTAAGAATAACTTCATACTTAGGTGTGTGTTTATGAATGAGAATGTGTGAATCTTTATCATGTGTAAAGTAGAAGGGAATGTTATAATGTTGGCTTAGTATTATGTGATTCTGGAAATTACTAGACATGTTGTTCCATTTTAGAAATATATCTGCTGTGAGCAACCTTATAGATTTATTTGCTCACCCCTTTTTTAAGCTAGTTATAATTTATGTTTGTTCTAACAGGATTTTATTATGTTTTTTCTTTCACTTTTGTTGACTCGTAAAGTTGACTAACAATCACCAATTGAGTTAAAGTAAACAAACAAGCGAGACAGGCAGTTTACACAATGGGAGTTTTTAGTTAAGGAGTTGCTTGTCAGTAAAACAAGTAAAAAAAATATTGACCATGCTGGGACGTCACACTCTTCTGTAATATAATTATGTAAATTGTTGCCAAATGACAATTTATGTCGTTATTGTTTTTTGCTAAAATAGAACAACTTTTAAGTTTATTATAATTCTAAGCTACCCATGCCAAAAAAGATTTTTAATTTAACAGAAGGCTGTAGGTGTGTTGGCTTTATTTAACCTTGTGAGGCCTGACAACGTATAGATTTTATGTGTTTGGTTTTATAAGGAACTTGTAACTGGTGTAGGAGTTAAGTTCAGGAAACTGTAAAGCAACTGCAAATCACTTATTTCCTTAGTCATCCTGAATCATTATAAGAGCTTGGTGTACATAAAGGAAGTCCTTGCTTTTTATAATGGCCACTTACAAGACTGCATGTTCATCTGCTGAAGTTGTTTTATTAACTGTTCTACTGTATGATAAAGTGCTTCTCAGACCTTTTCGCTTTTTAAGAGGATTAAAGATACTGCCGTTCAGGGTTACATGAAATAATATTATTTTACAAAATGTACATTTAGCGACTGCTGCTAATTTAATGAGAAGTATTATGTTTATGTTTTATGGAATGTCTGTGTTTGCTTGTTTTACTTATGTGTACTCTGTACTTCAAGGTTTTGTGAATATAATTTTAATTCACTTTAATAAAGATGTGTTTTATAAACCATTTAGAATTTTAGAGTTTGAATTTCCTTTCCCTTTCAATCCAAAGAAGAAAATTTCCCAACATTTACCTTGTGTAAACACAATAAATTAGGTTGTCCTTTTCAGTGTTGTTTTTCTGCTCATTTTAAAAACAGAGATATTTTTAAAAGTTGTGCAGAAATCTTCCCTGCTTATTTTTCTGTCAGAAAGTTTTGTTGTCCAGGTATTTTGCTCAATACTGTTGTTAAATATTTTATTAGATAATTCTTTCAGACTGTATATCTTTGGATTAGGAGTAATGTTTACTTTTCTACTGATTTTTGTAATCCATATTCTAATTTTGTTTAGTTTTTTTTATAAGGTTAAACCCAAGCTCCTGTATTATCTAGACATGTTTTATATTTTAACACCTTATAATGTTCAAGGCGTTATGTATTCAGATAACAAAGCCTTCCTGTGCAAAAATAATAAGAGAGGGCAATTTCGATGAGTTGTTTTTGCCTATCTTTGACATGAGGTGTTATAAACTATATGCAATATCAACAACATTTCAAATTGTTTTTTTTGTTGCTTAATGTTTTTGTTGCGAAAGCCCATTATCATGTTACTGTTTTTTATAGTCATAAAATTATACCCAGTTCAAAGTTCAATTGAACATAAAAGGGTTACATGTTGAAATTATATTTAAATGGGATAATTGCTGTTTTTTTGTAAAGATACTTGTATGGCAGCTGAAAAAGTAATTGTTTTTTTTTCTTTTGCATGCATACTTTGTAATGCATAGATTGTACCTTTATGATTGAAACAGGACTGTAATGAAAAGGAAGTTTGAAGTGCATCCTTAACCAATGTTTGCCTACAATTTTACTTACTGGGACACTGATAATAATTAAGATTGGGATATAATCTTTATATACTGTTTTTATGCAGTTTCCTTTGCAAAAGTTTTGAAAAGAAGAATGATGTGATAGGGTAAGGTCTCTGCCATCTGCTAATTTATGTTTTCAAAATTTTTAGTCCAGTGTTCTCAAATTTACCTAGACACTGATAATAATTAAGATTGGGATATAATCTGTCTGTGTTTTATGCAATTTTATTTGCAAAAGTTTTGAAAAGAAGAATGATGTGTTAAATTTTGACTATATATGAAAAACTACATATGACATTAAAACCTGTGAGGTTACTTTATATTGCTTCTTCACACTTTCACCTTTGACTTGTAATTGCTTTTCTTTGACTTTGCCACATGTTCTTTTAAGTGTTCTTGTAAATGTACATGTATTTTCAATGATTCTTGTTTTTGTTATGATTTAAGTTGTGTAGGAAAAAGAGTGGATTTTTATATAATTCACTCTTTATGTTATTGAATGATATGATATTGTCTACCAAAGAGTTGCGTTGTTTATATATAATTCACACTTCATAAAAACACTTTATAATTCTTATGGCTTTTGTGGATTTAGTTTAAGACAACACGTAAATAAATTTCGAATGAAATAGATTAATTTGACATGGTTTGTGAGTTACTGATAACAATTCCTGAGGAGAGCCAAGACGTTTATCAACTCCAGCGCGCTAGTCAATTTGTAAAAGGTAACATTTTGAAAGGTATATATATCACTTTTTAAAAACAGAGTGTAAATATTTGTTTTCATTTCGTAAAGTGGTTAAAGCATTAAAGGGAACCCATGCATTAATCAAATTTGAATGCACATCCCTTAACAGGTCTAAAATTACTGATGACAGAACATTTTAAAATTTGCTGTTACTTAAATATGACATCATAATTTATGCAGCATAATTAAATTTGAAATTCTTTAAATGTGAATATCTTGAGAACGAAAAGAGCTTTTCAAAAAAGACTTGTTAACCAACTTTTTAAGCTCTGTAATATAAGTCCAACATCATTTTATACCTTGTGTTCCCTGTAAGACAAACAAATTTCTTGATAACTACAACGCATTGAACATTTAATTTTTTCAGTCCTGTATTTTTCTTCTGTATTTTTCGTTTAGCTGCAGTTAAAATGACACATCAAGATGCTGCGACATTGAAAGAACAAACTGCCAAGACTTTAATGACGAAAACAGACTTGTGTAAACAAGACATTAAATGTAAAGCCAACAGTGTTGATTCTAAATCAAAGATCTGTAACTGTGGTGTAGTTGCTGATAAACAAGTTAAACCATCGTCTAGATTATCAATTAGTTATGCTAAGCTGAAGAAGCGTAAACAAAAAAGTCGGAAAAGTATAGATAAAAAAAATCGGTTATTGTTAGCTAAAACAGAAGATGCGTCATTACCACCGAAACAGGGTTCCTGGCTGTTGCGCCTATTTGAATCAAAGCTCTTTGACATGCATATTGCTCTTGCGTATCTTTTAAATTCAAAAGAAAATGGTGTGTTGGCGTATTTAGGAAATAAACTTTTTGTAAGTCATTACTGTATTTGTTACTTTATGATTTACAAAACAAAAGGAGCATATAATGTTTGCTGAGGTAGAAGGGTATCCTCAACAGGTAAAGAGGTTACATTAATTTACTCAGACTTTATATATCATTCATATGTTATATATCATGCACATTGTATATCATGTATTTGATCTTGCATGTCTGTTTTTACAATTTCCCAAGCATCTTATACTTTCGCAAAGTTAATTTTTTTCCAAGTGGAGGTTTGGGAATAATTACAAATATTTGGTTCAGTGAAGATGTGCAGAAAATAAAAAGAATTAAGATATATAATGTATCAATTAATATACAGATGTTTTACAACATACAATTTCCTTTTAATAGAGTTTTGCAGACCAAGACGTGGATATGTATTTGCCAGAACTTCTGTAAGCATAGAAATGAAGTTTTGTTTTTATTATTTTGTGTGAGGCAATTTGATTGTTCCGTTCCATTACATATTCAGAATAACTCACAGTTGACATGATACAAAGAAAAGGCGTTAGCTCTCCCTATTGGTTAGGCATAAATCAGTTTGATTTAAATAGTCTGTGTTATTAAAGAAACAATGATAAGCAATGCTCCTAAATTTTGTGACCAATGTTTTATCTAAAATATGCTTTTTGCCAAGGGGTTTTCATAGAATAAATGTTGAACTTATGTTATCGATCTTACAAAATTAAATGTTTAAAAATCTCTTTTTATTTTTAAGACATTCATGTCCTTAAATTTACTTATATTTTTATATATCCAATAGGTAAATCAACTTAACATTTGCTAGTAATAATTAAATAAAGTTTTGAAAATTACCTTCCACAAACTGCTTCTTGTTGTGCATAAATTTTAATAGCCCAGATTAGTCTGACGTCATGAACTATAGCTCTGAATGTGAGCATCGCGAGCACTGTCTGAGCTACGCTGCATTTTATTTTCATTTTATAATGTATATTACCCCCTTCTCTGAAGATAAAACGATGGCAAATAGTTGAAGCATGCTTGGAGTCTCACCACAAGAAAAGGGAATTTTTATTTACGATAGTTACCCTTCTGTAAAGCAGGGAAGTTCTAATGGAAACTGTTGTTGTAACTAGCTATAGGTAGTACAGTACCATTACAGAGTTCCCACTAAATCAAATGTTGAAAATGACTATTTGCAATTGTTTGGTAGAAGAGCTTGTAAGGTAAAAAATGCAGAAAAATATTTCATACGCCTGAGGTACTGGAATCAAAGACTGGAAATGAAGATGGAAGTAATCAATAATATATGTATAAAAATACAGCCTCTTCCCATGGAAATCCTGTAGACCCTGACGAATGTTCTCTAAATGTTGATACTAAATACAGAATGGTTGGTCTATATAAAGAGAAAAAAAAGAATTGAAAGAGGAGTATGGCCTGCTGAAATACTGGGGACGAGGTTGATTATTTTTATCTAAGGCAAGAATACTCATAGGATAGTTTGATATTTGTTTTTCAACTTGGTCTTCCAAGGGAGCCACAAAAACAGCTTAAGTTTCCTTGAATTCGCTCCAGATTGTGATTGTTTTTCCGAATTTAAGGCATGAAAGTAGGCAGCTTTTATAGTGTCTTTTATAAAATGGTAAGACTTACTTTGGAATATATTTTCCAAATTTTACTCAGTATGTGTACCCTATTGACAAAATATTGAAAACATATATTATAAAAATAATATATAATAGAAATTTGATTTCAAATAAACAGGATTTACGTTTTCTGTCAAAATGGCCAATGCAGTCAACGGTAACATTTTCTCTTACTCAGAAAACTGAACTGCGCTGTCTGGAAATTGGGGAAATGTTTTAAAGAGAGCTAGTTCATGATGTCACACCCATGTTGCATAAACAATTAGCAGGCAAATGAGGCGGAAGAGTTACAAATACCTTTCTATTTTAGAAATATGTATCTGCATATGGAGGAGTTATCAGATATCATTCATCCATACTTGGCCTTACGGGCAAAAAATCACACTGTGTTTAGCCTACGAGCTGCATGGATTCTTGAATCTGAAATCAGAAGTGGTGAACTATGTCAAGAAGTAATTAAAACTGCACGAAAGTTGTTACAAATTATATCTGAAGAACAAACTAAAATTCATAGGTAGGAAAAATTGCAGAGCAGCTCACTTATATTGTGTATCATCTAATACACATTTGCAAAACTTTACCTGGAACTGAGACACTCAATACTTATGGAAAGAATAATGTAGTCAAGTGGCCAGATAAAGATCTGTCAGGTTTCCATTCTGATATTATTCAGTGACTTTAACTGAAATGTCTTTGACATATAATGAGGCCACTCCTTAGGTATCATAAACTTTTCCAGGACTATTGTACTGATTTTCCTTAACAAAAAAATATTGAATATCTGTTTTGTTCTAAGTAAAGTTCTGTTGTCCCAATAAGTTCTCACAATTTGACCTTCACCTCTCTTTTTTAAATTTCACAGACCTCAGCTAATTACGATGTCACCCGCCAAGAAATCCCACAAGCGTTCGAAATCTGACGCCATTATTGGAACTATCACAGATAAAGCCTCCTTTTTATATTCATCAACAACACATAGTTATTCAACAGAAAATATAGACCAAGATCATTTACGACATGGTTTAGCATTTGGTAAATGTCCGCAGCACCTCTTAACGAATAGCACAGCTGAGAATCCTGTCAAAATATCAGCATCGTCTTGTAACTTAAAAGAGTTGGAAACGAAAGAAGATATAAATCAATGCTGTTGCTGGCAGGTAAATTATGTTGCATATTTTGTCATTCAGTTGTTTTTTTATCTTGTGTGTGTGCAACGTATTTTGACAAGACAATTTTTTATAAATATCTTAAACCTGCATTGCACTTTAAAAAAACTACTTTGGTTTAGATAGTATTTAGGAGTTCTACACTACAAGCTTATTTTTCTATTTAGGTGCCTCTCTACGTGGCAGAGCGTGAATTCATTAATGCATTACAATCAATTGGGCAACGTTTACGAGGTTTACCTACCAAGCAAGAAAAAGGTTTTTAGAAATTTATATTATTCCAATAGACTAAAATAAAAAAATTATATTTTTATCCAAGTGCAGTATTTTGCTTGTTTAAAAGATTTTTTGGTGTAAAGAGAATGAAATTCCAAAGTTCTATTTTATATTTGATTTTTTTAGTTCAAAGATTATGTGCTGAACTGTCCCTTCTTAATCTAAACCTGCCAGCAAAAGTCTTTGTTCCTTTCGACGATGTCTGTCCACACCATATAGTTCGTATACCACACAATGCTGCAGTTGTTCTTAATTCAAAAGATAAAGTATGTGGACTTTCTTGACTTTTAGTCTTCACGATAATAATAGCAATATTTTTATATTTTGCAAAATGGCTGCCAGACGGCTGAAAATTGCCACGGAATTTTCAGTAGGCTAACAACTGTAATTGTGGACAAAATGAAACAATGGCAGGTTTTTCGCCATTTTTCAAACACGACTGAAAGGTTGCTACTTTTGCACAAGGCCAGATAGAGAGCATTAAAAAGTTGCTGGTGGCATTCTCTAGCACACCTACACAATCAAAATATTCACATAAAGTCCATGAAGATTGCTGTGAACATTGACATTTGACAAGTTCAAAATATGCGAGTCTAATAAAGAAACAACCAATGTAATCACTTGTGGTGACGAAATTCAAAATTAGCTGTCTTGTTTTATTTTGTCCATGATTGTTGTTGGTAATATTTTTATTTAAAATAGTGCTGTATAATAATACTGGCGAATATGTCCAAGGGCGTGTTCGAGTGAATTTTTAGAATATAGCATTAGAAATACAAATGTTAATTGACAGTGTGAACACTATACTCCTTGTGTGGATATCGAAATCTTTTTTTTTTTTACTTTCCTAATGTTTATGTTTAGGCTCCATACATAATATACATTGAAGTACTTGCACATGACGTCACTGAAGAGCAACAATTGCAAGCTCAATGTCATGAAAATCTGCTAGCTGACCACGACTCCTTCATGACTGAAAATTTGTTTCCTCAGTTGCTGCAACACAACGGGTATGTGTGCATTGCTAAAACTATTTTTTCTTGTCAGATGTGATAACCTTATATTTAATACTTAACACATAAAACAAAGCACATTGGAGACAATAAAAACAAAAAAAAGAAATCCCCATGTCTAAAAAAAATTAGAAAAAACTAAAGTTCACACACTTCTAACTATAAGAAAAAAGACAAATGCAATGCTGCATTGGCATCTGACATTGTAATCTAATAATTACACTATTAGTTTAACGCTGTGCCTGGTAGTGTCATTTAATGTTTAGAAAAAGGGAAATTTTAAACTACAAATTAGCATTCTTGGTATAAGCTAGATAAGATGCATATAAACTAGTTAAGATATAAATTCTTATAATGTATATAAGCATAAGCGGTCTCTAATAAGAGAGCGTATACAGTCAAAATAAGAAGTTTGTTTTAAAAGTTCCAGTCAATCCAGACCGCATTTATAATTGCTGGTTATGGAATTGTTTTAAATCTCTTTTCCTATTTTATTACTTAGTTATCAGTTTGTTGCACTTTATATTTCATAGTTCTGATGACAATCTTCCTGCTTTTGATTTGAATAATTTTGGTCCATCGTCACCAGAAAGTAGCGAATACGAAGGAACAACATCTTCAGTAAGCACTTTTTCTACACCGAAGGTTTATTCGAGACGTGCTTTTTCTAAAATTTACAGTGCAATTTTGTGAATAAAGGTCATTGTATTCTATATAAGTTGGCTTACCACACTTTACACCAAATTGACAAACAAGTCACTGGACTATCACTAAAATTTTAAGGTGTTTAGAACGAAAATGATTTGTACTCTGGATAAGTAGTCTGCTTAAGCTCTACTGTTGATGTACAAGTTTTTCATTGCTGTTGTAGATGGGCGGTGATGTGGATGATCTTAGTGAATCACAATCAACCACCACAGGAAGTAGCGAGCTTCATTCAGAAGAGATTGATTTAGAAGAAAAGGTAAATACATTTATTCACTTATATTTATTCCCTCCCTCCCTTATTCATTACTTCGTTGCTTCATCCTTGTATTTGTTCATTCATTCATTCATTCATTCATTCATTCATTCATTCATTCATTCATTCATTCATTCATTCATTCATTCATTCATTCATTCATTCATTCTTTCATTCTTTCATTCTTTCATTCTTTCATTCTTTCATTCTTTCATTCTTTCATTCTTTCATTCTTTCATTCTTTCATTCATTCATTCATTCATTCATTCATTCATTCATTCATTCATTCATTCATTCATTCATTCATTCATTCATTCATTCATTCATTCATTCATTCATTCATTCATTCATTCATTCATTCATTCATTCTTTCATTCTTTCATTCTTTCATTCTTTCATTCTTTCATTCTTTCATTCATTCATTCATTCATTCATTCATTCATTCATTCATTCATTCATTCATTCATTCATTCATTCATTCATTCATTCATTCATTCATTCATTCATTCATTCATTCATTCATTCATTCATTCATTCATTCATTCATTCATTCATTCATTCATTCATTCATTCATTCATTCATTCATTCATTCATTCATTCATTCATTCATTCATTCATTCATTCATTCATTCATTCATTCATTCATTCATTCATTCATTCATTCATTCTTTCATTCATTCATTCATTCATTCATTCATTCATTCTTTCATTCATTCATTCATTCATTCATTCATTCATTCATTCATTCATTCATTCATTCATTCATTCATTCATTCATTCATTCATTCATTCATTCATTCATTCATTCATTCATTCATTCATTCATTCATTCATTCATTCATTCATTCATTCATTCATTCATTCATTCATTCATTCATTCATTCATTCATTCATTCATTCATTCATTCATTCATTCATTCATTCATTCATTCATTCATTCATTCATTCATTCATTCATTCATTCATTCATTCATTCATTCATTCATTCATTCATTCATTCATTCATTCATTCATTCATTCATTCATTCATTCATTCATTCATTCATTCATTCATTCATTCATTCATTCATTCATTCATTCATTCATTCATTCATTCATTCATTCATTCATTCATTCATTCATTCATTCATTCATTCATTCATTCATTCATTCATTCATTCATTCATTCATTCATTCATTCATTCATTCATTTATTCATTCATTTATTCATTCATTTATTCATTCATTTATTCATTCATTTATTCATTCATTCATTTATTCATTCATTTATTCATTCATTTATTCATTCATTTATTCATTCATTTATTCATTCATTTATTCATTCATTCATTTATTCATTCATTTATTCATTCATTTATTCATTCATTTATTCATTCATTTATTCATTCATTTATTCATTCATTTATTCATTCATTTATTCATTCATTTATTCATTTATTCATTTATTCATTTATTCATTTATTCATTTATTCATTTATTCATTTATTCATTTATTCATTTATTCATTTATTCATTTATTCATTTATTCATTTATTCATTTATTCATTTATTCATTTATTCATTTATTCATTCATTCATTCATTCATTTATTCATTCATTTATTCATTCATTCATCGATTTTATGTCTTTTGTTTATCTGTTGTTGGCTTTCTTCTTTTGTTCGTGTGTAAGTATTGTTTACGTGTTCGTGTAGGCATTGTATCATCATTTTTTGTATTTTTTCTAACACAATTTATAGTTCATATTACGGCAACGGTTTTTTGGTCTAGGAAATATACATATCAGCCATAGATGTACGTAAAAGATTAAGCGACTCACTTGCTGCTCCCAAAGCTCTCTTCATGGTGAGAGATCCTGATGATCCTTCTGGTAAGTCAATGGTTCTTTTTATCATACAGAACAAGACTTAATGAATTAAAAACATTCTAGATACATGACTTTGTAACATTTAGAAATTTTAAAGGACTGATTTATGGTTACCCATATTTTTATTTGCAGGAACCCCTTGAACATTTACAAGTTTTAAAATACAAAATAATTGAGAATGCTTTATTATGTGCTTATGTAGACTGCGTGATAAAGAACTACATCTTGTATATGCTTGTGTTGATTATCAACGGTCTTATGTTGTATTGAACGTATACAACAGACCTATAATACGAGGCAGGAGAGGCAAGTCTCGCTTCTCCATACAACATTTGCAGAGATTTCCCGAGTACAACGTTTAAAGCTCGAGAACATTTAGCAACAGGCAGGGAAACCGATAGCTTTTTCTGAATTTTAGAAATGCTAAGAATGTTAATCCTCTTGTGAGCGTTGCCAAGGTCTCTCACATTTTTTACTCCTCACTACCTGGTAGCTATAACAGAAATATGGACTGTTAGAAAAGCAGGGTTGTGGTAAAATATAATTTCCAGTGATATTTGCATTCCTCAGGAAAAGTCGTAGAAAGTGTTTTTTATGACGACAAGTGTTTTGGCGACTATTGGTGTTACTAGAGATTCAGCAATTCCTTATGGCGTTGTTATGTAATAAGGCTCCTGAATTTACAAGCCGGTATGCGCAGGACTTTTCATGGTATTCTTCCCTTCAGCTCAAATATACCCAGTCTCTACAGTAAAATTGAATTAACAGAAATCTTTTTCTCTTAAGCCGCCGCATTAAAAGAACCTTGGCACGAGAAAGTACAGCGCATTCGCCGCATGTCACCATATGGTAATTTGCCCAATTGGAGACTAATTCCAGCTATTGTGAAAACTGGAGATGACTTGAGACAAGAATGTTTGGCTTACCAATTACTTAGACAATTTAAAGTAAGTCCGGCTTAATTTTGATATCGTATCTCTGTACTTCTGTATATGAAATATTAACAAGGATTTGTGAGAAAATCAAGCAGTAAAAACGTAAATATTAAGATTGTATACGATTACATAACGTAGTAGACGTGAAAAGAAAAAACAAAACAAATATCTGTATTCTTGCTAAACTGAGTTTAATTATCATTAAGTCGTGGTCACTAAAAGTTTATTTGTAGCAAATAGAACTGCGTCAAGCTTTTACGTAACGATTTACTTTGTGTTCTCATTGGGTTCTTTCATAATAGCGGATAAGGACTGTCTTCCTGGTTAATTTTTTAGAAAAACAACGAATTTTATTTGCTGAGGAATATGTCCAATGCGTCGCACTTGCGGCTTGGCAAAAAATATGTTATCCACGATTGTTATAAACTGCAACAAGATATTTTTAAGAAGGGGTTATACGAATTCATTGTTGTATCGGTTTATCTGACTGTTCGTAGTGTGAAAAAAAAACGTCCTGTACATTGTTAATTCTGTTGCATTTTTTGTAGAATATATTTGAAGAAGAAAGGGTACCGTTATGGATAAAACCGTAAGTACGCAGTATACACCTTCTTTGTAATACAAGTTAAAGTTGTTTTTTGGAGTTGGAGATAATAGAGGCAATTTATAGTTTGGAACCAATAGTTGCATAACCTTGTTGTTTTACACTGTTCCACTGGTTCCAAATCTTACCATGTTCTGTTTTTTGTTTAGGTTTGCTGTTATGGTTACGTCTGGCGGTGGTGGTCTAATCGAGCCTATTGTGAATGCTGTCTCGCTGCACCAGATTAAAAAACAGAGTAAAATGTCACTCAGAGATTATTTTATTAATGTAAGTTTGGAGTTCCGTTAGAGACGCATTTGTTTATTCCGTATATGTCCTTTTTGGTTGCACCGTTTCCCAACTTTATTAATTACCCCCTATGGCTGTTGTTTTGTTTTTGATGTGAATTCAAGTTGGACAATGCGAATTTAAAAACGTTTTTTGGCAATATATATCTGTGATCTACCTTAAAAAATCTATGGAGGCTGTGTTTAGTTCGATTCATTATCCTTTAAAAAATCTTTGCATCCGGTGACCTATTTACTGATTGGATGGGATAGTTGGATAACCTTTTTTTTTCTCGTAGGAGTTTGGTGAGCCTACGACGGAAGAATTCTTGACTGCTCAACGCAATTTTGTTGAAAGTTGTGCTGGCTACTGTTTGGTTTGTTACATCATGCAAGTCAAAGATAGGTATGTACGAGATGAAATTCATAATTTGATTTCGCAGGCTTTAATAACAATTCTACGACACGGATTAATATGTAAAACTAGTCGGTGACCCGTGGGGTTCGCCCGTCCCTTTTTACCGCATTGCGTGCGTCTCGCTACTTGCGGTAGCATTTTGCGTGACAGATATAAAAGTCTTTGCTTTCGACATATGAAGAAAATCTATTATGATCAAGTACTTTGCAGTGTCATGTACCGTGATAAAAATTTCCGTAGTCTGTCTTGTGTTACTTCAGTTTCAAGCTTGTCTGTTGATCGGTTTTTGGGATAGTTCATTGTTTTAAATTTTCATTCCGTATGTTTTCTTCTTAGACATAACAATAACATATTAGTGGACGCAGAAGGCCATATTATCCATATCGATTTCGGCTTCATTCTCTCAAACTCGCCGGGAAAGAATTTAGGCTTTGAAGCTTCTCCGTTCAAACTAACTGATGAACTCGTCGAGGTAATGTTTCGCTAGTTGATTTGGATGTAAGGTAGCAAACGTTTTTTACATTATAGCGTGGTGTATTTAAGTAAAAGGGGATTTGTTTCTTCTCACGGGGTTTTAGATACTACTGGTTGTTGAAATTAATTTTATTGTGTTTAAATTCACCCGACACACCTTAAAGGGAACCCAAGGGATAAAATGATGTTGGACTTATATTATAGAGCTTAAAAAGTTGATCAACAAGTCTTTTTAATTTTTTTAAAAAGGTCTTTCTGTTCTCAAGATATTCACATTTAAAGAATTTCAGATTTAATTATGCTGTATAAATTATGATGTCATATTTAAGCAATAGCAAATTCTGACCTTTTCTGTCATCAATAATTTTATACCTGTTAAGGGATGTGCATTCAAACTTTATCAATGCATAGATATTATAAAGGTGAATTAATTACCATAATTTTTTTGCCAAAATGACACTCGTCCCAGGCCTCTTAATTTTTTGCTGACGACCCCATAACTTGGGATTTGCATGTCGGTTTTCAATCAAATTGTGTGAGTAAACATGTAGGGCTTATACAAGCTTACACAGAAAATTTTATTGCAAACCAAATTGCAGATCCCGAGTTATTAGGTCATTGAAAGAAATTTTAGAGGTCTGACCAACTTTTTAATCTTTAAGTCCAACATCATTTTATACCTTGCATTCCCTTTAAATACCTGATTTGTACTAATTTTCGTGTTTAAGCGTTTCGCGTTAATTTTCGCGCGGTGAATGTCTATTTCTGGTAAAGCGTTTCGCATTATTTTTGTACTAAATTTTCGCGCAGTGAAAGTCTATTTTGCGTAAAGCGTTTCGCGTTAATTTTCGCGCGGTGAATGTCTATTTCGGGTAAAGCGTTTCGCATTATTTTTGTACTAAATTTTGCGCAGTGAAAGTCTATTTTGCGTAAAGCGTTTCGCGTTAATTTTCGCGCGGTGAATGTCTATTTCGGGTAAAGCGTTTCGCGTTATCTCTGTACTAAAGTTTGCGCACTAACGAACTTTTTTGTGCAATCGTGCGAAAATTGGTGCGAATAAGGTAAATTGTGAAGAACAAAAATTTCATAGACAAATGGAATTTTTTTGAGAAGTACTGCAATGTTTCTGAAACAGAATTATGTTAGAAATACTTTATTTTGCGAAAATCTATTTTTACTTCCGTTTAAAACACAACAAAGCCGCTTTTTTTGACGTTTAGGGGCTTAATCAAGCGGGGTTGTATTCACAGTGAAGACGCTTATTACGTTTTGTTAACACAGCTGCTCATTCGAGCTGGCCACTTCATTGTTGTATAGCGCCATGCAGCTTTTTTAGCTATGGGTGCTTCTGCCAAGGCTCATGTTCTCTAACACTGACACCTCGTCACTACAACGGTTGGATTTTATTCATGTTTCCTTTTCGTTAACTCTGTATAGGTGATGGACGGTGCGGATAGTGATATGTACAATTACTTCAAAATTCTCATCTTGCAAGGATTCGTCGCGGCTCGCAAAAACATGGATAAAGTTCTACAGATTGTTGAAATCATGAAGACAGGTATGTATAGGAGAGAGAGAGAGGGGTAGGGAGAGTTTGTTTCAAAATTGTGGTGAATTTTTTTGGATGATTGATTTTGCAGCGACGTAGACTTCATTGCGTAATCTGTTATTCATGCGATAATTTTTAATGATTTACTAAATTCCTGTGAAATCCTTCTTTAATAAACCATTCAACAAGAAAATGTAAATCAGATGTTTTAATAAAACTTATCTTAACCGAAGCTTTCTGCTTTTAATATCTGGCCGTGCCCATTAGAATTCTTTTTTCGCTTCCAAGGCGTTTGGTGTTTTTTCAACAACCAATCAAAATTTCGAAATCGCTGCCATTATTGGTAATATCAAGCGCCGTTATCCAAAGGTGGCGAATTACGACCAAGAACACTATGATGGAAATCGGCCTCCAGTCTTGAAAAGCTGCTTGGAAAGGTTAATCTTTTCATGTAATTAAACAGAACCGTTTTACTTCCACCAAAAAGATCTTAGAGATGTAGTATATTGAGTCGAGAAGCGTACATCGAACAGTGTGTAGGAGTCACGAAAGTCAAAAAAAAGTCTAATTTGTTTAGCGGGAAGTTGTATTGTTAAGGTATATCGTTTCTTTGCAGGATCGCAGTTACCGTGTTTCGCACAGGGCGTGTCCACAGTCGAGACGATGCGTGAACGCTTTCACATGAATTTAACAGAAGAACAGTTAGCGAGACACGTTGTGAAACTTATAGACGATAGTGTTCAGTCACTGACAACAAGACTCTACGACACTTTTCAATATTTCACTAACGGAATACTGTAGCATAAATATAGGTGAATATTTTATAATTCAAATCAGAAAGTCTCGCCCAATCAAGTTTAACGTCAAAGAATAATTAGTCGGCTTGTTGGGTAGATAATGTCTTATTTTGCGTTTTTGAATTTGAGCGAAACGTTCATTCCACGATAAACCGAGCGGCTTTAACCCTAACCAAACGTTTTCTATTCTTTTACAATAAACCTCCTCGCTTAAAGAAATTATCGCACTGAGTGTTTTAAGTCATTCGTAGCATAGTAGCATGCACGCTAAGTAAACTAATTCAAATTTATGCAACATCAATGCCCTACACTTGCTATTAAGTTTTAGGACGAAATTTGAAAGCGTTCTTCGATTTCGTGACAGTCGATAAATTTTTAGTTAATTTTTTAAAATTTATCTCAGTTTAAAGAGCCTACGAATCGTCTCCAATCCTTGCGTACTCCATCTGAGAGCATATAAGAAGAACCTGCATTTGTAAACTTTTGGCTGACTTCATTATTTGTGTAAGCCATTAAAATAGAGAGTTGAGCTCAGACTTCGTAGTCTCTTTAAGTTTAATAATAATTTTACGTTGATATAGTTTAATATGTTACACCATTATTATTTATACAGTTTTATATTGAATTTTTTTCTTTCTCTTTTTAATACGTCATTTATCCGGGGTTTTTTTCTTTGTCGAGTTTATTGAGCAGTTTAACTAAAAATGTTATTTTAAAGGGTACCACATTTTTAATTTTTAGTGTCATTCAAATAATCCAGCGTCTTTTCATGCTTGCAAGTGCGATTTTATTACGTTCTTTTGCTTTAAACCGCGGTCAAACACACTATGCCTTCGTTACTACTGGTTTATATGTTTTGCATATAAATACGTGAGATGTTTTATGTGCGTATTAGGTTGTGCAAGTTCTTAATGTATTCTTGTTTTTATTCAATGAAATAATTATAAAAAACGTAGGGTATTTTCTAAATAAATGAATAAATTTATTAAAATGGCTTTAAAATGAAGTTGTTTTTTGATTGCCCAGACCACCACCCTCTCTCCTCCCTTCTTCGCGACAGGTATTTCCACATTCGCTCAATACGCTGTTAGCAGGAAAAGATAGAAACTTCTTCATCGTTCTGCAATTAGTATTTATTGATTCATAGACGCAGTCAATAGAGCAACCTCGATCCCAGGGCCTGTAGAGTTTTTGATATGAGGATAAAACGCAACAGGCCCTGCGATCGAGGTTGTCATTAGAGCACCAGTCGTAAAGTACAGACTTTCGTGAAGCACTGATGTGTGTTTTCGTTAGAATTTTGAATAAACCTGTTCTCCTAAAAGGGGTGTGTAATGGAACATGTACCCCGCCCGAAAGTTAACCTCAATTTAGTAAAAGCTTGGTGATCTTTTTCTTAGTCTTCCTAACTCCTCGTTACTTTAAGAGAGTTAATTTTCGCTAGAAATTGTTTTTTGAAAAAATAATTTACGCGAAGTTGCAAGACGTAATATTTCGCGAGAATTGAATTTCGTAAAAAAGGTATTTAGTATTTTTTTTCTCTCAGTTAATCGAAGAAAAAAATTTCGTGTATGTCGTTCTTTGAGAAGGAGGAAAAAAATCCAATTTTTGCGAAAATAAATACTAGCGAGTTTCGCAAATAGCGATTTACTCACTAATATCCTCGGTACCTTTTTTCGCTTTTTTTTTCACAAAAGCTCGCGAAATCCAAAAAGCGAATTTTTTATCAAATTTCTTTTAATGATTTCACGGTTTTTTCTTGTCCCGTCATATTTTCCAAAGTAATATATCCAACCTCGTTCCCAGGGCATTTTGCCTTGATGAAGCTGTCCGTTATAACGGCTCGGGCCACAAGACCCTGGGGACGAGGTTGTAATATATCTTCAAACAGTTAGCGCTGTATTCCACATACATGTCTTCTGTCTGATTAGGAAATCACTGCAACGAGGAGGTTACATTAAAGAGGGGTGTCATATCATTAAAAATATGATTTGTATTACCTTAAAGAAACAAATTTATGCGGAGATGTTTTAAAATTCGGGTATTAACAGCAATTTCTTCCGCAAAATTTTTTATTTCTGTATCTACAAAAATTATTACTGCATAATATTTCATTTTTCGTACTTCGTTTTTCTGTAGCACCTAAGCCCAAACTCGTCCCCAGCGCCTTTTGTCTCTTTTTTTTTTACTCGCCGTTTGCCTAAGCCATAAGTTCTTCGTCCTCATTTGAAAAAATAATTATTCCTAAAAGCTGTTAGGCCGAAACTCATTCTCCTTCTGCTTACTGAAACTTCAGCAGCCACAAAAATGCTTTCTGCAAAATGAAGAATTTTAAGACGACTCATCCGCAACAATAAGTTGCGCAAAAATTTCTTCCGCAAATAATTTTTTCGCTTAAGGTAAGCATATTATCATTTGATCAGGATACTATAAAACGATAAGGTTTATTTTACAACGAAAACGCTAGGTATTCTAAAATAAAGCGTTGGACATGCTGGGTATACAAGCAACTTACATGAGCCATGGAGGTAGAAATATTTCTACCTCCATGCATGAGCGAATAACTTTGAAAAAAATAATGAGGAGAAGATCTTTTTGAACCCCTGTTGTTTTTGCTGCTGTTGTTGTTGTTGTTGTTGTTGTTGTTGTTGTTGTCCTTAAACTTAGGCCAAAAAAGCAAAGTAAATTCTATCTTTCAGATGCAGTTAACATAATTAAAGATTTTAGTCAGGTTCTTTAGATTTTTGACACACAACCTCCATTTACCACCCACGACCTAATTTCCCTCACGTGTGTCACCAACAAGCAGATAGACAATGACAAAGAAAAATAATCTGATTATTTTTGTGGAGTTTTAAAACTGTGAAAGTACTCATTAAACTTTCGTAATCTACCCGTAAAACAAACAGAAACCGTTGAACAGACAATCTGTATGACGTCAGCAGCTCATTAGTGACACATTAATACTTTGAAATTTGAGTGGTTTTATCATAGATGTGAGTTCGGCATATGACTTTTAGATTGGTCTTGTTGTGTTTCAAAGTGGAGGCTACGATGAACTTGAACAAGCTGCATGCTAAATATTAATCTGTACGAAGTTCAATGACGTCAATAAAAATCATCCATCTTTTAAACAAGGACATTATGACTGGTTGTTCTGGTGACATAACTAAACAAGAAAATTTAATGTGAGAAATTTACTTGACTGTATCATTGTCTCCACCATAGATGCCGCTATGGAACTTTTGTGGCATTTTTAAGGCATTGCCGGAAATTGACCTTTTCAGAATTCTTCGTCTCCTTTTGTTAGTTCTTGGAAAAAGAACTTTGAAGAGAAAATCCGCCTTACTGTATGTCGCGGGTTCTCATTTAAACCTAAGACCAGCTTACAGGCGATGGTTAATAAACACCACTAAAATGAAATGGTTTGGAGACATTTTTTGCCAAAAGGGGAATACCTTTATAAACACTCCAGAAAAATACGTACCATTCGTTAGTTATCTGGTCAATTTGACAAGCTTATCACTTAAAGTGCGGAGGGGCGGGTGGAGGGGAAAGGGCTCGTCAATCTCTGAAGAAGTCATACTTCATTATAAGTTTTTGTAGTACTTTGGACTAAATCCTTAAAGAATTATTTTATACGAAGGTATGTGGCTGAGATTATAGCATATTAGATGCATGTATAGATTAAGAACAAAACATTGCGAGCATAAAATTACCCACAAAATAATAATTATTTGTTAGTCCCTTAAAATCTTCATCATCATCCGTAAAGTTGATTGTATATACTTCCCTATTAACTTTTCAGAGGAACACAAATAAGAACATCTTAATCTGAAAGGTACCAGCCGAACAAACCAAGCATTAAAATTTTTTGAATTATTCACCGTTTTCATCTGAAGCTGCTAAACATTCTTAATATCTTAATAAAAAAATAGATAAAATAAAGACCGTCGATACAGTGGACCTTAAGGGAATTAATTTTCGCGGTAACTAGTTTTCGCAGTATTCGCGAGAAATGTCTCTTCCTTTCTTTTGAATTTGGATATCAATCAAAATGGGCATTAGGATCAATTTCGCGAATTTCCACGAATAAAAAAACCAACGAAAAACAATCTACAGAAGATTGCATTTTTATTATTGTTGTTGTTTGCAATTACTTCCTGAAATTCCAAAAATGAAAGACGACTTTCAATAGCTACACTAAAAATGCCGAATGTGCCAACCTCGTCCCCAAGGGTTCTTTATTTACTTTTTTGAAAAAATCCTGGGGACGAGGTTGGTGAAATAAGGCCTTCTCTGAATATGGAAAATATGGAAGGGGAGGGTTAAAAGCCAATCATTCAGTGATGACGCTGTCCTTAAAAATTCTGGTCATGCTTTTATGCAGGTCAAAGTTCAACCACAAAGTCGGTGAGTAATTAAACAGTAAATGAAAATATTTTGGGAAGTAATCCAAATTGTTTTTAAGTGGCTTTCAAATTATTTCGCAATACACGTTTATTTAAGAAGTGCTGCACGGGCTTGTTAATGATAACGAATCGTCTCAACCTCGCCTCCAGGCTTTTTTTTATCTCTTCCTAAACATCAGACACAGTTGCTTTTGTTTCTAATCTGTCTAGTAAAGTTTTATTCTGGCCTGTGAAATGTCCACTAAACTATATTAACTCACTTGATTACTCATGTATAAGAGATGTTGGTGCGCCCAACCTTAATTAGGACTTTTTATGAAATCTGTGAGTTCAACAGGTATTTTTTTTCAATTTTCTGATCTTACCTCATTACACGCAAATCAAAGAATTTACGTCCTGGATTGTTCTTATTTTTTGATAAAATATAAACTTGGGTTTTACTTAGTTTTGAAAACAATAAATCAAGCCTAAAGTTGTTCCTTTCTTTTTCATATTGTTCGGCAAAATTCCAGGGTCGTGTTTTTATAAAATTGGTTTTATAAAAAAGCGCGTACTTGAATTATCAATTGCACCTGGGTCTATATACTAAAAGCCTTTTTCGCCAATATTGAGCTGAACTCAGAGAACTATCCTGGGAATGTGATAGTACAAGCGTTAAGAAAGAAGATATTTTCCAGACCAGCGCATGTTTTCTAACAATCTAATTCTACATGAGAAAAAACTGTGAATAGCCTCATTAAACCTTACTTTAAAATAAACAAAAACAGCTCTCGACAAATTGATGACGGTTGACATAACTCAGCTATTAGCACGATTTTTATGAGAATTTTAATTCATTCCCAGGCTTTTTGCATTAAACTTTGTCAACACAAAAACAGCCTTATTTTTACTCAAGGAACTGTAGATGTTAGCTTGTTTGATGTTGTCATTGAATAAATTGGGATGGTTTATCTGAAAGAAGGGAAGTGATTTCTTTAATGACTCGAGCGAAAAAGGTGTGTAAGGCTTGCGGTAATTCACAAAAATATGAACGAAATTAACTTCTAATAACGTTCGGGCTATGTCTTTACGTTCCGTTACCAAAATCGTAAATAATTTGCGGCTTCTCAATCTAGAATTTTGATCAAAAAAATCATGTGCAAAATTGCAGTGTCTTTGCCACGTTTAAAATGTGCGAGTCAAATACCCTATATTACTGAAATTTTAGAAAAGAAGTCAATGCTGACGTCAGCAACAATAAGCGAAGTCGTTTAATCAAACAACAAAATAAGATAAATTTAAGTCATAGTTGTAAACACCCGCAAATGGATTCCCATTGAAAATGCGAAAGAAAAAAAAAATGAAAATGTAATTTATAAATGTTTTGCCGTTTGTCATTTGTCATTTGTGGTTAGTGACCTGTGCAGTCAGTTTGTCCTAGGAGGACATCATCGTCCCAGGTTTGTCACGGTATTTAGAAAGTTTAAACAGCTGATATTCTTTTAAAACTTTTCCTTTTATCTATTTTATATTTATTTCGTCCAACATTGCAGCTATACTCTACTAAACAAAACTGTCAAAACGTGCTCTTAGACATCTTCAATACAATTGCTAAAATAATAAGAGATAATAAATACAATTTTTATTAGAACATATAAAAAACAGCAAGAATCGAATCGTAATCGATGAAAAGTACACACAATACAACATTAACAAACACAATATAAGGACAATGGCTGAAATTTGACAGATTTTTTTTTTCTGAAAAGGAACAGACAACAAACATGAACAAATACATCCTTTCAAGGTAGAAATTGTTGCAGAATCAATTGTTGCGTTTTTTTTTACGAAATAATTCTTCAGATTTCACATGAAAAATATCTATAACGTACCGCTGTCAATAAAAGGAAAAAAAAGAAAAATAAAGAAAAAACAAAAACAAAATTATCACATGTGAATAAAATATTTACATCTCAAACTGAACATATTAATGGAATAAAAACAGCTTTAGTTCTTATGACAGAAAAGTCTATTTCCCTTTTTTCCCACAGGATAAGTCAAGATTGAAAATATTTTTTTTTGCTTTCGAATAAAGAGATAAAGTTAAAATATGTCAAATTAATATTAATTTACGCTTACGTGTTAAAAAACTGAAAAGCTGATTTCGTGTGTCCATAATGAACAGTTAATTAAGTTTGACTTGACCCTTTTGTTTCATTAAAAAATACAGTGGCCACAACATTATCAACCAAGTTGGCAACGCATACCTTAATCGCCTGATCATCTGGGTTTTTTAATATTTGACAGGGTTTAACCACCTCCCTTTGAGAATTTACAAAATAATATTCAAATTATGCTGGAAAATAGTTATGACGTCAGAAAATTATTATAAAACACCGTATTTATTTATTGTGAAATTTGTACCTGACAAAAAGTAAAGAAAGAGAAGACCAGGCTTCTCTCATACATACAGAAGCAATTTCCATTGATACCTCCTTAGCTAGCCTGTGGTTTTATTTCGGCGACGAAACGACAATTTCAGTCTCTGTTCTAGTCTTCGTTAAGATTTTCGGGTTTATTACATTTCGGTCAAAAAAACCGAATTATATTTCATTGCTTCTTCGAAATAGTTGTGCAAACCAAGAATTACCCACGAAATAAACCTACTGCGCATGTGTACAAATATAGTGCGCATGCGAAGTAATCATAACACTGAGTTTAAAATCTCATCCTGGCGTAAATGCTACCCAGGTCTTGCTTTTTCTAATAGTTATCTGATTACATTCTCGTCCCCATCTCAAAACGGTCTGGGAACGAGAATGGTCGGATTATACAACTACATACAGCGATTTAACTAGAGATCGTGATTGACGTGCGAGATTAATTATTATTTTTTTTTTCCTTTTTATTAATTGTAAAATGACCACAATCAGTTTTAAAAAACACAAAATAATACGTCAAGATGACACTTTGACAAAAGAAAAAATGTTGCTAAGGAAACGAGAGTAATTTATACTTTACATTTCAAACATTACCCCTCATAAAATTATTGCTCTGGTATTTGCTCCAGTTCTCTAAAATCTCCAGGAGTTAACAGCCCTGTTCCAGGAGTTAACAGCCCTGTTCCAGGAGTTAACAGCCCTGTTCCAGGGCATTTTACATTTTTGATTAATTTGATAGCGCGGCCCCGAAATAACGGTTAAAGGGCCAAGAACTCTAAGGCGGAGGATGGAAGTCAATATTTAGGCATTAAATTCCTAGTATGTCAGTATGCAAATATAATCCACATATATGCACTGATATATGTTATTCGTCACATATATACACTTTTGGTCACACATATACATTGGTATATACTTGTCACATTTATACGCTAATGCTGGTCACACGTATACATTAGTATATACTCGTTACAAATATACACTATTACTAGTCACACATATACATTGGTATATACTCACCACACATATACACTTATACTGGTCACACGTATACGTTGGTATGTACTCGCCACATATACACTGATACTGGTCACACGTATACATTGGTATATACTCGTCACATATATACATTGGTATATACTCGTCACATATATACATTGGTATATACTCGCCACATATATACACTTATACTGGTCACACGTATACGTTGGTATATACTCGCCACATATACACTGATACTGGTCACACGTATACATTGGTATATACTCGTCACATATATACATTGGTATATACTCGCCACATATATACACTAATACTGGTCACACATATACATTGGTATATACTGGCCACATATATACACTAATATTGGTCACACATATATATATAGTCACAAGTTCTACAAAACGCTCACCAACTACACACCAACTGGCATTATCATATACAGAAAAAAACTGGAAACGAGATTACGCAGAGAAAACTTGTTATTTCGATACAGACAACGCCACTTTTAAGAGTCACTTGGTAGTCCATGATAATACCACCCGGCTTTTCATACTTTCTATAGCAACCACAAAAACGTTCTTAGGGCGATGATAGAATTTGCTCTATTGTTTTACACTTGTCATAGAAACAGATAAATCAAAAATCGTTACTAAATTTGATCAAAACGACGCTGTGTTTGAAGTTTCTTTATGAATTCAAATTGTCAACCAATTGTTGTTTATTTTTTTATTGGTTTAAATATTTCCTTTCGGTAACTAACGAAGAGTTAGTTACAATGGAGAACATAACAGAAAAAAAAGCAATTGTGATGGAAAAGTAAATATAAGAACAGTTTAATTATGCTAAACGTGATGCTATAGCGTGCGACTTTATAAAAAACTAGAGGCTGAGCTTCCAAAAAAGTAAAAAACTTTTAATACTGAATTTTTCCAATTTTTCATGAAATATCTTTTCACGAACTCTTTTTACATTGTGTGCGTACAGAGACAAGTCGATGTCAATTTCATTCAAAATATGTATAATTTTAAGAAACCAAGTAAAAAACTTTCAGTACCAAAATTACCAAAAAATAAAAAAAATGCCAATACTAGAGCCTTTCACTGGTCTCTTTTAATCGAGGCTACAAGTTTTCCTAATTAAAATTCACATAAAATTATTACGTTTTACTAAAACATAATCAAAATTTCCAACTCAGTTCTATAACTTCAGGGGGTGAGCGGGCGTGAGGGCCAAGATCATATACTCTCTCTAATCCCCACGACACTCACACCCACATACACTTTTTCCAGAGATAGCTTAGATACTCCCGAAAACAATATTTTCTAGGTTCTAACACAGTAAAACTTGTTTAGCGTTTAGAGGAACTTCCTTCAAAGTCAAAATTCAAGAATGTTCAAAATTTCTTAAATTTTAACAGTGGGACCTATTTAGTCATTATATTGGGCCTCCACTTTTAAAATAAATTCATAGTATAAACAAGTCATCTGTCTCAGATCCATAAGCCGTGAAAAAATCAAAAAGTCTGCGTAGGAAATCGACATTGAAACTGATTCATCTGTACCAAATAGCGCAATAGTAATTTTTTATAAGTTGTTTGTTATTACTTTAAAAGTTAAACGAATTTTATTAAAACATTTTTTTATTACAATAAAACTATCGTGACCACAGAGGTTTTTGTGTCTGCTCTGTGATACTCCAATAATCACAAAACAATCAATTAAACTGGGACTGAATGATCGAGACAGTAATTGCATATCAGTATATTTTGATAAAAAATCACGAGTGCTATAGTGGAATTAAACACTCGATATTATGTCAATTCGTTCTCATGCTCTTTTTCGCCAAATAATATTTAAACCCATTTTATAGAAGGCATGAATAAGCCATTAAGAAAAAAGCTAATAAACTTTATTTCGACTAAGGTATACGGTCCTTAAAGCAAGTTGGAAGACATGTTTTTGTTCTCATTCCCTGTGGATAAATGTCTCTTTATATATACAGAGCACTGGGTACAAGGTTGTGAACATCTATAATGCTTAGGAACACCTACCATAAGTTATAAAAATAACGAAGTGTCGAAATCTGTTCAATGAAATAAAATGGAAAATTTGAACCAATCAGAAACAATGAAATGGCACCATTATGAAATTTAATGAATAACAATATTAACAGAGAAAAGAACAAAGAAACTATTTAATATATCTTAAACAAATATTTAATATTTTTAACATTAATTTGGTATAATTTGAGAAACTTATATTTCTTTCACTCTTCGTTAATTTTTGTCTTTAAATAAAAAGAAAAAAAACCCACGAAAAAACACGCACAAAAACATTGTTAATACTTGCTATGAATCTTTATAAAAGTGAATATAATTATATTTTATGAAAATAATTTCTTTAAAATAGGAAATATTACCAGAAATTATAATTTTAGTCGTTAATTACAAAGAATTAAACTTTTTTTATTTTAGCAAATAAATATAAAAATTAATTGCAAATATATATTTTATATATTTTGCAAAGATCAAAAAGGATTGAATACTTTTTTTTGAAGTTTTCCCGACATATGTCTGATTATAAAAAATTATCATTATTAGTTTCTTTTGAATAGAACGAACATGTTTCTATTGTTCTGGGTGTCAAAAATCAGCCAATAGATTTTCAATGACCTCGTTTTTTCGCTTCATAATAAAAATATCATTGTTCTTTTGTTTTGAAAGTAAATGTAATCAGAGACAAGGTTTTACCATCTTAATTAAGCTGCGCCCGCGATACCATAATAATTTTCTTTATTTTGTTGCTAATTGCATATGGGTCAGCGGTGTGTTACTGTGAAACAAAAAAAATATTAAGAGCGGTTTTTTTTTTGCTGTAATTAAGTAAAAAAAAATTGAATAGGAGAGACAGTATTTAGAAACATTTTTTTACATATATATACATACAACATTTTTTTTTAAAAAAAATAAAGCTTAACGAAGTATATGCTTATTAAAGATGTTATTGAAATGATTTTTTCATTTAGAAAGAAAATTGATCAAATTAAGTGCTTGTTCTTTTAAATTTGTTTTGCTTTGGGAATTTAACAATATATAAAAGTTTTTTTTTTAATTTTGCTATTTTTCTCAAATAAAGTAATTTATTATAATAATTACAGACTTCATTAGTTGGAAAGCATGCATTTATTATTATATACAACCTTTAGGTTAAATTAGCTGGAAAAAAAATCGCAGCATTGATTAGTTAATTTTCAAATTTACTGCCAGTGAGAGGAAACCACATAATTAGAAGACGGAGAGAGAGGAAGAGATATCTTCTGCAGAAAAGAATACCAACAAAACAGGTCAGTTTTTTTATCATTCTTTTTAAATGTTATATATTTTTTATATCATTTTATTTCGACTTAATACATAAAAGTTATTATTATTATTATTAAACGCGGGATATATTACAGACCAGATTGAAGAGTGTTATATACAAAACTATGATAATTTTTGTTCAAAACAATAATCACCAACAAGATAAAGTTATTAAATTCAAAATTTCTTCTTGATTAGAAAAGAAAATTTTAATTTCAACTGCAGCTGCAACTAAGGACACGGTTTTTGTTACACAACATGAATTTGGCCACCCATGGTACATGCCTTCACCCCAAGGTTAAGGTGGTCCTATACCTGAAAATCACAAAAAAATCATTTTTTTAATTTTATCGTTTTTATACATTTTGGTATGCGTAGAAAACAGTGGCATAGTTCGTTTTTTATGAAAAAACCCGGAAATTGCTCTATTTCGTTATCAAAAATTAGTAGTAGTGTTCAAAAATCAAAAATTCTCCTTGGATACGGCCTTAGCAACGTCTTTTCCTCTTCTTATTTGGCCTAAAACTTAGTTTTTACACCAAACCCGGGGTTTCATTTTAATCTATGGGCCTTGGGTTGTCAGCAGTTGTTTCGAGGTATAGCTAAAAATGGAATAAAAGCGTGTTTGAAGAGTGTGTTGTTGTGGAGAGATTTGGCTTGCCTTGTTCCTAGTATACTTATTAAAACAGTATCTCATTGGTGTATAAATAAAGTGGGAAGCTTTTTATCATGTTTATTATGTTGGAATGTATTGGTCACATTCATAAAGGAGTTGATGGACGCTTGCGAAAACTAAAGGCAACAAACAAAGCTCTGCTATCACATGGAAAACCCTTAGCTAGCTAGCTAGCTAGGTGGAAAAGGAAGACTCACAGAAAAAGTAATAAATTAGCTGCAAAATTATTTTGGTATAGCTGTTCGTCAGTGCACTGGTACATCTGTGTATCAACTGAAGAAGGCAATTAGTGCAACATTGTACCATTGTTCTCGTGCATTTGATTGGTACTTCAAACATCGAATGTGTCCACGTACTCTGGTAATAGCCGGTATCACTATCAAGCTGACCGATTGAATGGCACAAGTACGTATAAGGAAACACCTGGCTTACCAGTAGCAATTCGTGAAGCCATTAAACCAGTGTTTTTTATCTTAGTGACAACAAGCTACTGAGCAAATATTTGCACGGTCAGACTCAAAACAACAATGAGTCAATAAATGGTGTCATTTGGAAGCGTTGCCTGAGGATGTTTATGTTTGACGTAGTACCATAGAAATGGGTGACAAAAAGATAAAATGTAGCATTTGAATAGAGTTTTCATTGACATTAATATCTAGTCATCATAAATAAAGATTTTTGACATAACAGCTTCATAGTTACTGTAAATCTGGCTTAAAGAAATGAATTGAAACCGGAAAAATATGTTTTCGAAACTTTAAGTCGCTTTTTCTAATATATGCTTTTTTCAAACGCTGCGGTCAATAACTTTTTTCCACTTTCATCAATTTATCTGAAATTTTCAGGGAATGTTTATCCATATAAAAGACAGGTACTGATTGATTTTGGGTATGTGATGATTTTTCATTTGTGAGTTATGGACCTAATTTTTTTGAAATTTAGGCAATTTTTTTACCCGAAAACTCAAATGCGCATAAATAGGTATCCATTTGACCTTTTGTCTTGAATTTTAATCAGTACCTGTACTTTCATGACATGAATAAGTAGTGAAAAGTTGAAGAAGGTATCTTCACTATTTCTTGAATTATTGACCGCAGCGTATATAGTACTTTTTTGGCCCCGATGGACCGAAAAACCATGATCAGAATATAAAAAATTATTTTTTAATTTTTTATTGTATTTTATACATGTAATGGTACATTCAGTCCAAAAATAAAAGCACACAATGCAGTAAATCGGATTTTAGCATTTCAGGTATAGGACCACCTTAATTTTAAACCTCTCTAAAACATATTTTTTATTTTTGTCATTTTTTTCATTTCTTCTTATTTTCATAACGTTTCAACATTGGCCAGCCGGGTGTCTTTGATCAAGTGAATGAGTAAAAATAAACCTTTTATACCTTAGTTCCCAGGCCCTTTTTAGCGGGCATGTCAACTGTAACCCGAGGATAAAGTTGCTTTGCTCTCCTTCGCATGAAACTATGTGGAGCTAAACGATTGATTGTTGTGACACAAAATATGTACAATAATTTTTTAAAGGTTCATCAATTACCACAGTGGACGAACTTGTAATCCTATGCGTAGGTTTAAAACAACATGTTCCCCAAACTAGTTATTTTCTTATCTCGGGCTACCAGTAGGCATGTTAAGAGAGGCATGGAAACTAGGTTCTAGAGAACAATACACTATCAGTGATAATTTAAAGAACGTGGGTCGAGAAATTCTTAAACTATTTCATTAGTAGAAAACAAACAAAGTAACATGATCGTACGGTTTGTGTTTATTTGCGTAAGGTCTGAAAGCAACTGCTGAGTAATTCTCACACCGTCAAGCAGATAGATAAAATGTAATTCAAAGCCTCTTTCCACTTTTGTTTAATTGTCCTCCTCTCTTCAAGTGAAGTAATCTGTTGTATAAGAAACGTTTCCTCGATTTTATCTTTAATTAGAGAGATTTTCACACTTTTTTCTTGTGAACAGTACTTTTCTTTTCAATATTATCCTCTCAAAGTCTATTTGTTTTCACACAACTTCAGCTAAATTTTCCCTGCGAGATGTATAAGTTGAAATTAAGGTTTATATGGTGACTTCGCCCCTGAGCCGTTATTGCGTATCAGCCACCACTAACGAATTCGTTAAAATAGACGAAATGACCTGGGAACGAGGTTGATGTTACCTTATTTTACGTTCTTCGCCAACCTTGACCCTAACAACTTTTTACACTGGCTATTTCGATGGAATTATCAGAAAGCGGAGATTCGTAGAGAAGCAAATAGTTCTGAAGACCAGGTTGCGTATGCGCAGAAATATACAAGCATTCTGGTAGGAATATAAGAAATAAATTCAATTTTGTAGCACGTTTTAACTGTCACTTGATCAAGGATCGAATAGATAGCGGTGGGATTTTGTTGAATAAAAAAGAGAGAAAAGGGACCCTAGAATACTATGTGAACTAAGAGAAAGGATACTAACATGAGAAAAAAAGAAATAGGTAAGGAGCATAAAAGGATACCAAGAAAAATGATAAGACTCGTTTCAGGGTTTCTTTCTCGTTCAAGCCGGCTTTCCATAAGAGAAAGCGAAAAAGAAGCTCTGGGGACGAGATTTGAAAACATAATTAAAAGCATTTTCCTGTGATACCCAAAGAAGTTACCCAACCGCGTTCATCGGACTTCTGTGTTGGTTGAGTAAAACCCACACAGCATACGGATTGTTCCAGGCAACATGTTAAACACCACTTAATATGCCATCCTCGTCCCAGGGTTTGTTGCCTATGTCGAAGCCGCTAGCGCTTAGTTGGCAAAAAAGGCAAAAGCCCCTGAGGACGAGGTTGTTAATATGCATAACTATGTCGATACAGCCGTGAAAAAAATGTTTATTGGGCAACAAGAGCAAAAAACATTCTCGTTCCCAGAGCTCTTTGAGATTAAAACCTAGAGCTTTGGGGTCGAAAATGAGCAAACAACGCATGCGCATTAGATAGACATGCATCACCGTGTCAGTGTTCAAAGCACGAGAAAGAAAACGTCAGCTTTTGTAAACATAAATAATTAAATGAAGCAAATAATAACTTAAAATAACTATATGTTTATCATGGTTAGATCACACCCAATTGAGGTTTGGCTACACGCAGGTTGGTTGGCTCCCAGGGCTTTTTTACTTCTAGGATAGAGGTGGGGAATTAACGATTGTGTCCACCGGAGCGGTTATCATGGTTTTGTAACTGGTAGAGGGCAAGGCGATTGGTCCCTTTTCTCAAACACTCCGTCCTTTATCATCCCACCCCGTCCCTTGGTTGCTACGGGTCCGGATATGCAAGGAGTTGCGTTTAAAATGAGAAGGAGAGAAGAAATGCAAGAAAATTAAAATTTATTTTTAGCATGATTAAACATATGTCAAATACAAAACATATAAGCAATATAAAATCTCTTACAAAATAATAATAATAAATTAAAACAAAATAATAATAATAATAATAATAAAGGAACATCAAATAACAGTAAAATAAGTAAGAAACTTTGCAATAAATAACACGTTTGGCGGAATGAACATTTGGAGCTGAGCCTTGCCCGGCAAGGACTTGATTACGTTTATGGGGAAACACGATTTAAAGAAATGCTAGATTAAGGTTACAGATGGTTCTAACAATTCGCAAAATATTCAACAAATACCTTAGCAAAGAAAGAGAAAAACATGTCGAAAAAATGTGCGTCACCTAGAGAAAAATTCGTCACACTTGTCCAACATTTTTAGTCCGATAGGGTATATATGAAAGCAAATTTCAGGGCTCTTCCTGAAAAGCAATTGAAACAGGGTCAGGTTTTATAAGTTTCTTAAAAAACTCTTGGAAAGCAACCTTGAACCTAGGACTTTTCTTACGTCTATGATATGTGCCTGCCAAAGTTGTAAAAGAGCCTTTGTGAGCTCCAGAGCAAAAAGAGTCAAACGAAATTAAAACAACTAGGAAGAGTTATTGTTAAAAATAAGTAAAAAAGCTTAGCTGACATGATAGAAAATGATGAACTGTTTTAAATAAAACCCGTGAGCGAAACGTTTCGTGTAAACTTGTCTCATGGGTTCTAAACATCGTTTGGTGTAGTAGATGGGTTTTGGGTCCGCAGTTTAGTACAAGATATAACAACATGGTAACCGATCTGTCATTTGTAAACAGTGCCATGTGCTTCTTTTGTAATAAATGGTAAAAAGTATGCAGGGTAAGTTTAGCTAGCTTTTCTTTCTAAAAACTTTAGCATGTTTGTATTTAAGATATTCGTAAATTTTGTTTTATAAAAAACTTAAACTTTTATGACCTTTTTTGGACTGCTCGTGATAGCTACACATTTTTTACTCTCTAAATTCGGAATTGATTTCGCCAGCTTGTTACATAACTCATATACGAACACCAGAAAAGATAAATAGGTAAACCAAAGTCTTAACTTTCTGATCCTTTTCTGATTTTAATAGCCCTTTAGTTAGTCAGGTATAACTGCTCCATCTAAGCCATGGCTCTTCCCCTGAAAATACTTCCCGCAGGACGGGCTGCTCTCCTCTGTATATATGTACAACATGGACTTTTCACGGTTATTTTTTCACAGTAGAAATCTTAATTAAACAAAACTTACAAGAAACATTTGTTAAAATGTAACTAAATAGAACAGATTAATCAGTATCTCAAAAATATCAAAGGTTTGAAGATGAAAAAAAAAGAATTTCTTGAAAAATCTAGTCTTGAATTTATGAAGGTTTGTTCACAAAAACGACATGCTTGTGGCATGCGAACACCATTTCATAATGGCTGCTTCATCTGAATACTGGCCCTTGATTGGTTTAACTAGTTTGTTGGTCGTATCAGAACTGGGGCAAGGAGTCTTCTATGACTTATGTAGATCCCCCTAACGGTCTCGAAATGCAGTTAAATAACTTTTTAAAAAGGTTTATTGAAGTGGCAGACATTTATTTTTCTGGTAGACTGTTCCATTCATTAATAACCTGAGTAACAAATGAAAATTTTCTTTTATCTAGTCTACTATGAGGCTTCCATTTCTTCATACCACCGTATGTGATCATTCTGATTGACACGATAAGTCTGTATAATGCCTCTTGAGTTTTCCATACTACTTTTTACCAAGAAGTTTATTTCCTGGTTTACTTTGCGATTTTTGTACATGCGCACAAATATTCTGGTAGGTAAAAAAGTAGAACCATAACTTGACTTCTGTGGTACCTTGTTTACATTTTCTACCTACAGGAATAAGTGTACAGGGATAAAGTGCCTGCAGGAAATTCAAATTTTACTTGTGACATGATTAATTAATTAGATTAATCAAATTTTGGCCAGTATATATACTTATCCATTTTTATATGCAAAAACCTGAAAGTGATTTTGTAAACCCTATACATTACCAAGAGAAAATAAAATTAGAATACCAAATTTTTGCCCAAGCCTAATTTATATATATAGATTATATATGGTATTTTTCCAAAATCAGCAAGAAAATAATTACACTGATTTATTCCATTTGTCTCATAGTATAATTGTGACAAATTTTATGTCATTAATATCAGAATTTAAATATGCCTAATTATTAGTCTTTGTATTTCTTCTAATTTGGAGAATTGTTCATTCCAGTACTTTCTTAGTTATTAAGTTACCTTCAAGTCCAAGTAAAAAATTGTTAATGTAATGTGTACACGAAACTGTATGCTTTATAAATAATTTTTGTCTTTCTAATGGGAAAAATGATATGTTGAGACGATTTGTATAATATGGGAGCATATAATGGTAAACATTGTGTTCACCTAAAAGTTTCCTGCTCCTAAAAAAACAAAAAAGTGTAAATGATCTTTAAGTTAAATCTTGATTTAATTTTATTGGTATATATATATATACATATTTGTAATGTCAATAAGATGTATACATACTTTTTGGAACATTTTTTCTCCAAGTTTGGATTTAAATCTTCAGCCTTTTTATTTGTTTGCTAAGAAAAGCTAAACAACATTTTTTTGAATTTCTTATATTCTTAATCTGCCAATATTAAATTTTCAAATCAATAAATAAAGTTTTCTATAGATCTTGTTTGATTTGGATTTAATTAAAAGATAATGAAGTAATAATTTATTCTCTGCTTTGTTTCTTTTCTTTTAATTTTTTTTTTAATTTTGAAAATTCTCTGATTTGAAATCTTAAGTACAAACATATGGATGTGTTTAACAAAAACGAAATATTTGTCTCTGGTTAAATAATTTTTATGTAAGTTTCATATATTTTTATTTTATACTTTTCATTTGATAGTCTTGTATGGTGAAATAAAATTAATATTTTTTACAACTTGTATTTCTATTTTTGAATATGTTATGTAGGAATGAATAAAAGTATAGTTTTAAGAACTGTTTTAAATTACTTTATTATGTGAAGTTGTATTAGATTTTGTTGCATTCGTTAGTATTTTACATGAACCCATAGCTCTGCTATTTTTTTGTGTTTTTAATGCCTCAATTGTTCAACATTTTGACTTGATAGATAGATAGATAGATGTGCATATTTTACATGGCTAGCCTCACAAATATCGAGGGATATACCCTGTCTATTATTTCCAGGAGGGGCCATGGCTTAGATGGAGAGTCCTAGAGTATTTAATACTCATTTTGAGCTACGCAAACCCAATTAGGGCCCGCGCTCTACTAGACAACTCCCGGCAACATCCAACGGCCCACACAGTGAGCCATCTGCCCAATTTCCCTCACATGGCTTGGGTTAACCCGGGGTTATGGTAACATTCACTCGCCCATGTTGAATCGCCGTCAAGAGGAATCGAACCCCGGTCTCCCGCACAGAGTACGAGAGCTATAACCACTAATCTACGGCAACACAAATTACCTTAATCAAGGCATTATTAATAATTTATGTTGAATAACTAAATTAATTCGACTAGCTTTGAATTTAAACATGCCCAAAAAAGCTTTTATGTCAATCTGCTTTTGCGCAACATTTTAAGCACTTGGTAATTTCTTGTTTAAACATTCTCTCTTTTTTAAAGAAAACATAGAAGGATCATGTGCATGTTAGTGAGGAGATTAACAATTTTAAAAAGCCTAGAACTAGCACTCCATGTAATAGTAAGAAAACTAATATATACATCTTTGTAAAATTTCTTATACACTGATTTGAGAGAATGCATGCTCCAGTAGTCAATTTCTCCACATTGCTCCACGCCTTTAAATAAACAAAAGAAAGGTTCCCCAAAATGACAAATTATCTAAACTGTGTGACTTATGATCACTTATTTTACCATGTTTTATAAGAAACTTAGTGTAATTAACAAATATTCAAAACTTTTACAGAACAAACAACTACAGCAACAAACGATTGTATTTTTCCAGTCCTTAAAAAACACCTTTAGAAATCACTACCTTTTTATCACCAAATCTCAATTGGGTTAACAAATCCATTAGGGAAATTTTGGGTACTGTACACTATAGTTAAATTTTAGTAAAACTGGGTTTGCTAGGGGTTTTTTATAATACAAATGTATTTATGTTGTTCAATGGAATGGTTAATGGTGGGTGTTGAATCTAAAGACCCTTTTTTAAATAGAGGGCCTAAATTGAGCACTTAAAGTATGACGGTATTTTAGCTTATTTCATTTCCTTTGTCGACAAGATAATCAATTTCTATGCATATAAAACATTTATTACATAGTTGTGGACACATCCCCATATAAGGAAATGTTAAAATTAGATGTGACATCATATTCACTCACAACATCCTGTCATGTCCCTTCTAAACCTGTAAAGTCCTATTCAATTTAAACTAATTATAATTTGGTTCTTTTTAATGTTTTCAATAGATAATTTTACTGATGAGTGTAATCATGATAAGTTGTAGAGATTTAACTGTGTGTGTTCTCGTGAGTTATAACAACCAGCAAAGTAACTAAAAATTAAATGGTGAGTCTTCATATTTTGACGTCTGTATTTTTGCAAAGTTTTGAACTTTTTTGGAGTAGTAAGGGGTGTCCCAGGGTTTGAATGACAGTATGTTTTTCACCAAAGTCGAGATGCACATGGAAAGATCAGTGAATGCTCGGTAAATACTTGGAAAAGCCAAAAAAATGTTTGGAAAAATTTGAAGCTATTGTTTACAACAGCGCTATTATCAATCTGCAAATAAAAATGATTTTGTAAAATTTCATCCTATCTTGATCATTGTAAATACACTAGCTCGTGAATATGTCCAGTGTAGGTAGGTGTATAATATTTTGAGAATGGCGAAAATATATTTTCTTTTTGAAAAGTAGCTATGGAAAATCAGGGGAATTTGAGGACATTTGACAGTGTCGGCGGATTCTTGTCAAAGGATCATTATTGTATTATTGTTTGATATATTGTGAAAATATATAAAATTTCAAAAGTTGTTTCCAGCAAAAAAGTTTGAGACCATTGCCTCAAATTAATTCTGTGTGTGTGTGTTTGAGTTTGTTTTCATTGTTTCCTGATTTTTTAATTAGTACAATTAACAAGCCAACCTCATTTTAAATGTCTCATTTCGTAATTTTTAAACCGGGCATGGCACAAATTCAAACCACTATATTCTTGTACGCTGCGTAGCTATATATGTCTGATATCTTCAGTGATTAAACACTAATTTTTAAACAAAGCGGCGGAGAGTCCCACAAATTGTGATCTTTGTTGGAATGTTGAATTATCTTGTCTCAATCCGCTTCCATGTATTAGCTATATATTCACCTTTATTTTGTAAAAAAAACTTTTGATTAAAATTTCCAATAGTATTGTATTGATGCTGGAATGTTTTTGCGATAAAAAAAATTAGTTTCCTTTGAGTAGTTTTGTGGGCAAAATAAATTTTGTTATTTAAAACGCCGAAAGAATAAGAATTTAGTAAGTAATTAACGGTAATATTACCGTCACAGATACGTATAACTTGGATGGCTCCAAATGGGTCGACAACACTACATTTAAAGTGCGCCGGAGTGAGGACTCGAACCCGAAACCTTAACGATTGCAAGCCGAACGCGCTACCACTACACTATATCCACTGATAATTTCATAACAAAGTAGTGATATGCAGCTAGTCTGTTTTGCGCACTGCACTCCTACGCGGTGATGAAAAAAATACTGTCTTGTTATCAAAGATACTCCGATCTTCTAATTATTTTTTTACAGGCGACCATTCAGTAGCAATTTCCCTATAATTGTTTGAATGTAATTGCTATGCTGTGACCATTACTTTTCTCGTTTTAATTAAGAAAACGTATGATGTTCTTAACGAGCAATAAGCATTTAATTAGTGATAGTTTTAATTAAGTCGAATAAAAAAATACATGGTTTCTATCTCCTTGTGTGTAGCTTGTTTGAAAAAATAAATTATTACAGCCTCGTTCCCAGGATTCCTTGCCTTTTTTACATTGGGACAGAAAAGGAGGTTGACATTATCAAACAAAATTGATTTTTACTAAGCTGTCCTTTCAAAACTGAGCATTTCCATTTTAAAATAGTTAAAATAGTCAAGCTTCCAATCAGCTTAAAATCCACCTGCGGTAAAGTTTTTTTTTAAAGGTAATAATGTTACTTCTATTATTATGTAACTTTACCCTTTCACCAGGGGCCATCAGAATGTTACTAGTAAAAATAGTGTTTTTAAACATTTAGTGTGCAAATGTGAATATTTAGGATGTTAAATATTTGTTAGCTGGATTTAAACGCGCTTTGACTGCATTTTTTGATTACTCCAGTTGTCAATATGTGTGGCAGTGACACCCAGAGTCATCGTCATTGACAATGTATGTATCATTTCTTTTTATAGTCAATGCATTTTTGGTCATGACTTCAACTTCGGGTGCATGATTGAACATATTTCCAGCTAACAAAATGAAAGTAAATTTAACAGGCTGTCTAAATTTTCGAGTTTTGCAATCGTCACACGCAATAGAAACCACGTCAGTTATCGCTTGTCTGTGTAAACCTTTATTTTACAGCTTGACTAATCTGGTCTTATTATGTCCAGTCTAATTATTGCAACCAAGCGCAGTCCATTTTATATGACTAAGCAAGGCAATTGAATACTTTATCATGGTTTATTTGGCTGCAGAACAATTAAAGATTTGTCTCAATTATTGCAGAGTTTTTAATGGAGTTTGTAATTATCATTAAGTTACTGGGGTGTGTTGATGCTTTTGATTAGACATGCATGTTTGTTCATTAGTGTGGTGAATTTTTAAATCTCCGACTAGAAAAATTTAACAGGTTTGGCTAAATATTTTTTTATATATATCTTTATTTATTTACATATTTGTTATTTTAAATTTAATATTTGGATATATATTTTGATTAGCTCCAAACAATTTTTTTAATATTCAGAAGTTGTACTGCATATGCATTTTCTTTTTTCTATTTACACTAGTTTTTATATTTATTAACATACTTATTAATTCATCTTATACCTCCATAGAAATACATATTTCTATGATATAACTCGTCGAAATTATCAACAATCATTACACATGTCTGAGTGTCATAAACTTTTTTATCTGGAATTTTCAAATTCATCTGAAAAAAACAATCCCTCAATATTTGTTAAATTTGGAACATATTTCTGATCGTTTCGAGAGTTTCAACATTAAAGAATTAAGTGTATTTTATTTCGCTCTCTGTGTTAGGGTGAAGTCTTTGCACGGAGTAGCAAGCGCAGCCAAATTGCAACACAAATTAAAATTTATAAAGCAGTGACTTCTATTGGTAAAAAAGTTACACGCGTTTTTTTATATGTCAAAGTTGTAGGTACAGTAGAATTTAGTTCTCAAATAAGTAATCCGAAACTCAAAATCTGAAAATATGCTGTCATGGATTTTAATTATTAGTTCCATCCGCTTACAGTGCTAAAAAAGTGTGCTTTTTTCGTTCTTTATGTTAGATTGTATTTGCCCGTTTTCAATAACGAAATGGGGTATGGTTCTTTTTAATCTTTTTTGTACTAAAGAAGTAGAATGGTTTGAAACACGCGATAGAGGAGTATTAAATACATCTGACTTAAATTTAGGACAAACATTTTTTCAATTATATTTCACAATGTGAACATTCACACTTAACGCTTTCCAAAACACATCTAAATACTGCTTTTATCTGTCATGCAGCGTTACTTCATTTGTGGTATTCGCATGACCCGCTCCCCCCTACCAGTCATGCCGTAACATTTTTTTTAGTAATTTAAAACTGTCTTTGTACTTCTTTATTGGCGATGTCACCGCAGCTTTGAGCTATAGCTAAAATTCTCGGCAATTAATTAGGCAAATAGATTAAATTATGTTGCTTTGAAAAGGGATTTATGTTAATTCGTGTTTTACCATTGGTAGATTTATCTTCTAGTTAAAAATGTTTAAATTGCAGACATAAAAGAAATGACGGTTTTGTTATTGGACGGTAATTAATGTGCGTCTATTGAATTACGTATGTGAGGGATTATAGTTTAAATATAAAATATGCGGAAAAAAACTCGATTGAAATGTATGAATTTCTAAACAAGCTCAAGAAACCCGTGAAAAGGAAGTTCAGATATATACTAAACACTTTCATAAGTTGACACTACTTTTGAGTAAATTTAAAAAAAACCAAAATATTCTTTGATATTAGTTTAAAAAGGTTTAGTAATAATCAAAACCTTCTGCGACAACTGTTAGTACGTCGATATTTTCCGACTTGCGCGCCAAATGCGTAACAACAAAAGTAGTACACATTTGTTGTTAAAACGAAGGGTCCAATTCTAAGAGTTTCGTACCCTCCATAGCAATTTTAATTTTAAAAGTTTCTAAATGTGTTCTTCAAATAAGTTATTTTTTATCGAAAAAAAAATTAAAGAATTAGAAGCCAGTAATTACGATAAACAAAATTATTTTGCTTTCGGTCAAGAGCTAGGTTTCTTATAAACCGACCGGTTTTTAAATTACTCAACGGACCAATACAGTGCATTTTTTTTAAAACGCATCAAATTATTTTGATTTAGGTGAAAAATGACCAGCAGCGAACCGAAGATAGCGCCTGAAATCATTTTAAATCTGAAAGACCGACTCAAGCATGGTCAAAATGTTACAAAGATCTTAGAAAGCCAACTTGATACTGCCCAACAGAATATTAGCTTGCTCCAGGGACAAGTTCGACTCGCGAACGAGACCATACTAAACCTGAAGAAACACTTTCAAGAGACAGAAAAAATATTATCTCACCTGGTGTCGCCCAATCAGCAACCTTCTCAGAGCTCCTTTGAGATAGAAACGAAAGACTCGGATACAGAATCCTCCCAAAAACATGTTGACAGCACAACGAGATCGCCATTGCCAGAAGCAGCAGTCACCACCAGCAGATCATTTGACGAACGAAACGAAAAATCACCTTATGCTATACAACTCAAGCAAGTCCTTGATGTGTTAGACGAAGAGCCGAAAAGACCGGTACTGGTTCACCGTCCGGATTCAGCCAAGGATTGCAACTGCTTGGATTGTCAGACAACTCGTAAACAATACGTGGAGTGTGACTACGAAAGCAGCTCATGTTCGAGCGAACACTATCGCAGAAAAAGCGACGAGTCGTGTAAAGTAAAACCAAAAAGTAGCGGGCACAACCACCACAATACATCTCCTAAAGCCTACTCGAGAAGTGAATCACACAGCAGTCACTCACTTTCTTATTCTCAGTGCTCTGGTCCCTGCTGCGCCAATAGTGATCGATACAAGATGATGGAAAAGCCTTCGACGCCTGTTCATTACGTCAGCATGCGTTCGTCATCGGGAAAGCACGGAGAACGTCATCACCATGGCCACTGCAGCGATAAATGTCAATGCCACTCGTACGTCAATTATGTGCCGTATGGTTATCGCGTTGTTGAAGGCAGGCCAGGAATGCCTGACTCCATGCCACCGATGTCGCCGTCCACTCGTCGAAAGCGTTCATACGCGCCTGTTCTACCAGGAGAGGAGCCACCACATTTAAAATACACGAAAGTGAAGCGCATTGATGGTAGCAAGCTAACTGCACAAAAAGTATTACAAGGTGGATTTCCTTTTTATTTTGTAAACATTATTTTGTTTTGGATTCATTTTGATTTTGATAGTACATTGACTAGCTGTGTATTCTTTGCTGCCACATAGCGTTCCACCGTAGAGGATAAAATAAATGCCAAAGGCGAAATAAAAGTACTTTTCGGACAAATGCACAGGCAAAAGAGTTTAATAAAAATTCTGTCACGACCATTATAAAAGCAGAACATGCAGGGGATTTGCATTTTTTCACCCTTTTAGTATTTTGGAAAATGGAACGTTGAGTGTGTGTTGATGTTTGTGGTGTATCTAAAAATGGGTGCTGCAGAATTTTTTTTAGTTTACTTTAAGTCTCTCATCTTGTTACTGGAGTCAGATATTGAGAGTCTTACGGACCATCTCCTGAAACAACCCCTTTTCTTAACATGAACGCGTGGATATAAGGTTCGGAAGTTTCATAAATGCCCATATCGTTTATTTTAAGAGTTTACGGTGTATCGTTAACAAATAAACAATGTCAAAAAACATGAAATGTTTTTTTAGATTTCACTAAACGACGTTTTCTGCCTTACAATCCGAAGTACGACCTAGATCTGCTTATCGTCCCACCCCCTTTGCCCGCCATGGATCTTATACAGAGCGTCAAAGCCCATTCAGATATTACTAAAAGTAATTCGGAGACACATTTGTCGTTGTTGCCATCTTTGTACAAGAACGGTCACGAAGAAAACTCGCTTGAAAATTTGAACGTTATCGAAAAGAGCAAGGAAATTTTAAAAAATGGCAGCAATAACAGCGGTAACAACATTTTATGTAACGACAACAACAACAACAATGAAACAAGCAATTTTTACGCTCATCCTTTTAAAACAACAAGTCTTCCGAAAACACTATCGACTATAAAAGAGGAACGGAACGACGGCCGTAGTAAACTCGAGGATCATATCAGCAAACTTCGAAAGGATTCGACACGATCGCCTCACGGTAACAACCGATCGCCCCACGCAAATAACTTCTACAACGAGCAAGATTATCATGTTCCAACGTTGAATTTGAAACAAGAAAGAACGGTTTCGCCCGCAGGTGGGAAGTAGGATGGATGACAAGAAAGAGTATGGTGAGTAATCTTTCTTTTTTCTCATTTTACATTAAAATTCAAAAGGTCGGTATTGTTACGGGGGCTAGCAGTTTTATAAGAAAAGAAAATTGATAAATTCTAGAACAATCCGAAACTGGCTACCACACTTAAATTTGTGTTTTTTATCGTATCGTATCGTATCGATAAAACAACATAGGAAAGTGTGGATCAAGAAACTAATGTTAAAAGATTAAAATGTAATATATAAAGAAAAAAAGATAAAAAATATTAACAATAAAGTTAAAGGATAAGCAGTTGGATACTAAGAATGTAATTTGGAACATTGCAATAAATTTGTCGATTTTTTTTAACCCTTCTGTATCAACGTGAAGCTTAAATACTGAAATACAGATTGTTGCATGAAACCAAGACAATCTAAACTCAAGTTTGTAGGGGAGTTGTGGCGAGTTAGGCGTTGCCGTTTGGAAGTGTTGTCACACCACGTATTGCTGTAGAGTATAATGTATTTCAACAGTTTTACCTGTATTCTAGCTTTTACTTTATTACCTCCTTCTTGTTTCAGGTGTGACGATATAAATTCGTGTGTGTACATTTTAATATATAGAATTTAGATAATTTTTTAGTCGGATAGTTAGATAGGCCTAATTTACACGACAGGATCAGTACGAAGCTCGCAAATTGTGTGCTAAATATCCGTCCTGTAAGTTTAGACCTTTATTTAATCATATATTTTTTTAAATTTTAATTGGGCGAGAAGTTAGATTTTTGAGAAGTTTTGAATTTTGATCTTCAAGAGTTTACCCGGACATGAAAATAAATTTTGATGTTATCTTGCTTGTATACCTCGCCCCCTTCTCATATTTTTAAAATAAAAAAAGGTGTCCATACGTACGAAATATATATCAACGAAGCTTGTGTTTATAGCTTCTGTATACCAAGTGACCTGTACGTAAAGTTAAGCTGTGGCGTAATAATTGAAACTGTTGTTTTTTCTCAAAAAAACTTTGTTATTTTGTACATAGTATGATAATGATTGTTAGTACTGTACGTAGCTGTAAATTTGCAGATTCTAGGTTTTTATATTTTTATCATAGAAATATCTCGTCCCCAGACTGATCATATCTTTTCACATCCGTATAGATTAAAAGTCTGGGTTCGAGACTGTAATTAGGCAATAAATTAATTCAAGAATACTTTTTTGATTACGTTGGTTTACAGATATGCTAGTTCTATGTCTCGCTTACTCAAGAGTCTAAACAAGAAGACACCCTATGGGTATCAGGGATTCACCTGGTAACCAGGATTATTTAAAACTTTTTGTCACTGTTAGAGTTTGTAGTTGTTCTCCATTATAATGCTCTGTCAAGGCATTAAAACTTCACGTAAACAAACCACGAAAGTAAAAAAATTCAACTGTTTATATTTTTATGTAGATTTATAATGATAAGTGAGATAATCACTATAAGTTTTCGTTGTGTTGTTTAGATTATACTTCCATGTGCTAGGCGCATTTATATTTCATTTGTTGTTTTTGTTTTTGCTGCACTAGATCATTTTTAAGTCGTTCCCCTCTCACCCACCCACTCAATCTTAACTTGCGCTTCGTGAAAATATTGTTTAGAAGTTTGTTCGTTGGTTTTCTATCTTGCATTTATCCCTCAGATCAAGTTTCTCATTAACGGTTTTAAAATAATAGCTAACATTATTACTACAAATCCAATTAATGTTGAAAAATTTATGGGCTTAAAAGTTATTTGGAATGAGAAAAGCGGCTAAAGTACGGGCGGGCGATGAAGCACAGGGGGGTAGAGACGCAGCCACCTCAATTTCTTGCGTATTTATCTTAGGTTCTCTTTAAAAACGTAAAAACACATATTCTTAGCGAGATCATAGAATAGTTGCTACTGGTACAACTTTTGTACTGCCCTTTTTCAAAAAAATTGAATGTGATTAATCGTTGTATTCCTGTAGTTGAGCATGTATTGATAAGATATTCGGATAACTTAGGCAGCCTGTAGAGAGAAAATTACCTAACAAAGAATGTCTTGCTTTAAATAATGAATAAAAATAAAGATATCATTGTTCAACCTCGTCCCCAGGGTCTTGTGGCTGAGCCGATATTACGGAGTGGTCAACAAAGCTATCAACTTCATCAACAAGGCAAAATGCCCCGGGAGCGAGATTGATTATCGCTAGTTTTTTCTGATTAGTGGGTTTCGGAAAGCCGTGGACGAAGGGCTTTGGGTCCGTCACTTTTCCCTATTTTGTGCACGCCGTGTTTCTTTGGCGCTGAATTTTGAGAATGTCCCCACTCTCCAGGTGAAGATTTACTTTACGTTGTGGCTCTCTGGTTTATAACTTTTTAGAAGGTAGAAGAAATTAAACAATATTATCAAAAATGGTAAGTTAGACTTTTAGATACTAGTGCCTTTTTTGAGTTCCTATATCCTTGGCAATTTTTTATATTCATAGAAAGCTAAGCAGCTAGCCAGCTAGCTAAAAAATGGCTTACTGCATCATGAATCAGGCGCATATTCAGCATTTCCGTTGCAAACCTGTTAATTTACCTTAACCAGGGTGTCTGTTTTGTCAGGAAAGTCAGGAATTTTCAAAATATTGTCAAAAGGTCAGATTAAAGTAAAAAAAATATAAGAAATTTCTTTATTTTCTGACCAACATATTAAATTCAGCACCAAAATTTATGGAAACATGCAAATGTTCAAGTTTATACACTAAGTACAACTGCCTGCCAAACTTTTGATGTTTTATGAAGAAATGACCACACAAATTAACTGCAGTTTTCAGTCAAACTCTTATTAAATTTAAAAACTTTAAATTCCAATAAATCCTATTCTAATAATCCTTTGGTATTCTAAATTTCCTATGTTATATAATTTTTGCTGATAAATCCAAATATGCCACTCATTTTTCTCAAAAGTTCCTTGTTTTCTTTTTCAAAATTTGATAATGTTAACCTGGATCCGAGAATAGCCAGGAGACCCCGGTATAATTTTTCTTACCACTAGGAAATCGGAAAAATTAAGGTAGGAAAAATTACGCTGGGTTTTAAACTATTTTTCTGTGGTCAGAATACCGACCATGCTTTTGGATTGGTTAGCTAATTCTATTGTTCTTACTCACATGGTCAATATTGGGAATTCCTACGAGGGTGCCGACTCGCAGGAAACGCCACAAAAACCACGGGCTGTCGGACGATGTCCGGCGTTTTAAAAAAAACTTAAAATTTCGCCCGGAGAAACCCGAATCAACCTGAAACAACTTTTTTTTTAAACATTTATTATTTACCATGTATATTTTATTCTTTTAATGTCGAGCAGTGTGGTAGTGGAAGACTTCTGAAAAAAAACTGTTTTTTTTTATATCATTTATTCCATAAATAGCTGTAATAAAATCCCACAAATAATAAACTGAGAGTACAACGACAAAATAGCACCTTCCTTCTTCTCGACCAAATTTAAATGAGAACAATGAGCTTGCGCGCGTTGCATTTCGGGCGGTTTCGGACGGGCCCAGGCTTTTCTGGGCGGTTACAGACGAAAACCTTGAAAAACCCCAGAAAAAACGCCCCCGGCCGCCCTCCCTCATATATACAGCGTTTTTGGCGAGTCGGCACCCTCGTGAATTCCTTTGTTTTGAGTGTGAATGGCCTCACCTACCCGAACAAATATAATTAATTCTTAATTTATTTAAGAGGTTAAGACAGGACACGCTGACTTTCTGCTGATTGGTTGATTGTAATGCAGGTTTTGCTATGAGGTTGATTTGAATTTTAGGGATTTGCTCTGGCATTTGTTTGCGTCTAAGCTTTCGTTTGAGAGAAACTGGAGTTGATATCCTCAATGAAAGCTTAGTTAACTAGGCTATTTATTTTATAGCGTTTGTCTAGTCAGGGAGAACTGCTAAATAAGTAGCCACGTCCATGCTCATTCCCATGCTTATCGAAAAAAGGCTGATCAAAATCTCAACCTACCTACCTACCCTCTTTAACGGACGTCTGTTGCATTCTCAATTTCATAGCATGTTTTTGCTATGTTTCGTGAAACCCATGGAAACTCATTTTAGTATATATATTTCACTACGAACTTTGGAAATTTAATCCAAAAAATGAACAAACACCAAGACAAACATTTTCACCATTTTAAAAATACATGCCGCCATTGAACGATCTTTTACAGTTGGGCTTAACCTACAAATCAGGGATCCCCTGTTCCAGGGATTTTTGTTCTGCCAAATTTGTTTTCCACAAAAGGCTGATACTAGTGCTGTAATATACCAATTCAAACCAAGCTCAGCTATCATAAAGGTGTTCTAGTTTTCATATTCAGAATGTACGACCAGCATTGCGTATAACTTGCAAAACAACAAATTCTGCATGTCATAATGTTTGTCAAGCCTAATGTTTTGGTTGATTATTTTAAATATTTGTCGACCAGTAGTTTTAGCTAAATCTACAAAGATATACTTCAGCTGATCCCAACTATATAAGGGACATTAAAGCGCAGTTTCTTGTCCTAGACATACTAAACAAACACCCTGTGATTGGACAGATGTAAAATATTACTGTATATATATATTATTTTAGTGCAAAAGAAAGAAATAACGTTTTTTTGGTGCTCTTTACAAGACGCAATTGTAATTTCGATGATTACTTAAATGTCAGTAATTCATTAGGGTCTGTTGACAAATGACTTTCATCTTTTTTATTAGCATGGCCAATTTGTACTTGACTCCCTCTTCCCTTTACTGGCTTAAAATATCAAAAAGCAGTGAAAAAGATATAAACGTTAGGCCAGTCCTGTACCTAGTGTGTAAAAGTTGATTTCGGAAATCGAAGTTAGTCCATTCTATCTATATTTGCTTGAGTGCCAAATAAGAAAAAATAACGAATTAAACGTCACAACGTCAATAACATTAATTTAACGTTAATACCTTAATTTAAATTTAATGAAGCCATAACAATGCTTCTATAATTTGAGGCCAAATAACTTTGAAACGGGTGCGTGGTGACGTCAGTCATTTTACACTGCGTGGGTAGTAACTAGGGACAACCTCAGACCAAATTTGGGTAAGTTCTGTTCGTATTTTAGCAGGTCTTTGCTGATGCCAGAAAAAAATTTAAACCCCTATATATTTACTTCTTCGAAAACATATGATGCTATTACTTTGATTAGCGTTTTAAGCTCCAAAGAATAGGCAATTTTTGTGTATTGACGTCATCAAAATTCAAGTGACGATTCTCTGTTCCATTGTTCCTGCCAAGTAGATTTTTCCACAGGCCTTATTGACTAGTTAAATTATAATGTGTATTTCCAAGGTTGAGACACCATAAGGTAAATAAATATAAGTAATTTTAACAATAAGTATGACAAAGAAAAAACCTGCATAGAGTATATCTTTAGAATGTCTGAGAATGGAATGTATGAGACTAGAATGTATGAGAGACTAAGTGTTTTTTGTGTTGTGCTTAGGCTAAGTTTTTTTTTTGATTTTTGGCAAACAAAAAATAACATACAACAAAAAATAGAAGCCTGTAAATACTAGAATTTACACAGGGCCCAAACTTAAACGCAAGGACCAGATGGACTAAGATTCAGAATTGCCAAAGGCTATCTGTCAGCCATGATCAAATCATTCTGGCGAAAAGTGTTCATCGGGCGTTAAAACCTCTTTTGGAAGAGTAATCAACTCTGTTGATCCACAGCTTGTTGTTTTATGTACGTTGGAAGACTGAAAAAGGAAAGCTTTCCAGTGTTATTTCTGTTTTTGTAATTATTCACCATATTAAACTTAATATAATGATTTTCTACTATTGTTTTTCTCTGTGTTATGTTCAAAGGGATATCAGCAGGGTATTCTCTCAATCTTTAATTGCAGTTTCAATTTCCACATTTTGATTTCTTTTTTTGCAGAGTTATGAACAAGATGTCCAGCAATACGATTCACAAGCTACCGAAGATACTCGAGAATGCGAGGCAATGCGCAAAATGTTTGTGGGAGGTTTGAATAGAGATACCAGTGAAGATGCTTACGCCGAATATTTCAGTCAATTTGGAGCGATGGAAGACAAAGTTATTATCACTGACCCACATACGAAGCAGTCAAGAGGTTTTGGCTTTGTGACGTTTGAACAATCGGAATCTGTCGAAGAAGTATTTAAATCCCGACCGCATGAAATTGATGGTAAAACAGTGGAAGTGAAAAGAGCCATGCCAAGAGAATACAACACACCCGGTGCACATTCTAAGACCAAGAAATTGTTCATAGGTGGTTTTAAAGGACTTGATTTCGAACCTAATGACCTGTTGTCATATATTGAATCGCGTCATCCAAACGAGCTTGGTGTCATGGAAAAAGTTGACTTTGTAAAGGACAAGGAAACTGGACAAAATAAAGGATTCGGATTTCTCGAGTGCTCCAATTTTGATTTTGCTGACCGTTTAGCAATTTGTGAAAATTCATTCATCCTCAAAGGAAGAGAATTGTCTATCAAAAAAGCAGAACCACAACCAGGTGAGAATGTGTCATGTAATTGGAAAATAAAATCATATCAGGGAAAGCTTTACACGTTTTTGTTTTTATATGCAACTGGTTGCTACAAAACTGAGTCTGAAATATGGTCAAAAATTAAGCAACTGCTAAGCAACTGCCTAGGCTGAGTTTTGGCAGAGTGGTAAGCAACTTAGGCTGAATTCTACTACACACTTAGCAACCACTTAGATCAATCTTCCCCAAGAAGGGGACAGAAAGAATATTTTCAACATGAAACATCTTTTCCTACATATATATAACAAAATAATAAAGCCCCTAAAGGCTGAAATATTAAACACAACAAGCAACTCGTAAGCAACTAAGGCTGAAATTTGTACAGATATAGCAACAATTAAGCAACTTTGAGGCTGAAATTGCAAAAAGGCCTTAGCAACCCCAGGCTGAACCCAAAAATGCAGTTGCTTATAAAAAAAAACGTGTATTAGAGTGAGGTGACTGAATTTACGTCAGGTGACTAAAATAGTCCTTGAATGAGTTTTTGTGGTATAATATTTAAATTTATTTTAAAAACGAACGACAACTCAACACCCTTACTAACAGCTAATTTCAAAGTTATTTTTTCAACATTTTGCGAATATCACTTTTAATGTCCAGGATCACAGTTCTCCAGTCAAATTATTTGGTTATTTCTTTATGACTATCATCTAAAAACTTATTTTTTTTGTCAACTTAAATTGAACGTTTAAACAGGTTTTTCAATTTGGATTGCGCATAAAATAGGTTTTACAATATTAAACTGTTTTATGCTGTAAAATTTAAAATCATTATTTTGTAAAATTGATCTTTTTTCTCAGGTGCTGGTGGTCCTGGAGGCAGAGGAGGAGGTCGTGGTGGCGGTAGAGGCCGGGGCGGTTTTGGCGGTGGAAGAGGTGGCAGCTTTGGTGGAAGAGGAGGTGGAGGCTTCGGAGGTCGAGGTGGGGGAGGTGGTTATGGTGGTAGAGGTGGTGGTTATGGTGGTAGAGGTGGTGGTCGTGGAGGAGGCCAAGGTGGTTATGGTGGAGGTCAAGGTGGTTATGGTGGAGGTCAAGGTGGTTATGGTGGAGGCCAAGGTGGTTATGGTGGAGGTCAAGGTGGTTATGGTGGAGGTCAAGGTGGTTATGGTGGAGGTCAAGGTGGTTATGGTGGTGGTCAAAGTGGATATGGAGGCAATCAGCAAAGTGGTTATGGAGGTTCCAATAACTACCAGTATGGAGGCAATCAAAACCAAGGCTACAGTACAGGATACCCGCAGCAAGGGGGTGCTGTGCCAGGATACGGCAATAGCACTTACCAGGCGGGAAGCTATCAGGGAGGTGGATACAATCAGCCAAGCGCTGGTAGTGACGTGAACCAGTCTACTGGCTATCAATCTTTTGGAACCTATAATCAAAATCAGTCTCCTGGTGGGTTTGCCGGTGGAAGAGGTGGTCGTGGTGGTGCTGGTGCCGCTGGTGGAGCTGGGGGAGCACAGCGATATCAACCCTACTGAACCGGAAAAGGTTTTGGTGATAAGTTGTAAGTATATTTTTTGTATATATATTGAGCTCATAATCATGCGATGAGTGGTACTTCAAGTGCAGAAACAGGCAAAAACTTGAATTTTGAATTTTGGCCAAATTCACGAAATTATCGAAAGCATGGATGTTAACTATCGGTGATTTAATTTGGAAATTTATTACTCAAGAAGTTTTCCAAGTGCTTGGATTCGTGAAAGTTTATGTTTACAAAATTTAACTTTTAAAATAGCTAATTCGCAAAGTTTTCTGTCCGCGAAAATTTCTGCACTTAAAGGAGTTGATAAACAGTCTATCTCTAAAATACGTTTTGTTTTTATAGATTGTACTTTGGTATTGTTTACATAGGGCAAGGCAATGTATCGACGTTTATTTCTTTTGTCGTAGGTTTAAGTTCTGTAAGGAAAACGTCACGCACACATACGAAAAAAATAATACATTGTTGATGTACATACGTGTAAAATACCGACTCGTGATGCGAGGAGAAAAGACATGCTTAAAAATAAGTAAGCAAGTAAGTAAGTAGCGGCCTCCGAACAATGAGATGGCGATCAAACAGAACAAGCTTGTATAATTTATTTTAATAAATAAAATAGAAAATGATTTTTTCTGTTTGTTTGATTCACTTGCTACCTGTAGGAGAAGTTAGCAATTCATTTGTATGATACTTGCACAGCGCTTTTCCCTTTTTTCGGCAACGTTTATTATTTTTCATATCGAGAGTGGCTCGCAATAATTAACGTAACCTATTCGTAACACTTCGATCCGGTCGTCCAGTCGACCGAATATTGCTATGTCGAATGTTGCCCTAATTTTGGAATAAACGATCTCGAGTAAGTATATCAAGTTCTCATCTCAATAAATCAGTGAATGCTGAGCTTGAATTAGATCTAGTCGTTGGAGGGAACGGGGTGAGGAATTAACAAAATTAAGGAAGGAGGCGGAGAGATTCTGTCCTTTAGGAAAATACTAGCGATGTATATTAATTTATTTATAAACAATTCCCAACTGTAACCAAAAGTTTCGGGTCAATTATTTTATTGATTTTGCTAAAATACGCAAAAAAATACACGAAACTTTCCCTTATAATTTTTTGGGTGGAAAGTTTGCATAGCTTTTCTGATTTAGGAATTTGGGACATAACCTTCGAATTCGTACAAATCCTGATAAGGACCTTTAGGGAGTGTTTATCAGACCCTAAAAACCCTGGAAATGCCGAATTTAGTCAAGTGGCCTTGAACCCTAAAGTTTAAATTAAATTTTTCAAAAACCTGAACATTTTTCATCACAAGTTTCAGTAAGATATTTCATAAATAAATTACTTTAGTTATGATGTTATAGTTTCATTATAGTCTTATTTTAAGACTTTTTAAGATTAAAAATCTGCATTTAAGACCCTGAAAAGGCGCAATATTATTCAGTAAATGACACTAAATGACTATTTGATCCATTAAATTGGCTAATTCCACGCCACACCCTGCTCAAAGAATATTTAGAAAAAAACGTTCTGAGCCTGCGCTTTGGTAATTTCAATTTTCATCCGGGCCATCGTTATTGTTATCTCTAAGTGTACTTCAAGTCAACCTTGAATGAGAGGGCTTCTTTTGTATACGACTCACGAATTTTGACTACGACTTTTTCTCCTCTGTGGGTGATAAATTTCGTGATTCGACTTACCTCCATATGTATATGCCCTACAATTGCAGCAGGGGAATCTGTTTCGGATGCATGAATAGAAAATAAGTCATAGAGATTGTCTTTTTCATGAGAAAAGTCCAAATAACCCTTCCCCTTTGGGATTTCAACTCGCTTTTAAACTTGCAGCACTTGACCCATTTAACGATAATTTCTGCTTATGGAAAGAGAACACATGGAAACGCTGAGCCGGGCTTCCTTGTTTCCAAAAGAGCTCAATTCATACCGGTGCAGGGTAGATATTGTAAGTGGTGATGAATCAGAATGAGGGTACGATGATGACAGCTGTAGAATGTGATGATGATGATGATGACGTAACTGGTATACCAATGGAGAAGCATGCAACGTATATTTAATATATTTTTGTAACATTTTAAACTTTTTAAAAACAAGTAAATAGATAGTTAATATTAACTAAAAGTTCTCAATCCCCCCGAAAAAATCTCAAACGAGCTATCCGCGAAAATAATACCCGCGAAATGCCATTTTTTTTGGAAAAAAAGTTTAGCGCGAAAATTACTACCAGCGAAAATTAAAACCATTAAGGTACTGAAAAATAAACAAAATGAACCGCAAAATTCATTTCCCTCTATGTATGTTATTCTATTGAAGCGGGAAAAAGTAATATCAAATTGTAATATCAAACTTCATTAGAACGTGCAAAAAATAGTCGACAGTCGTTCGTTGCCATTTGTTTTAGCCCGGCCTACCTGACTTTTTTTTCTTCTAATTCTTCTGCAGTTTTTAAGTGTGGGAAGAAAAAAGAGCTCTCCTGTTTGACTTGTACTTTTGATTTTTCTACTTTTCGTGGCCCTGTACGTGTACTCCCCGTAATGCCGAGAGCGTCAGAAACCCGGGCTACATCTGTTTTCGACGACGATAAATTAGAAAAAGAAGCAAGTTGTTGTCTATGGAAATCCGTCTTGTTTTTTCTGGAATTTTTTTGAAGGAACAAAAAAATACAAAAACTAAAAATATATAGGAATATAGGGAAACCAAAGAAATAATAAAATAGGAGCAAACGTACTAGTAAACAAAGATTTAAGATGGGGATGTTTTTAGCTAAACTTAAAATTAGAAAAAAATGTAGAACTAGAACTAAAAATTATACCGACTTTTATTTAACTTTTGAAATAAACACAATCCAGTTTGGCGATTTTACAGTTTCAGTCAACTTTTTGACCAAAATTTTGTCACGCCGGATTGGGATTTGGGATTAATGTATGAAAAAGCGTGTATTAATCATCTCTGTTGCTTAGAATAGAAAAGCCCTAATTTTTTGGAAGCCGTTCTTACACAACATTCGGCTTTGTTCTCTATAGCCTAGTGATAATAGTTACGCCGCGGTTCTGGACATATCAGGGTTGAAGTCTTTAATAAATCTCTTGTCTTTGAATTTGAACTCTTTAAATGTCTAACAATGTGTGAGAAATCTGCAATATAAATAAAAAACTTCATTTAATATGGCCACGTACAGAAATTGTTCCCTCGTATATTAGCACGGTGAATTACACTCCGTTGTACGATTTCTAGGTAATTCATTTTCTATGGGAAGGTACTCCGTCAGTTTTAAATCTGGCCAAAAAATGCAGTTCGCAACTGTGATACCCCTGTGACGGTGACTGGTAATACAAGAGATTTCCTGGGCGACTGGAATGCCAATATTACAAACACGAATTCACTGAAATTATACAGCCTTTTATCATTTTGTTAAAGCTTTGTTCTCACCTGGCACTAAAGAGCACTAAAGAGCGATATCTCGTGTTTTTTTCATAAGTGAGAATCAGTTTCAACGCTCCTTAGTGCTCATTGTCGCTCATTAGTACTGTTTTTCGAGCACTATTGAGCACTAAGGCTTAGTGCTGTTATCAAAAAGTTTTGATAACAGCACTAAGATTCTAGTGCTCGTTTAATTGTTTTCTTCTGAGATCAAAGGTGCCGACATTCGTGCAGAAGTATTTTGTACAGAACATGATTTCCAAATGACGAAATAGAGTGTGAATTGTGAATATATTCTGTGTGTGTTTCTGTGTGTGTTTCAAAACAGAGGAAAATGTCGTTGGAGAAATCGAGACGTAACCAACCTTCATGCATAGCAGAGGATGAACGGCTAGCAGAATGTGTTAGAAACTTTCCTGCGCTTTATTCCCCTTCATTTCGTAGCCTGAATACTGGACGTATCCAAAATCTTTTTTCTTCAAATTGTGTTTCAATTTTTGTAAACGTAGCAAAAGCAGCAGCAAAAGCAACCTTCTTCTTCTACGTTCCATGCTCAAAAGAGTTCTTATATTAAGTATTTTTCTCTTATAGTGTGAATCACTTTAAAACAGACGCTCATTTCCCAGTGCTCTTTAGTGCTCAATTTCTATCGCTCTTTAGTGCTCTTTAGTGCCAGCTGAGAACCAAGCCTTATAGAGGGCGATAACAGCCTAAACGTTACCTCCCTCACATGTTAATTTCAATTTTTTCTTTGCAGGAATTGAAATTTTCGCGGTTGCTTGATTTGGAAAAAAGTAATTTTGTGATCTAGTGGAAACCGCGATGATTTTTTGCTTAGTATTTAGCAATGCAATAAATTTTCATTATAATAGAGTTTTCAAATTGCGCCTATCAAAACAATTGCACGAGAATTTGTTTCCGCGAAATAAGTGCCCTGAAATTTTCCTGGCTTTAAGTAACACACAGGTGAATTTTTTGAAGGAATAAAAAAAAAATTTGTCTAAAAATTGTTATTTTGAATAAGCGCCGCCCTCGAATAAGCGCCGGCCTGGATTCCAAGTTTACCAAAACCCTGCCAAAAAATAACGTCGTCCACCCATAATTTTTTTACTTAATATCTATACTAACAAACTATTTCTCCATGGTTTAACATCAGGAAAGAAAGGTTACTCAAAGTATAAACGAATATCTTAGAAGGCACGAAAAGTTACAGTGCCAACAGCATATATATGGCCGGGAATATACTTCTAGTTGCCATATACATAAGCACTGTATTTATTTGTATGGATTTTTGGGATAGTCACTACTCTTGAAAAGTCCTTGAAACTGCTGGAAATACCTTTAACGTTTAATTTTCGCGTGATCTAAAAATGCATTTCGCGAATCTGCTAGTACTTGTTCGCAATATTAACCTTTTAGGCCTACTTAAGATGGGGCAGCCTTTATTTGAACTTACTCGTATCACAGAAGCTGATTAGTAATTTTATAATGTAATTGTAATGTAAACGGTGACCTGTCCATGTTCAGAAAAAATTGTTTACCCGGATGCCTATACGATATCAATCCAATTTCATTTCCAGTGTTTCTTCTTTCTCTTTTTGGCGTATGTTGCCAGCGCGGACATGAATCTGTAAGCGAAAAAGAAGCGTGTTCCAAATATGTTGGCGCAACGGTAATTTTTCAGAAGTTGGCAAAACTAGGCTGTAAGTTATTGTGGGAAAGAATTGTGCAAAGGATGCATTTTTACCTAACCTAAGAGGTTAAAAGCTCAATCCGTCCCCTCTCTGTGAAAAACACAAGAAAGAAAAGATAGTGTCTGCGACGGCCCCAGCTTTTCATTAAGGCGCGTTCTGTTTCGCTCTAGGCCGCAGTCCCCACCGCTTAAAATCTCGCTCATTAAAAGGGTTTTTTTTTCGCCAAAATGTAAGTATTTCGGAAATTTCTATTATTAGATCAGCATCTTGCAACAGCCAATAAAAACTCTGAGAACACTGCAATCTTTAGTGTAATGGAGATTTAGCATATTGAGCTCCGACCTCCGAACGCTTGGCCTGAAGCCATTAACGACTTAAAGCGTTTAGCCATATAACAATAATGCACATAGAGGCGTACGAAAGACGAAAATTTCTCTTGCATTGGTAGCTAGTTTCTGCCCGGAGACTATCTCAACCTGGTTTGCAGAACATTTTAGGCAAAAACTCCTGCAGACCAATTGTTAAAACTCCACAAAACTTGGTCTACCTACCCGTTTCGTGGCCAACAGATGTCATCAAAAAAAACTTTTAAGCCCGATATATCCTTAAACGTTCCATTTCATTCATTAATAGTGAAAAAGGTTTATGTTTAAATCCTTAAACTAAAAACACAACATACGTGTTTCTTTTTGATAATTTTGATAACAATATTGATGGCAATGTAGACAGTGCAGTATATATAACACACATGGGCTAAAACCATATGCAATATTGTATTCAGGGCAGGATTGGAAAGAAATAGACAGGTATAAAGGTATAAACAAGAACATTTAACTTTGTGTGTTTACATCGCCATCTTGGTTAGTCGAGTAAGAGTCATGTAAACGTATGTACGAAACAAAGAAGATATTGCGGAGTAAATACTACACCATATTAAAAACATATCGAATAATAATTCTTATAGTTTTAATGATATCTGGCTTTTAAAAAATCCTCATGGGGAAACAATGCCCAATAAGGATTTTGCGAATAAGATTTTTTAAAATTTAAACGCGCAAACTTTCGCGCAAAAATAAAGTATAATAGTTGGACCGTTACTAAATTTGCGGATACGATTTCATGAGAAAATCATGAAAGGTATCTTAAGAGGTATCTTGAATATTAACAAACAGCCGACGCGGCTTGAACAATCACGCCTTTGATTGCGGGACGTTCATAAAAACGGTGTTGTAAAAATTAATTACCGGGGCTTTTGCCGTAGAAAAAATAGCAAAATTCGAATATTAGAGAAGCTGCTCTACTTTGGAAAAAAATATACTGGGTGTGTGCAAATTGCGACAAAATGAACGTTTAGATTATCATGTTCAGCATGATTTTTTGTTTACTGAAACAATTTCGGGACCAAATTTGGCCTAAAACAGTATCAATGTATGGGAAAATTGTGATTTTGACGTCACCATCATTTTTAGCATGCGTTTTCGATTATTATGGTACTTCTTTTGACAATTTGTCATCACAATTCACGCCATCTCAGTTTAAAAAAAGGTTCAAAGAGCTCTGGGATTGAGGTTGGGCACTGCGGTGACAAAAACAAAATAATTAGCATCGTTATGTTCAGCACACTTTGTATTTCAATCTACCAAAAATATGTAGAAGACAAAGCATTTTTAATTTTTGGACCAATTTTGACCTGACAGTATCGAGGTGAGAAAAGAGAAAGACTGACGTCACCATCATTTCAGCATCATTTTGTGTTTTTGTTCACTATGCCATGTTTTATCGAAAACGAAATTTTGAACTAATTTTGGCGTAAAAACGATAATCACGTGATAAAAGACAAAATTTTATTGTCATCAGCATGCCAAATTTTGTTTAAAAACAAAGAATTTTTAATTTTCGGACCAAATTTTGCCTAAGTCAGTACTATTGTGTGAAAAAATTATGATTTTGTCGAAATTGGAAACGAAGCCCAGCCAGTAAGTCAAATATGAGAAACCGCAGCGGGCACATGCTACAATAAAAACAAGGCTTAGTACAAACGAGGCTTATTTGAAAGCAAGGCCGAAAAAAAAATGATCTTACGCCTTGGGGGCGTGTTTTAATGATGGCAACAATTAGTCATTTGCAAAATTCAATTGGAAAAAATACGCATAACTGTAATACATAAGAGTGGTAACTTTTTCCTTGGAATAACAAAAAAACAAAAACGGAATAGATGTAAAAATATAATGATTAAATGTGCAATTTCTAAATTATCAACATAACTTACAGTTCACCTATCAAAATATGATAATTTTCAAAATAACCATGACATGCTTGTAGTATCACCTTCCTGATTTCGGAAAAGATACAAGATGCCCGTGGCACGAGGTTGATGAAGCTTCTAGAAACATTACCCTTTGTCGTAAGATTCTATCTAGACACTCCGCGCCTAGTATTTACAAGCTTCTTTTTGACAGTTTTATTAGATGAGTATGATAGGGAATTAATTTGCGGGAATTTAGCGGGTTTTAGCTAATTTTGCATAATTTTGTTTCCGTCAAAATTATTTTAAAAATGGCTATCCGTGAATTTCATAAAAATTAAATCTCGCGAAGTTTATATTTTTTTTCTTTTTTGAAAGACAATTTACACTAACTTTTATCCTCTGATCTACCTATCACTAAATATAAAGAGATGACGATTTCAACTTCAGCAGTTTTTATTGTAAATATCTCCTCTACAAAAGCCCTTGAGAAACGATATAATTCCTTTTTTTGTAAAACATTAGGACTTGCTCTCGTCGCGAAAATTAGATATTTGAAAGTTAATTTCCTTAAAGTATATAGAGTACAACGTTAATCTATAAACCTATCCATAAACCAGTTGATAGTAAACATAACAGCAATGTCTTCATGATAAAAAAACCTAGAAAGAAAATCAGGGTGTCAAGAATATCTTAGTAATTTTCATGAACTTACACTTTTTTATATAAACAATGCCAAATTGAATTTAAACAATCGCTCCAAATTTAAAACAATTGCTAAACAATTGCACGGTGCGAATAAATGGTGGAAAATTAAAAAATGGAAAATAATTCCCATGGTGCGTCCTAAGGATAGTTTGTTAAAGACAAAAGTCTCTAACTTTAACTTACAATGTTACTACTTAAGAATTTGACAATCAATCATTAAACAGGCCAATAAGATTTAAAAACCTCCTAAAGCAGGAAAAAAAGTCAAATCTTACTTAAAAAGTATATGGAAAAGAAAGGCAGAATCTCCCTTTTTTAAACTTCAAATAAAGCAATTATACATTTTGCAAATTTTAATGTTCTGATTTTAAACACTTTTGACTCATTTCAAATTAAATGGAAATAAACAATTCGCCCCATATAGTCTTATAGTCTTACAATTTTTGGGGACGTTTTTCCCTAAAGAGCTAAGCACTATTTAGAGCGAAGTGCAAAAAATCAATTGTTTATAAAAAAAGTGTATATAGGTATGGAAATGGGAAGAACTGTGATTGAATGGCGATCTGTAGCGACATATTTGTACAAGAAAAAAAATTACCTTCGAATCCGACGCTGGATGATGTCAATTGCTATGGTGATTCGTACACATAATCATTTGCAATAACAGCCGAGGACATATCTACTTTTCGACTAGCAGATACGTTTGCGACTGACGTTGAAAATATGTTTGCAATTGATGTTGCAGTTGTGTTTCCAGCTAGTGCAGTGAAACGTATTGCAGCAGAATCTGGTACAGCCTTACATTCTGTTATTGTTGTGGTTATTGTTTTTGTTATTGTCGTTTTCATGGTTATCGTTACTGTCTTCGGCACTGTTGTGGACTGTTGCACACTCGAAACAAAATGCAAGAACGATGTTTGCAGAACTGGCGACTCCATTATTCGTTGTTTTGATGTAGTGATGATGGCATTTACAGAAGGTAACAATGAGGATTTTATTGCAGTGTTTAACGTTTTATGTGTTGTCGATGTTGTTTTGTCAATTTGGGTTGTTGAAGTATGCATTCCTTCGTTTGTTTTTGCTGATTGTATTACTTCAGACTTACTAAGGGAAGCTGTTTGTTCAATAGGTGTAAGTCCTTGAGTTGATACTTCTCTTATTGTTGTAACAGGTGCAATATGACTTGATTTTATATTTGAAATCGCAGTAGGTATGAATTTTGATTTCATTTTTGATGCTGCTGAAGATGCTGCCTTTCTACTGCTGTATTGTTGGATTTGAGTAGTTGGATTTATAACATGACTTGATTTTATGTCCAACACAAACGATGTTGGTTTGGCGTTTATTCTCGATGTTGGAGAAGATGTTGCTATTGTTGAGCTGTCTTGTGAGATTTTAGTAGTTGTGGCTTGTGTTATTTTTGAACTTAATGTTGGATCTATAAATCGACTTGATTTTATGTCTAACATAAATGATGTTGGTTGTGTTTTTGTTCTCGATGTTGGAGAAGATATTGCTATTGTTGAGCTATCTTGTGAGATTTTAGTAGTTGTGGCTTGTGTTATTTTTGAACTTAATGTTGGATCTATAAGTCGACTTGATTTTATGTCCAACATAAATGATGTTGGTTTGGCGTTTATTCTCGATGTTGGTGAAGATACTGCTATTGTTGAGCTGTCTTGTGAGATTTTAGTAGTGGTGGCTTGTGTTATTTTTGAACTTAATGTTGGATCTATAAGTCGACTTGATTTTATGTCCAACATAAATGATGTTGGTTTGGCGTTTATTCTCGATGTTGGTGAAGATACTGCTATTGTTGAGCTGTCTTGTGAGATTTTAGTAGTGGTGGCTTGTGTTATTTTTGAACTTGATGTTGGATCTATAATATTGCAAAAAGCTATAATTTTAGAACTTCACACAAAGACACGTGTCTCTGCTCGGTGTATACATTTCGTCAACATTATTAATTGGCCTTAATGGTTTTAGGTATTGATAAAAGACGAAGTACGTACTCGAACTAATTTATTTTTGCTCTGCCACAACGCTGACTTATTCTACACTGCCCTTTCTTTGCAATATTTTAAAAATATTTTTCATCAAATCTTTTAAGAGTAACCAAAAAAGAACTGTTATTGTTACTTATTGAGAAGGGGGTGTTGGTAATTTTCTTCAAAAAAATATTTGGGGAGGATAGATGTTCTTTTGGTTACCAAAAGTAGGGGAAATTCAGGGAAAAAATTTCGAGCACTAATATTTTGTCCCACCAAAACTGTACTAATTTTCGTTAATACGCCAAACATAATACAAGCAAAAATTACTACAAACTAGCTAGAAACGACGTCACGAAGATAATTATTATCCTATATTATTTCTTTGCAACATGAATTGAATAACATTTGTAATAAAAATTGTACAGAGTGATGAAATCTATCTTACTTTTTTTCGTAGGAATGATTTTTTCTTTCCAATTCTGTACTGGTGTTTTCCCAATGACGTAATTATTTCTTCCGTGATAACCAGGTTTATTGTTAACTATAAAAGTACACAATTCATTTCATTTTCATTCATTCATTCATTTATTTGATATTTTAGTTATGCAAAGAAAAGTAGAATGGCAAGCGTCTATGAAAACGTCTATGAAAACATAACTTAAGGGTAAAGTTTCAACGGTTTTTTTTTTGGTTTTTTTTTTCATTCAATTAAATTATTGAAATGCTGTCTTAAATGTGATATATCATATATATTGCATTTAGAATTAACATAAAATACTTACAAACTCTGTTTCCAAAAGCAATGATATTTATAAGATCTGATCTATCAAAATCAAACAAGACCACTCTACTCATTTGATCAGTTAACTTTGCTGGTCGCTTGAATCTAAAAATATAAAGGTTAGATGTATAAACTTAAAAATTAGCAAAACTTGCGTAGTTTATTATCCTAACTTTTAATGACGTTTGCAGAAATTAATTTTTGTACTTTCTGTGGTAGGTGAGTATGACTTATCTGAGGTACTGCTTGCCTCTCGTTTGGAGAAACAATAAATTTAACAGTACTTAATAGTAAATCAAGTAACTAACCTGCATTTCAGAGTGGGACCTTCCACTGATGCAGATAAAAACACACCGTCATTAACCTAGATGAAAAGAAAAAAATTATCAGGCTCCGCACGACCACTTTAATTCATCTTCAGTTAAAACATTAAATGGCAAAATACAATACAGGTATTAGATATGCCTGGTAATACACTACGTACCAAATTTGTAGAAATCAAGAGTGGAGGCTGAGTACCAATGCCTAGCAGATAGCCCATGTCTGCTTGTGAACCAGTGCGTGCACAATAAGCTCCTTTCAAACCGTCCTATTAAAGCAAAAGTAGCTAGTTTAAAGTAAATCTTCAGCGTATACATTGCCGTTTTTATAATTATAGATAATCAATATCTATTATCTTAACCTATTATTCAAAATGTGGTCAACAAGAGGTTTCTATTAAACCATCCTTATTAAGATAAACTGGAGCTATATATGTTATGTTATACAGGTTATAAATGTTACAAAACTACCAACGCTTTAAGATAAAACCTTTTTTTAGTAGCATAACTTTATAAGCATCCTAAAGCTGTCTATAAAAATTAAGAATAATCGTCGTACAAGCCCAGCCTAAACTTTATAAGCTTAATAATTAGGCCTGCTATGCGAAAAGAAACCTGTTAAAATAGAGAGGGTAATGGTGTATTAAACTAGGAAAAAAGTTTTCAGAGCAAAACCACATTAATGATGAACATCGATTTGAACTGCTTGAAATAGTTTTCGAAATTTTGAATGCTAGCAAAATATGATGCAATCCTGCAGCAAACTCTACAGACATAAACAAGGGTTGCCAACAATAACCTTATTGAAAGTATAATTTGAAACTTAAATAAGAGTTTTCACCAGTATACTGAAGCTGAGAAAGGAACACACTATGCTTATAAACATTAATATTGAAGAATCAAAGCTGTTTTAAGAATGCTTCAAAATGCTAGGAGTGTTTATGTAGGTTTTCACATCTTACCATTCTATTCAAGGTATTTGAGGCAGTGTTTTGTGCGAAGGCAACCCATCTCTTCGTTGTCACCATAGTGATATAAAACATGTTGTCTGTTGCATTATAGTAATACATGGCCATACCATCACATCGATTGAAAGATGTACAAGATGCATCGTTTTTGAAACAGCTTACAGTATTCCCACAGTCTGAGAATTTATTCTAAATTATAAAGTTTGATATTAAGAAGAGGTATGTTACATATCTTTGAATGTCTTGTTTATTGCAACGAGTTTAATAACATTTGCTTACAAATTATGTTATTGCTGTTGTTGTATTAGCTTTCTTTTAGAAAATGAGACCCATTTCTTTTAACGGCCTACTAGCTCTGCCCATATCACCTTTAAAATGTACACTCGACTCGAATATGGTAGTATGTGATATTTTTACTCTTTCTAATTAGTTGTTTCTATTGTGTCAACGTTCGGGTTCTGTTATAACCAACTTACCACAGATATCGAAGGCATGGGCGTAGCAGTTGTTGTTAATGCTGTTGTTAGAAGCTTGGTAGTACTTTCAGTTGTTGGCATTTGAGTTGTAACTGACATTGTTTTTGCCGTCGTTGTTTCTGTTGTTATCGGTACTGCAGATGAAAAATGATATTACATTGCTGGCACACTTAAAACACATTTGCAAGTGCAAGTTTAACGTGGCAATTACATTATACGTACCTGTTTCTGCACCAATCGTTTTCACTTTCCAATTTGCGACAGGTGAATTTCCAATAACATAATTTGGAAAACCATGATAAGTAGGGATTCCATTAACTTAAACGACAAAAAGTATTTATTCCCACCATGTCTCTGCGTTCACTGTCTTAACAAATTTAAAATAGAATATTTATCAATTAAACACAACTGATAACTTACAAGCAAAATCTCCATGAGCAATGTAATTTATTAAATCTGTGCGATCAAAGTCATACAGCGTGGCTATGCTCTGTTCATTAGTAATCTTAGCAGGTCTTTTAAAACTAAATGAAAAACATTTTCAAAGGCTATTGTGAGCGTAAATTTATCAATGATCCCGTCATGTCCAACAATATATGCTCTTCCCAAAACTTAATTTCTCTAAACAGAAGAATGTTGAAGGCTATTATTGAACATGTATAGCATCAGCAATTCATCCAAGAGCTTAAGTCTAATGTCCAGCAAAACCGATTGAAATGCAAAACTTGACAAGAAAAACTTGCTAGGGCAGCTTTTATATATGTATGTATTTATTTATGCTTGTGAAAGGTCTTACTAGCTATTAAAATAGTTCTTCAAGGGGCATAGACTTCAAAATTCAACTGGGAACAATTGCCTTCAGTTCATAATACACTAAAAATTGTTGATATAGCCTTTCCATTGACGGAAAAGTGTTATGAGATCCGGGACGGAGTTAAAGATTACTTGATTGTGATATATTAAAGTGAGAATAGCTTGAGAATACCTTAGATTTGTGTTTTAGGCTAACATTATGGGTGTGTCAGTTTTAGGCTAGCATCACGCATTCTAGGTATGTGAGTTTCGCATCACTTTAATATATGTCCAAATTTTTCATTCCTAAATTGTTTTACGTCCCTGGGATGCCTTTTGAATGCTGATGGGAAGAATAGCTTTACATGGGTGCAGTTTTATCGCACAGTTGCCTCTTACCTACATTTTAATGTTCTTCCCTGAACTGTCACCGTAATTAGGCTAATATCACGCATTGTATAGGAGTGTTAGCTAATTTTACACAATTTTGCATCGTAATGATTCATGTACTTTTTCATGTGTAAATTTTTATATGTTCCGATGATGCCTTTTAATTGAAAAAGGGTTGCTTTAGATGGGTGCAGTTTGTCGCTGAGTGGTTTCTTACCTGCATTTTAAAGTGCTTCCTTCAACCGTCATCGACAGAATTGTCGCATCCGATACCTACAATTATTAAGACATTTATATAAGTGTTCTTATGGTTAAGAGGCCTTGGATATGCACGTACATACTTGTTGTTGAGAGAACCATTGCGGTGGCGCACGTCCAATTCCACGTAAGAATCCAATCTGCCCAGACGAGCCTAAATTTAGGCAATAAGCACCACGTAATCCATTCTAAAGAAGATGTTGCAAATTTGGTTGCATTATTTTCGCTTACAATCATATATCGATTTCTCATATTACGTTTACGTACCATTCTATCCAAGGTATTTGAAGCAGTGTTTTGTGCAAAGGCAACCCATCTTTTGGTTGTGACCATAGTAATATAAAACATGTTGTCTGTTGCATTATAGTAATACATGGCCATACCATCACATTGATTGAAAGATGTACACGACACATCATTTTTGAAACAGCTTACAGTATTCCCACAGTCTGAGAATTTGTTCTAAATAAAAAAGTTAAATATGAAGATAGTTTTATGTCACATTTCAGTGGCTGCCTCTTTTTTGCAGCATCGACTTTTAAATTTTTGTTTGCAAATGTTTCTTTTAATGACGTATTGTTTCAGGGCTGTGCCATTCACTGTTAAAAGTCCACCCAATCCAAATATGCGAGTACGTAATATTTTTTTTCAACTTTTCACAATTTGCTCTTTCTTAAAAAATAACACAACTTGATATTTATGTTTAGCTTTTGATTTAAGAAACTTACCACTGATGTGATTGCCATAGTGGTACTAGTAGTCGTTGGCTCTGTTGTTAAAATCTTGGTAGTACTTTCAGTTGTCGTTGGCATTTGAGTTGTAGCTACCGTTGCAGTTATAGTTGCTGTTGTTGCGGTTGTTGTTGTTGTTGTCGCAACTGTAGATGGAATTTATATGAAATATGGTGTATGTAACAACAGCAGCTAATTAAATCAAAGTTGTATTTTCAAGCTTGACCTACTAGTAGTTACATTCTTACGAACCTGTCTTTGCAGTAATCGTTTTGTCCTTCCAGTTCGTGACGGGTAAATTTCCAATAACATAATTTGGAAAACCGTGATAAGAAGGTATACCATTAACTAAAACGACAAAAATATTTCTTCCCATCATGCTTCTTCTATTGCCGTAAACATGTCTTTACATATGTAAAAGAGATAATTTAACAATGAAACAAAATTGTTAACTTACAAGCAAAATCTCCGTGAGCAATGTAATTTATTAAATCTTTGCGATCAAAATCATACAGCGCAGATTTACTCAGTTCATCAGTAATCTTGGCAGGTCTCTTAAAACTAATTGAAAAAAGTTCAAAGACATTTGTGGTATGCAACGCTTGTTAAAAAAGAATGTTGTGAGCTTATTTAGTATCACCCATTGACCTACGATCCTTAATCCTAATTCCAGCAAAATAGATTTGAAAAAATAGCTTCAACAAGTTTTACCTTTAATGTATTTAAAGGCGTCACTTGTAGGACATCGTATTATTGCTTTAAAAACCTCTTAATAAGGCATAAAAATGCCTGGAACTATCCCCAGGAATAAGACTATCACGAAAGAGTCAAATATAGTGCCTTGTACTTCATTAAACAGGTTAAAAATAGCTTTTCCGGCACTTTCAGGAAAGGAAAAGTATTGTATACTCTAAAACGAAGCAAGGGGCCATGTGCTTGAAGTATATTTATCAATACAGTATTTGAAAATATCTTAACCTTGTTATTCCAGTGTTTCAGAGATAATTTTGCAAAGAAGTAAATTCTGATTCTGTAGCATTATTTATGCCTAAATTGTTCTATGTTCTTGTTCCTCAATTTTAATTGCAAATGGCACTTCAGTGTAACACTTTTCTTAAGATCCTATGTCTAAGGAACTTTTAGGGAGGAAATTTTAGCGAAACTTATCTTCGCAATTTTAAACCTTTTTCGTAGAATTGCACTTTTCAGAGGTAAGGTAAGTTTCGCAGTTCGATGTGTAAAGCGATCATTTGGACTTTACCTAATATTTGATTTTAATGCTATGTTTTTTATTTGTTTTACGTTATTGGCAAAAAAAAAAGTCTTGGCATCATTTCCGTAGCTTTTATAAATATATAGGCATAATACTGGTTTAATATGAATGCTGCAGTCTCTTACTGGCCATAAGAAAGTTCTCAGCTTTTTAATGAAGGTAAATACATTTTGAATTGCCAATATTTTTCGTTTTTTTGGACTCATATTACTATTTATTCTTGTGGGGCGTTTTACTTTCTCATGGGATGGGTTGCTTTAAATGGGTGCATTATATTGCAGAGATTTCTCGTACCTGCATTTTAAAGTGCTTCCTTGAACTGTCATCGACAAAACAGTGACATCTGATACCTACAATTTATTAAGAGATTTAAAAAATTGTTCTTATGGTTGAGAGAGGTTGGATATACACCTACATACTTGCTGTTGCGTAAACCACAGTGGTGACGTACGTCCAATTCCACGAAAAAATCCAATCTGCCCAGACGACCCTGAATTAATGCAATAAGCACCACGTAACCCGTTCTAAAAAATAAGTTACGAATTTGGTTACTCTGTTTTCATTGACAATTATTGAGTCTCGATTGCTTCTGTTACGTTTACGTACCATTCTGTCCAAGGTATTTGAAGCAGTGTTTTGTGCAAAGGCAACCCATCTTTTCGTTGTTACCATAGTGATATAAAACATGTTGTCTGTTGCATTATAGTAATACATGGCCATACCATCACATTGATTGAAAGATGTACACGACACATCATTTTTGAAACAGCTTACAGTATTCCCACAGTCTGAGAATTTGTTCTAAATAATTGAATTTCGTATAAGAAAGATGTATGTAACATATCATCGGATGCCTTGTTTGTAGAAGAGCCATTATTCGATATACGAAAGTTCAGGTTATGTTGCAAAACTTACCACAGATAGCTGAGGCATGGTTGTAGTAGTTGTCATTGGTTCTATTGTTGAAGGCCTGTTAGTATCTTCGGTTTTCGCCGTTGACATTTGTGTTGTAGCTAACATTGACGTTGTTGTTGTTGTTGCAGCTGCATTAAATGGAATTGACAAGAAAACTTAGTATAAGTAATAGAGTGATTTAACTTATGGTAACAAAGTTGTATGTGAAAATGTAATGCATTAGTTACATTCTTACAAACCTGTCTTGACAGTAATCGTTTTGTCCTTCCAATTTGTGACAGGTAAATTTCCAATAACATAATTTGGAAAACCGTGATAAGAAGGTATACCATTAACTGAAACGAAAAGAATGTTTCTTCCCATCATGATTCTTCTATTACCGTAAATATGTCTTTATATATTAAAAGAGATAATTTAACAATGAAAAATTTTTTGTTAACTTACAAGCAAAATCTCCGTGAGCTATGTAATTTATTAAATCTATGCGATCAAAATCATACAGCACGGATTTACTCAGTTCATCAGTAATCTTGGCAGGTCTCTTAAAACTAATTGAAAAAAGTTCAAAGACATTTGTGGTATGCAACGCTTGTTAAAAAAGAATGTTGTGAGCTTATTTAGTATCACCCATTGACCTACGATCCTTAATCCTAATTCCAGCAAAATAGATTTGAAAAAAGAGCTTCAACAAGTTTTACCTTTAAGGTATTTAAAGGCGTCACTTGTAGGACATCGTATTACTGCTTTAAAAACTTCTTAATAAGGCTTAAAAATGCCTGGAACAATCCCCAGGACTATCACGAAAGAGTCAAATATAGTGCCTTGTACTTCATAATATAGGTTAAAAATAGCTTTTCCGGCACTTTCAGGAAAGGAAAAGTATTGTATGCTCTAAAACGAAGCAAGGGGCCATGTGCTTGACGTATATTTATCAATACAGTATTTGAAAATATCTTAACCTTGTTATTCCAGAATTTCAGAGCTAATTTTGCAAAAAATTAAGTTCTGTAGTATTATTTATGCCTAATTTGTTCATGTTCTTGTTCCTCAATTTTAATTGCGAATGGGACTTCAGTATAACACTTTTCTTAAGATCTTATGTCTGAAAAACTTTTAGGGCAGAAATTTTATCGAAACTTATCTTTGCAATTTGAACCTTATTCGTAGAATTGCACTTTCAAGAGGTAATCGCAGAAACAAGTTTCGCAGTTCGATGCATAAAGCGATAATTTCTACTTTTCACCTAATATTTGATTTTAATGCTATTTTTTAATTTAATTTAACGTTTTGGCAAAAACAATTCTTGACATCATTTCCGTAGCTTTTATAAATACATAGGCGTAAAACTGGTTTAGTGTGGTTGCTGCAGTCTTTCACTGGCCATAAGAATGCTCTCACACTCTTAATGGAGGGTAATACATTTATCATTCCAAATTATTTTCTTTTTTGAGCTCACATTGCTATCTTTTCTTGTGGAGCGACTTACTTTCTGATAGGACGGGTAAATGGGTGCATTGTATTGTAGAGATTTGTCGTACCTGCATTTTAAAGTGCTTCCTTCAACTGTCATCGACAAAACCGTGATATCTGACACCTACAATGTATTAAGACATTTAAAAAAGTGTTTTTGTGGCTGAGATAGGTTGGATAAACAAGTACGTACCTGTTGTTGCGAGAACCATTGCGGTGACGTACGTCCAATTCCACGCAAAAATCCAATGTGCCCAGACGACCCTGAATTAACGCAATAAGCACCACGTAACCCATTCTAAAAAATAGTTACGAATTTGGTTACTCTGTTGTCATTGACAATTATTAAGTGTCGATTGCTTCTGTTACGTTTACATACCATTCTATCCAAGGTATTTGAAGCAGTGTTTTGTGCAAAGGCAACCCATCTTTTAGTTGTTACCATAGTGATATAAAACATGTTGTCTGTTGTATTATAATAATACATGGCCATACCATCACACCGATTAAAAGATGTACACGACGCATCGTTTTTGAAACAGCTTACAGTATTCCCACAGTCTGTGAATTCGTTCTAAATTATATACAAGATCATAAAGACTGGATATGTCACTATCTGGTTATATGACTGGATAAAAAGCCATTTTGGTATGCCGTCAACTCTGTTGGTTTCTGACTCTTAGTTGTACAGGTGGTAAGAAAAATTGGACAAAACCTTTTTTTTTCTTCAAATACTTGTCAACAGTTTGAAAGTCATCTTTTAGCTTTTCCATCCTTCTATCAAGCACGTTTACACATTAAAACAATAGCTATCCCAAAGTTTATGTTTCACCATTTTAGCCTTTCGCGTATTCGACAATATAACATGACGTCATTTTGGACTAAAAGACGTCATCAGACATTTTTTATCCCAATTTTCGTCCAATGTGGTAAGAACCATTCGTGCCAGGTTTTGTAGCAATTTCGATTGCGTCAATTTCGGAATGGAAGATGGGCTTTTTTAGCGACTCCCCGGGTATACAGAGCCCCAATTATTTTATTATACCTGAAAAAGCGTGTTTTAATAGATCGCTTCAATTTAGACTAGGAGATATTGCATTTACTATTCGTTAGTCTGTCTGTGGAAATTAACTGAACATGCAACTGCTCAAAGTTGTGAGTGCGAAAACAAAAGACAAAAATTTAGGCCACCCAGCCAAAGACTTACTATACGTGAAAAACGCAGTTGTTTGAGACTCGTGAATCTATCTAACATATTATTCTCGAATGCCAAAGTTGAAGACTATCGTTGCTTCCAAACGGTTTAAAACTTCACAATTAGATGTTCTATTGAAATCACCCTATAATAACACACTAACTGTGTCTGGGTGAGACATCAAAATACATCTTATTGTATCTTATTTGTTAACCTATGTGACGTTGCATCAAAAGGATAAACGACGTCAAAGACTGTTTTTTGCATTACTGAAGCCATTACATTGTAGCTATAATTTTAAGGCTAAATAACTTGACAACGAATGAAGACATTATGGTCTTCTACCGAGTAGGCAACTAGTGACCACCCGAAGCCGAAATTAGTCCCACTGCCCAAAGTTGAGCAAACTTATCACTTTTAAAGCAGACGGGTTGATGACGTCATCTCTTTAAAATCCTAGCATCCAGCTCTATCCAATAGAAACACTGACAAAATTTGTTCTGTTGAGAGCCATTGGTGACAGCAGCAAAATTAAAAATTATCATCACCCAAAGAAATTTTCCCTTTGATCATTTAGAAACCGAAGAAATGCAATGGGTATTTGAACCACTTCGGATGGAAATGTTCACTAAAAAGAGTATGGGTAAAGATATTTGTCAATGGATGGACATAAAAAGAAAATTCCTTTATACGTGCAGTAATGCTGATAGAAGGACTTGATGGAGCTTTAAATATGGTTTCTAAGTTTTTACAGAGAATGTGGTTTATTTTAATTTGGACATACCTATGTCTTGACAACCGTAAATGGCTGGTTCGAAGGCTTGTTCAAATAGTCGTGTTACTCTTGGCGAAAATCCTTGATAAGTTTAATTGTTCATTTACGCAAATCATGTCAAAGGTTCCATTACGTGGCCAGTGGTTTGTTGTGACTATGATCGTTTCTACGCCGTATTTTCATTTACAAGCATGATCTAAATGCTGGTTCAACCGCAACTGACTATATTCCTTTTTTTCTGACTCAACTGAGTCATGAATATACATTCGTGTTTTGAAAAAGCACTTGTATGGAAAAAAATGACTGCAATGGATATCACGTAGTTTCAAAGCTTTTCAGCAATTCTTACTGTACATAGATTAAATTAATTTTTTCAAGTGTGTTACCCAGCCATAACTCAAGGTCGTGATGACCGAGGAATAAAAAATATCAAATGGATACGCATTAAAGATTGTTTATCTGAATCGCTTTTCAACAGATGATAGGAGATTACGTTAAACTGTTGTGTAAAATTTACGTAAAAAACATTATTATTAGTGAACTTATTTACTCAGGATAGCCTCTTCAGTTCCTATTGGTACTTCTATCAATGAAAGTTCTGCCAAGGGGATCCTAGTGCATTTGAGGCTCCCATTTGAGGTATGAAAATCGTACAAGCACAGCAATCACTCAACTAGACAACTACCTAAGATATCAATCGTATTCTTATGCTGAACGGTAAGCAGAAAGGATATATTCACACTTATACAGTCTCTGACATGACTCAATTGGAGTTTGAACGCAAGAAATTCCGCACTGAAAGCGAACACTCTACCACAAGGCTACCAGCCAGTGAAAAAAAACACATCAAAAGCAGTTAGTCAACAAAATAATTGGTGTGATTGTTTAAATTTTTGACACAACACAAAGTTCTTATAAACCTGGCTGGAATATAAATCGAAAAGGTTGATTCATGTGCAAACCAGCTATATATATCTGCGAAAACTACCCTAAGATTCACATTTGCATGTAAGTCAAATTATTTCCCAATTGTTTCCTCCTTGTTCGTCGGAAACTTCATCTAGTTTCCCTTGACTTTCGAGTTCAAAGGAGCAGTTATATTAAAAACTTTAAAGTCATTAAGGAAATGAATAAACCGGCAATAGCCGAATGTTATTCTCAATTATTCGCACCGGGACAAACATTTGGCATATGTTGTATTGTTATAAGATTTAACGATTTGACACATTTGCATCACACGTGGCCGAAGAATGCTGCATCACGGCTGTTTAATTTTTAAATGGAGAACCGGAAAATTTAGAATTTGCTTCAAAATGGTAAGAAATATTCTGTGTACATTTTTTTATATTTTTACTAAAATTATGGCTGTCATTGTCATTGCTTGGAGAAACGTACTGAACAGAAAAAAGCTGTCAAACATACTTGTCATATTTTTAACTTCCTCATTAAGTTGCCAATTGGTAACCTTTCACATGTAAAAAACTATTTACGTTCTGTTGATAATAAACAATTTCATTAAGCTTAATTAAAAGGTCGCTGTTGCACATTTCTGCTAAAGACTTATTAATCTGACACGCAATATAATAGCGTACCATACTAGGCATATAATGGTTAATTTTACAAATATAAATGATGTCATTAAATTACGATAAATATCGCTAATGTCAGGGCGGATGTTATATGCGCTATAGATTTTAATGTAAAATTTTGTTAGTTTCAAAGAATCCTCTTTAATTCTTATTTTTAGGCTGTTCTTGTACAAGAAAGTAAAATTGCGAATTTGCTATTTGAGAAGGACTTTAAGTTAAATACGCGCCATTAATTTTCGCGGCTACGAACAGAATGCATTTCACGACAATATATTTTCCGAACTTTGCGTAATAAAGCTAAGCCGCGAAATTCTCTTCTTGTCAATGTTAATTACGGTTGTTATATTTTGCTCAAAAAATCCTATCCACAACAAGTATTCGCATCTGCGCTTTGTATAAGTTACCGGGAGAACTACTCGAAACGAAAAGCAAAGTTTGGACATGGAGAGACGTCACTTTAAAATAATAATAGCTGATTATTAATTTATAATAATAATAGCTGCAAATAACTTCGTTATTAGCTTCTTCTTAATATCCCACTAAAAAACAAACAATCCCTGAAGGTGGGAAACACTCTGTCAAGTGTTATCCTATTTACAGCGCGACTTAACATCCTTAAATAAGTGCGTGAACTATGTTGAACTTCTTTACCTTGATTGAACATGCCGTAGGCACTTAAAATCTAATTTTTTACTCATTGATCATATAAAACCATTTCATAATGGATGTAACGTGGTAAAGAAAATGGTGAAGCTAGCTTAACGCTTTTGCGCCTTTGATTTAAAATGAACAACAAACTTAAGTAGGTAAATTTAGAAAATGTGTATGTTGCTAAGTATGGAAATTTTACAATTACAAAGTAAGAACAAAGATGGTAGTGTAGTATTAATTTCAGAAGGTTTAAAAACTGCACCTTAAAAACAGTATAATACTGTCCAACCAGCACAACGCTAAGAAGACTACATCAAAACCTAGCCCTAGTTCTCCTTCTGCAAACAGTCTCAGCATTTGAACTTAAAATTATTAACCAAAAAAAGAGTATAAAAATAAACTGGAATTTAATAAGGCTAATGTGGCGGCTTCACATGCCAAGCAATGTTATTCGCAGAAAATTGTTTTTTCGTTACTACTGCGGCATAGAGTAAAAAAGTATTGAACTTACAACGGTTTGCGATATACATGATGATATACACCAAACAAGAATCACCAGGGTGTGTACAGAGCATGCCATGCTGTCGGACTGAAGATGAAACATATGATGCCGCCTTAAGAAACCTAATTAAGCAATGACTAATTAGGAATTTTAATTGCTGCTCAGAACAGGAGCTTAGTATGTTGTTGAAGGCTTGTTGTTCTGTTAGTGCATTGTTATCAGTGTCAGAGTTTTTGCTGAAATTGTTTTTCGATATTGATAAGACATAGTGAAAAAGAACTAGATTTTTATATCAACGACCATAGCGTTCACTCTTCTCTTTATTCCTCCAACAGACATTGTTTAGTTGTATTTCCTACAAGAAATAGGCGTAGCATGCTCCAACCTGTTTTTCTGTGTCATAATAATCTTTATATTCAGTAGGCCTACATGGACTGACAATCTTTTTCAACTGTGACGAATGTTCAATATTATTACTGAGGTGGTACTTTATCAGGATGCTTATAAAATCGTACAGCCATTCAAATGTTGCGTTATAAGGTAATCATACTTAATGTTATCAAAACTTATAATTATGTTTGCTAAGCTTGGCTTCCAAAGTCTGTTATTGTTGTGCAACTTCTGTAGAGATAGAAAAAATTCTATCTCTGCAACATTTGTAGTGCACTATCTCTTGCGTTCGCTTTGTTGTACAACATGTGTTTCCAATAAATTCGTACAAGTAACTGTTATACAACTGTTGCTCAACAATTTTTATGTTGCAAAAACAAGCTTTAGCTCCGTCTTTAGAACACCCTGTTACTAATACTTCAACGCTGTTACAATCTTCTTAATATATTTTTTTCAACACATGTACGCACAAACATTATTTTTTCTCGTTGCTGCCAATGTGCTTGCCATTAATAGGAACATTAAATTAACAAATTGGAAGTGTAATTGTTTTGTTCCAACGTTACTCATATCCTGTTTGAAACTTTAGTTTGTTGCCATATTGTGGTCTGATGTTATTGCCCGACGATAAGTTGCAACCCAACCTGTCAATTGTTTGAGTTCAACTTTCCTGGAATTAACAAACATTTTAAGCATAACCTTTAGCCTCGGTGTGACCAAGCCTCTCTTTGATCCAGCCTCGGTGTGATCAGGCCTCCGTTTGATCAAGCCTCGATGTGATCTAACCTTTAATTCCAATAAATCTGCTGTGTGTGAAGGAAGAGGTGGGTTTGAAGGGTGGTTGCGCAAGCTGTTAAAAAGCTCAGAATTTGTTTTCAAAGACAGTTTTGCCCTCAATAAAAGCTGTTTAAGAAACATTTGATATGCTTTCACTTAAATTATGCAGGTATGCATGGGAAGCACTAATACAAGAAAATTAAGAAGAAAACACTAAACCATCAGTAATAATATGCCAGTAGGACTGTGCTGTGATAGAGCAACTATCTAAAGTCACTGCTGAAAGAACTGAACATTCTTATGCCAGCTAAACATTTTTTAAATCCATATTTTCATGTCCAAGACTGAAAATTTAATAGCACCAAATATATTCACCACGCTGTTTAAGAAAGTCCAACGCAAATATCCAACTAGGTTTAAGGTAAAATTTTGTTAGTCCAAAAAATCTGCAATCAATAAAAAAAGTGTTGCCACATGATTGCTAGTTTTGAAGTTTGTTTTCACAAGTAATTTCAGCTGTTCTTATATCAGATTTATACGATTTAAACTTGTCAAGGTTCGCTTATCATTGTTTAAAGCGGACTAACATAACCCCTTTTCCTGATATTTGGATTATTTTGTAGTTTATGTAGCGACTAGCGCATTCCAAACGGTGCGAAGTGTTTGCGAGTTGATGGTGTTTTTCAACATTAGAAATTTTGAAAAAACTACCGTTGCTCAAATTTTATTGTTACTATTTGTATTTATTTTAAGTGATCCAGCACCCAACGCCAGGTTGAGAGTTAAGTGTAGGTAAACGGTGTTACACATCCGATCGGGGCTTTTGAGGGACGGGGCTCTTAAGGGGTTGGGATTTTGCAGGGCGGGGATTTTGTGGCGCAAATGTAATGTAGCATTTACATAGTAATACAACATTTTAAATGTTACTATACAATACTAGAAATAAAAACACATACCCACATAGCAAAAACAGTCGCCAAGTTTTTTCTTAACTTTGTGGAAGAAATTAATGTGAACCACACTACAATCCCTCACAAAAATTATTGAGACTGCATTTAATAAGATGTGCCTTGGTTTGTATGATAGCTTCCCCCTCCCCCTACCTCAATGTTGAATGTGAAACTAGCAGAACGTTTGTAGCGAAGCCAAACCTGCACTTCAGAGACGTCAAATTTGAATTTAGGGGGAGGGGAGGCAGTCTCAGAATTTTTGTGAGGGATTGTAGGTTGTAAAAGTAAACCGTGTCTAACGTTTAACCTTAAACATGACGTAAAAAGTTATTTTTATATTTTATTAAAGGCTTTGGGAGTGATATCTCTTACTCAACCCTCCTAGCGGCTTAAAGTCGTTAAAAAATATAAAAGTCGTTTTCACAACGGCCCCTCAAGTTTCAGTATTTTTAAGCAAGTGATGCAGATCCATCCACCGCCCTGCTCAGGTTGGTGGGGAGGGAGATTCTTGCTGACGTCAACATATACTACGTGATCAGAGATCGATTTTGTATCTGCTACGTAACATTTAAAGTAAAAGTAGTGGTTTAAAAGTTACAGGAGTAGACCATTGTCGCTCACCGTAATACTGACTGGTTTGAATTCTTATGTTTCCGTGCAAAAGTTAGGAGAATTAACTATTTACCTAGTTTGAATGGCTTCGAAGGAAGCCATTTAACCAGGAAGCTTAATTGAAAAGCAAAATAATACAGTATACTCTTGTAAGTGGGACACTCAAGGGAGGAAGATGTACTACTTAGCGGGCATCAAGCGAATCTCCTCCTAAGTACGATTTTCATCAAATGGCTGTTGTCCCAGTTATCGAGAGGTCTTATTGATAGACTTTTTCCACTGTCAATTTGCTTAAGTATGTGGTATTTGACTGCAATTGGTGTAGAGGTCAGCTTCCTCTTTTGTCCCAGCTGCGACATGACTGCACGAAAAGAATTCTTTCGAATCATTATAATGTCTCCAAAAATATGAAGTCATTTGATTGAATGTCCCACTTAAGCGAAGTTTTATCACGCGCCAAATATTTCCACGACGGTGTAAGTTTTAAGTTCGTTTATAAGGATTTCATAGAAATTTAGGGGGGGGGGGAGGTTCAAGTCATAGCCAATATCTAATGCTCTGGGAGGTATGAGATTTAATTTAGTAGACTGGTGTCTAATATATGTACATATATATATATGAAAAATCCGTAAGCATCACAGTTATAACCTTCCCTATCCCTCCCTCAACCGAATATGGTTATATAGGCAACCCAATGTATATGACCGGAATCTTTTTTCGTGCCGGGTGGATATTTTAATACAATTTTGAATACACTATTTCGCGGGGTATTTTACTATATTTAAATTAAATGTGAATGCGATAATTTAATAATAGATTATAACTACTATTATATGTTCAGATCACAGGCTATCAGATAAACTTGGATTCTTATTGATGTAAAATAAAGTCCTTTCTGTGTCTTCTAATTCTGCTTTTGTTTGCCTTCCTTTACATCTCGCACAAAATCTACTAACTAAATTTTCGCTGATCAGAACTAGCACAGATAACGCCGTCCAAAACATCATCACCACAAACAAGCCACCAAAATAAGTAATACCGAATTGATGAAATACTTCTATTGTTTGTTCATGTTTAACTTCTGAACATACTTTATCAATCCACTTGTCGCTTAGTTTAAACAGTGTCCCGTCTTCTTCGTATTTTCGGATCATTTCTGAAATCTCGTTTTTAAGCAAAGATCCTTTTTTTAAACCTAGTCCAAAACCGGATTCTGGTATAATATCTCCAGCAAACTGCAACCTGCAGTCTTTAGACATGTAATGCAGAGAACTGTAAGAGCCTTGAAAGATGGCGTCTAATTCCCTAAAGTTAAATATTAAGAATGAAAATAAAAAACCTAAATATGATTCAAATGATTGAAATAGTGAGATTGTGGAATTTCTTGCAATGCTTAATGAAGTTGAAAAAGGAAAACATCTGATTCCACAATTACGCTGACATCAAGATTCATATTTGTTTCACTGTTTTATTAAAATCTAGTTTCATTATATAAATATATGAAATTGCAGAGGACGCATATTGATAACAGTAGAATTTTATTATACCGAAATTATAATCCTTTGCAAAAATTTGTTAAAAATAATAATAACTCATACCCTGATTTTAATTTTGAAAATCCAACATCCGAGTCAAGATAATTGTAGTTGTTCATAAACGCACCAATTCGATTCCAAGTTGGGTCTTCACTTTCTGAAAACAGTTGACTGTAAACGGAATTTGCAAGTGTACCAAATTTGAAGTTATGGCTTGGATTTTGAATCTAAAATTATTATTTTTTGTTATTAGATTTCAAGTTGAACTTCGTCACTGCCAGTTCTTGTCTGATTTTAATTTTTAAGAGTTGCAATAACCTTGTGATCATCTAATCTAGTGGTCTTGTCTTTCATATTAATACGAAAATTGTTTTGTCCTGTGACAGGCAAAGTCGATTATATTTTCTAACATTTTCTTTAAAAGCACCTATCTAACATCTCCTAAAAACTATATGTTCTGTATTTTTTTGAAAAATTGGTTACATTTTTAATTGGCTAGAACAAATCGTGTGATAAAATAAAACGATTTAATTAGCTGGGAATTGCATAGTATGCTAATTTAAATTTACTGCGACGCGTTTTTAAACCCGAGAGAATGTAATTGCTTTGTGATAAATAATTAATGTAAGGCCAAAGTCACGAACAATGAAACAGTATTATTGTTGTTGTCGATTTTCTCTAAAACGTTTTATTTGGGTTTTAACTACATTTTAATACGTCTGTTCGTCACGCAAAATGGTAACCGCAGTAGCGAGACGCGAAATGCGAAATGCGGTAAATAAAGGACGGGCGAATCCGTGGATTTATCCACGGTCCACCGGCTAGTTTGATGAAATTAGCAACCTTTTAAGTGGATACTTTCACGGGTTCAATTAACTAGTTTCCTAACTGACTTAAAAAATCTATAATACTTCCTGTTATTCACAAAAAGCAAATTCATGAATTGTATACAAGTTGTAAAGTGAAGTCATACTCTACCTTTTTATCATTTAAACCAGTGATTGGAATCTTTGTTTTGTGTGTCACTTTACTCGCTGTCAATATCGCAGTGTATGTTGACATGATTATGATCATGACTAAAGCAATCATAACAGATATTATCCTCGTGCTCAAATATTGCGGATTTTTACCGGCAATATCCTTTTGAAACACCAAACCACTCAGATATGTGATGCTCTCTGCCCACGGATAAGAATGGTCCTCCCAAGGTACATCCTGGTTTCTATTGACAAAGCATTTCTCTTCCATGGCAACTAATAAAAAACTGGAAAGAAAGGTGATTAGAAGAATTATCAACCACAATTGGATTGACAATGGAGCTAACGATTCGAAATTGAAGAAACCAAGTTGACTTCGTTCTTCCATTACAACGAAAGCAACGCCACCAGTCATATACGGATAGGAGAAATCGATATATTGTGCTCGTTTGGAATTGATGGATAAGCTTGCTAAGATAAGATCGGCTTTTCCTGCAACAACATCACCCACCATACCAACCCAAGTTCCGTTTACAATTTGACCGTATGCCGAATCTTCAACCATATAAATATCCCCCACTAACTGCAAGTCTTCTGAAAGGTAATTTAAAAGCTCTATGCAATAACCATAGCAGCAGTATGGAATGCGCGTTTTAGTATTGTTATGCATCTCGTATTGCCAACACAATTTCCCTGTACTGCATGTCATGTCGTCGTAATTCAGTATATGGTCTGAATGTTTATGTATCATTGTAAATGGGGCATCATTAACTGTCACCACCCTTAAATTGCGTATTGGCAGTGCATGTTTATGTGGAAATAACTCCAGTGTTCTTTCCGCTTTAGATGTAAAAATGATCTTGTCGTTTGCATAATCAGCTACTGCTATCAGTTTGTATCTCTGTGTTTTAGCGTATATAGACGATCCCTCTTCTCCTGTGAATGTCGCCATACTTTCTATTGTTGTGTTGGTAATGTGTTTGCTAAAATCGAAACAGGCGGAAATAGCTGTATGTGGATTGTATCAATTATATTATCAGGCGAGCAGTTCGTATAAAAACGCTAGTTTACGTAAATTAATCGAGAAAATAAGTCAATCTATCACTGAGAATGCTATGTATTCTATATTTTATGTGGTTAACCTACCAATTGTTTCCAGCTAGGACAACAAAGGTGCTTCTAGAGCGTTTAAAGTTCTCAATTGAGCTACAGGAACCTTTTTAAAATATCTGCCAAACTAGACAATGACCTTATGTGGGATCGAATTCACGACCTCTTATACTTCATTCGAACGCTCTACCGACCACTAAATGATGACGAAGACACAACAGTTGTTAAAATATAAACAACTAACTCATCTACCCTATGTTTGAGTGGCTGACAAAAAATTAGGGCAGAAAAATAACTAATGCTCTGGCGAAAATTTTGGTTCACAAAGTTTAGACGAATAAAGTTTGCGCTACTTACTTATATGATAAATGATAGCATGGAGCTTTGTTTCCCTCTGGTATATATTTTACATGAAACTCTTTCTTGTCCGTGACAATTAATAAATTTTGTGGCAAGCTAACTCTGGCAACCATAACATCAAGATGATGTACAATCCACGTATACTCATGACCATCAACTCCCACGTGTAGAGCTGTTTCCATAATCATGGAGGTACATTCCAGGGAACACATGACGATGAATGTTCGGATGTCAGTTGATTTCCAATACAATAGATGTCTTCTGATGTATGTTCGATTGAAGTTGACAGGGAGATAGAGATTGCCAGTAGACTTAGCATTATTGCAGCTATTCAAGTAAGCTGGATTATTTTGATTCTCTTTGTAAGTGATTGCTAAATCTCCGTATAAGTTGAAATACTGCGAAAGTTGGCATTGAGGTTTGTATGTATGCAAACTCGTCAGTTGCTCCTATTATAAAACAGGCTTAAAAAGTTAATAATAGTATTTGTGTGTCATAGATTTAACATATCCAAGTATTTAAACTAAATGAACCTACAATACGCGAGAGTAACTCACGACTCTGTAATTTGCATAAAGAGGTGATAATTACTTACTTTTTTTACTCACAAGTCGCACAGAAGATTTCTTTAATTGGATCAATAAAGCATTCTTTGAAGATTAATATGTTTATACAAATGTCCTAAAAAACACAGCCTACCTGTTCATCCAGCTGTTTTTTTCTGTATCCTCCTCTCAGTAATGTAACCAAGAAATGTTCAACCTTTGTTGTCAATTGGTTGCTCAAGATGCGATTTTCAAATGTGTCATTGGTCAATAACACACATACGCACTTTTGAGCTTCAAACATAGAAGCAGATCGAATTTGACATTGAGAAAAATGTTGTGCAGTGTAGTAAAAAATTCTCCCAGTGAGATTTCTCTTAGGGGATGAAATATAGGAGGCGTATGTGAGTTTTAAAAGTATCAACAGGAAATGAAAAGTTGTGAGTTTGCCTGATGATTTAATCATGTTTGGTTGCAGATCCAACTTCATGTGCAACCAGCAATATCTTCTGGACATCTAATCTCGCGAATGCTGCAGAGTTCAACTCTTCTCTTTTTACTCAAAAAATGCAAACATATTCAGCATTTGGTTAGCTTTGGTAGAATCAGTAGCAATTTTTACCTTCTAATAAACTTTTCTCCCCAAATGTTGATTTCTTTATTTAAAACATTAAAAAACTCTTAAGTAAAAGACGTTAAGGTCTTAGGAAAAAAAAATCCGTATATATGCACAATGTAAAAATGTGTTTGTTTTTGTTGCCTTTTATGTCTGAAAAGTTCCCTTACGTGCTCCTTCGAGAATAGGATATATTTTTGAAAAGATAGACAAAGAAATACAATAATAAAAAAAGGAGCAAAACCAAATGTATTTTAGGTCGACAAAACGTTTGAAATATTTTGAGAAAGCAATCTAAAATCTTTTGTGTTTGAAAAGAACTAGAAAATATTGTCTTTTGTTTTTTTATATGTATTGAACTATTATAATTAATGTATTTTAAATTGATTTTTTCGTTTATTGATTTTAAATATAATAGGCATATTTAAGAATAGAAGGAGACATTAAACGTGGTTCGGGATTTATATTTTCAAAGTACACAAAGAAATTCTGTGATAAAATTTAACTTGAAGTAAAAGGTCACGGAAATTCAGCTGAATTTCACAGGTGCCAAAATGCAATATTCCATGATTTTCTGTCTAAAACCTCTAAATGAATTAGGGGGTGTTTACATGAAAAATCTCATCCCGAGATGAAACTCGTCCCGGATGAGGTCATCCCTGTCTCTGGCCAAAGTCTTTATACTGTTTACATGTTTTAGGCGGAATGAAATCTCATCCCGGGGCGAGTTCATCCCGGTCAAATTGACCGACAATCCCACACAAAAATTATTGAGACTGCAATTAAAAAGATGTGCGTTGGTTTGTATGATAGCTTCCCCCTCCCCCTACCTCAATGTTGAATGTGAAACTAGCAGAACGTGTGTAGCGAAGCCAAACCTGCACTTCAGAGACGTCAACTTTGAATTTAGGGGGGAGGGGAGGCAGTCTCAGAATTTTTGTGAGGGATTGGAGATGAAATTTCAACCCGGAATGAAACTATGCTCAAATCTCCATGTAAACAGAAAAAATATTATTTCTGAATTTTATGCGCAATGGTTTTAAATAATTTCATCCCGGGATGAAAATATTTAAAACTCGCCCCGGAATGAAATAGAGATATAAACAAAAAAAGTTTCATCCCGGGACAAAACTCATCCCGGGATGAAATTTCATCCCGCCTACATGTAAACGTAGTCTTAGTCTGCAAACTTTAAAATTTTCGATTTCATTTATTTGCATTAAGACCACGCTTATACGCAGGCGTGATGAAATCTCATCCCGGGATGCAACAAAAAGTTTTTACACGTGAGCCTCATCCTGGGATGAAATCAGCATATTTTCATCCCGATCTCATCCCGGGATGAAACATTAATTTTGCTAACTTTGCGTATGATAATTCGAAGTGATTTTTTTTTAGTTAGTGAGTACAAAAGTCAAACGAGAAACGCAGAACGATGGCGCATGAGAGAAAAAACATAAGAACCATAAATAATGATTAAATAATGGTTGAACTAGTATAAATTTATGATGAAATTTACTTTAAGTTTTCATTAAAATAAAATAAAAAAAACTTTGAAGATATATAAATCAACAAAAGAAGGTAAAATCAACCTCTTCAATTTTTTTTTAATTCCAACGAAGAACGAAATGTTTATGGCTCATACATTTAAAATTATGTTCAAAGAATGTGAAAAAGTGTACATTCAGCATTCTCATTACGGGATGAAAAAATTAGAGTGTTTACATGTATTTTCTCTTGATCTTATCCCGGGGTAAAATTTCATCCCGCCTGATTCGTGTAAACGTTGTGAGGATTTTCACTAGAGACAGGGGTGAACTCGTCCCGGGACGAAACTCACCCTTCAATGCCACACTAGCCTTGAAGAGCTAGGTTTTAACAGGGATAAAAACATTGTAGCATTTTTTAAAGGTCTCTAAGGAATTTAGAAAAAAGGCCGAGCAAAATGGATTTAGAAAAATATCACATTCCTTTTTTAGCCTTCCTTATAATACCCAGCTTGAATGTAAGAAAAATCGTACTATTCGCAAATAAATAAGGTTAAGGAAAATTTAGCAATTTGCCGAGAAGTTAATCGTTTGATTTGCATGTTTTATTTCATGACAAGGTATTAGTAAGAACGTGGTATATTTTGCAAGCTAAAGGGGCCTATAAACATGCTCTATAGCTATCAAAACATGCAAATACCCAACCTGAAACCCATAAAGAATCAGAAGTATAACATCCTGACGTGCACGCGCCTACCGATGAAGTTTCTAAGCTTCACGTGGATTAACTTTTGGGTATTTTCGGGTTTTCGAGGGATTCTGTGAGATATAGATTATCTCGTGAATTGCAAATTTGACGAATGTCGAACATGAAAGAAACATTTTTTCCATAATTGGGGAGTGAAGATTCTCTACCACCATAACTTTCATTTTTTATCATTAAATAGGTTTATCTTTATTAAATATTTTTAAGTATATAGTAAATAAAGTATTCCAAAATCTGCCCGCTTGCTACGACTTGGATCATTCTGAAATATCAACATTTATAGGATGGACACAGTAACATCTAAAGAGACATAAACATTGTCGTGGTGCTTTAATCATAATGTATTTTTGTAATCCTACAAAACACAGCCACTGACGCAAACAACTACGTCATTGATTTGTTTGATATCGTAAGAAATGACATGTTATTTTAATTTTACATTGACTCTCTCCAGAAGGTTAATTGTCATTTTGATTTCGTGAAAAATATGGAGCCACCATTGAGCAAAGCATAGAATTCGTGCAACTCAATAATGATATACTGATTTCTTTACATAAATTCGGATTATTATTGTTATCTTTGTATCAGAAAGGGAGTGGAACGACTGCCAATGTATAGCTACGGTTTAAAATTTATCACACGCGATTTCTAATATATTTTTAGGTTTATTAAGACCGGGGAATTTCTCAGTAACGTGTATTGTACAGTCTGCATCCGTTTTTAACGTCGGTATAAATCTCTGCTTCGTGTCTTCAAAAATTTTAAAAATGTAGAGTTGTTATAATAATTAGTACATTTAAACATTGGAACAATTTGTGACAAATAATCTCATGTCAAAGCTGCTGGGAAATCCGTAATTATAATTAGCCATGTCAATTACCAAATATAGTTATTACATGCCTTACGAACGAGCTTACGTTGTTAATTAACAAAAAATTCCCATTGCTGAATTTTTATAATCTAAGTAAGTACGAGTGTCACCTGTAAACTTGGTACGTAACTTTTTAAGGACTTTCGTTCATTTGTTTACAAAGATCTTGATGAAAGAATGAAACGTTTTCAAGTGGCTCTCACGCTCAATTTTTTTTTATGACGATTCAAGAACTTGTAAAGCATATGCGCCATCGTTTGACGTTTTTGCAGTATCTAGTTTCTGTTTTCGCATGGAGTTTGTTTAAAACACACACACACATAATTTGGATTGTTTGTTTGCGCAGTTTGAGAAAGGCCAGTTTGCTTTTTTGTAAATCTGATCGTGCCAATTCTATTGATTACTACTGAATTGATATTGCTGCGAGATTGGAGAAGAACTAAGGAAGGCAACGATTCGAGCAGTGTAAAATCAGAGAAGTAGAATCTTGTAACAAGTAAAGGTTGGCTCCCCCAACAGCAAAAAGACAAGTAGCTCCAGTGTATTAAATTGGATTCTCAATTGGTGTATGAATATCTTAAATTTGATTGGAAAAAGATACAATATATTGTCAATTTTTAAAGATCTTGATGAATTCTAAAATGTGGAATGTTAGCATACTTGGAAATCCAACATCCACGAACAGATCAGTTTTTAGCATGCCATCTGGTTTGACACACTCGATAACCGATTACATCGCTATGATTACTTTATCCATCATTTTCCTGATAGGAGTTCCAGGAAACATATTCGTGTTGTACATATTCGGAATTCGCCGTAAAAAATGCAGGACAAGATTTGAGACATTATTGTTGTTGCTGGGGGTAACAGATTGCGTTTCGATGCTTTTTATACCGACATCTTTCTTTTACTTAACATTTACTAAATTTCAAGTGTGGCATTTTGGGTTCATAGGTTGCAAGATTATACCGACAATCTTACAAATGAGTGTGACTATATCTCAAGGAATATTGGTGTTGATCAGCTACGAACGATACCATGCAATTGTCTATCCGTTCAAGATTGGCTTCACTAATAAATGTGTATGCGTATGGTTCGTGTTTGTTTTTATTATCTCCATCATATTTGTCTTACCCTACATGTTTTCATTTCAAATTATCAAAAATCCATTGGATAACACAGAAGCATGTGTTCCAGTTTCTGAAAGTTATAATTTGCTAATGGCTTCATCTTTTATGCAGTTGTCACGAGATCTTGTTGCTTTATCCATATTGGCAACGTTGAGAATTCGAATGCATAAATCTCTAACAAGATCTGTAACTATGGCAACATGGGACCGGTTAGCGATATCAACAAAGGGGAGAAAACTTTTAAAAATTGTCGTCTTAGTGTTTTTGATACTAACTCTTCCAGAAGATATATTTTTAGTATTTTTTTATATATTTGGTTCGCTGTTCGATATGAGCGATGGATTGTACAATAAATTCGTTGACATCAATACGTTTTTAAATATACTTCAGATATCGAATTCAGTCGTTAACGTTTTCATATATTCAAGAATGCACAGTTATTTTAAAGACCGTAGTTGCTGTCCGAAGCGAAAAGAAAAAAGACGTTCAACCGTTCGCAGTATGGATTCGGAAAGATCCACCGAGTTTGACCACTTGTTCCAACAAAACAATCTACGAAGGTGCGTAGAAACCTTTTATACACACAAAGATGGAGTGTTTCAATGCAACGTCATTAGTCATAAACAGTGTATGGAATTAAATAACAATACAGATAAATAGAACAACTTTCATGGACTATATCAACATAGTACAGAAATCCTTGTATCGAATTCCGAGTATTTAAAGCCTTGTGCGGACTACTAACGACCGAAAGCTTATGAGATTTCCTGAGTACTGAAAACTTCACTGAGTATTGAAAGTTTTGTGTGATCTGCTAAAGCCCGGTTTGAACATCATATTCATGTGCAATTTGACACATGTTATCAGTAAGAGGTGACTATAGGAAACTCTTTCAAATTTCAGATAAAAATATTCTTCTCTGTAAAAAAACTTTGTAAAAAATGTCCGTTCCTGTTAAAAAATTAAATGGTAATCCGATACCAAACAAACATATTGTGTTCATAACTTTTGGCAAATGATCAGTTTATCTGAAGAAAAAAAATTCGCCAAGAAAAGAAATTTGTACTCTTGCTTTTTGGGTTTCTTTATGCCAATAATTAGTTACACTAGTGTTAGCCTTTTTTAATCTAATTTTCAGTTATTTTATTTTCTAGACTAAGGGGCCGTTTATATGAGAGGCGGGACTGGACGATTGCCGGGACGGGACGTTTGCCGGGATGATTTTGTCCCGCCTTTGGGGCTGTTTATATGAGAGGCGGGACGGGACGATTGCCGGGACGGGACATTTGCCGGGATCCCGCTCTCATTAATAATTATACTAAAAATCATTTTGTGTTTCTATGGAAAAATCTTGTCCCGGGACAATTTCGTCCCGTCCCGGCTAAGTGTGCGTTTATATGGAAAAAAACGTCCCGCCTGAGCCGGGATCCCGCTTAGCCCAAGCGGGATCCCGCTTGGCCGGGACGGGACGAAATTGTCCCGGGACAAAACATTTTCATATAAACACAAAGTGATTCTTAGTATAATTATTAATGAGAGCGGGATCCCGGCAAATGTCCCGTCCCGCCTCTCATATAAATAGGCCCTAAGCGAATGTTTCTCTTTCAGGAGCAGATTTTGGATAATTTTTTTTTGCCTAGTGCAAAATGGCCTTGAAGAGACTACATCTTCCGTAAGTGTGTTCAAATAAACAAAATCCAATTTATATCCCGCCTTTATATCTCTTTCATTACCTTTTTTACTTTCTAAATCAACATTATAACACTTGTTGTTTGTCTGAGTAAATTTAAAAACCGGGGGTTTTGTAATCAAAAATGTTATTATAATCACACTTATTATTATAGTATTAACCCCCGTCCAAGCAAATTTCGTTACTTCATGTAAACAGGCGGCACGAAATAGCGATGCGAGAAATATGTAGGACGGGTGATCCACCGTAAAATTTTCCACGGGCTAACGACGAGTATTATATTATTAGCTACCAACACTTTGGAACATTCATCATAACTCAACAACAAATTAAAAGACTTTATGATTTTAAAATTGGATATAAAAAACAAATTTAAACAAACTTATTTTAATGTTCCAAAAATTATGATATTTCATAGAGCAAAAGTCAACAACTTTAAAATTCTTATACTGTTCTACAACATCGCAGGAGACGGCATTCCTTCTAACTTCAAAGCGGACATACCATACCAACGGTGTCAAAAGTTAAGTTGGTATAAGTGTTTCAAAAACATAGGTAACTTACCAGTAAAAACAAGCACTTTAACGTTTGTACGTACATCGCAATGTGCGGTTTCTGTGTTTGTTTTTCTTGCATTAATCATAAACTTCGTTGAAATAGCGCATACCATTCTCTATTCAAAAATCACACCCTTCATAGCTCTTTCAGTAAAGGTATAAACGGATTGGTATTATGTGTCTTTTCTTATCCGCGGTTATTTTGTTATTAAAACCGCAAAATGTTATACGCCAGAGCTGAATTCAAAGATCCAAACCTAATAAAATTACGCTAATAGCAAATTTCACACCTGGAAAAAAATGGTGGTGACATTAGCGAATATGATTTTTCAATAAACGCATGTGTACTCATAGCGTTAACATTCCTGCAAATAGCACTACCGACTTACCAGCATTTGTTTTGCGGAACGACAAACAACAACAAAACAACATTAACAACATCAACAACATCAACATCAACAACATCAACAACAACAACAACAACATACGCGCGTATTACTGAAGTGTTCTAATTAAAACATGTGATCATTGTGTTCAAACATTGTATAAGTACAAGTATAGTCCGACAAAAGAATTTACAATAGGAAAGATCACAGTTAGCTAAGCTGTCTGGACATAGAAATCTATATGAAAAAAAATCAAAAATCAATTAATGTCGAGAAACTTGTCAACAAGCTTTTGGGATCACGATTCTTGACATTCATGTCTCTTTAATAATAGCCGTCGTCTGTCTTTTTGTCTGACTGTTACGGAAACACAAAATTCGATATAAAGGACGGGCGACTACAGTGGAATCTCTCTATCTCGACTACTCTCTATCTCGAACTTCTCTCTATCTCGAACTAAAGTCTCGGTCCCTTTGTGGTCCGCCTAAGGTATTTTCCTTTCTTTATCTCGAAGTTTCTCTATCTCAAACAAATTTTTTGGTCCCTTGCGAGTTCGAGATTGAGAGATTCCACTGTAGTTTAATATTAATACTGAACATCGAGATTACCTTGCACGTTCTTTATTTCCCCACTTTCAATGTTTCAAATAAATATGTGACCATGGCACACATTCAAACTTTTTCAAGAGGGAATAGAAAAAAGCCCTTAGTTAACGAAAAAAAGGGGGTCTGCCAGAGTTATTGGAGTCTTCGTTTATATATTAAGACTGGTCAGGACAGAATTTTAACGATTTGATTTGTTGTTCATTTTGATAGGCTTTTGTATGACATCATACTACTTGATTTGTGAAACCATTATTAAAATGGTATCACAACAATGGAAATAAAAATAAGATTAAGATTTTTTAAGTAGAAGATGATTTTCTTTATAAAAGATTACAGATTTTGAAATCTCGGTTGACGCTGTTGACGGGGTGTATTTCACAGTGAAAATCAGTACCCCTTATTAATTAACAGTTGGTTCGTCCGAAAAAAGAGAAAAAGATGTGCTTATTTCACATGGCTAGCCTTACAAATATCGTCTATTCTATTATTTCCAGGAGAGACTATAGCTAAGATGGCGAGTCCTAGAGTATTTAATGCTCATTTTGAGCTACGCAGACCCAATTAGGGTCCTCGCTCTGCCAGAGAACTCTCTGCAACATCCAACGGCCCACACAGTGTGCCATCTCTCCCATTTCACTTACATGGCTGAGGTTAGTCCGAGACTATGGTCACTATAGCCTCGGACTAACCTCGCACATAATGAATCGCCACCAAGGCGAATCGAACCCCAGTCTATCGCACAAAGTGCGAGAGTATAACCATTAAGCTGCGGTACCAAATACTAAAAAACAAGGATTTATCGACTTTTTTTAACGTTTTGTTTTTGATTTGCTGATATCTGCCAAAATTAAACTCCACGACCACTAATTTGTGAAAATTAATACCAAAAGTAGGTAATTTAATAGTCGATTTACAATTACACGTTTTCTTATCGGGATAAGTTAAGTTGTTTCGTACAAACCAGGATTATTATACTGGACAGCAAAAAAAATTCAATAAACAAAAATTTATCCTCATCCTTAGAAGTGGTTAGATTAATCATTAATATGCATTTAGTAGCAGCATTACCAGTACTTATGTTAATGGCAATAAAATTATAATAAAAAATTGATCTCAGTTCCTAGTAAAAGGACTCCTGATTCAAGCTCCTGATTTTAGTCTCGAGATAAAATCTCTCGGTATTTTGTTATCGTATTGAATTTGTATTGAACAGAATAAAGTCTGAAAAATGAGGGTTTATTTTAGGCAACATCCGGTCAAGTTTCTTAAATCCGAATCCTTTTTCAGAATTAAAATCAAAATGGCGTCTTACGGCGGTTGTCGTCAATATACAGTCGACGCTCATTATCTCGAACCTCCGTTATCTCGAACTTTCTCTATCTCGAACTTTTTCTTCGGTCCCTTGAGTTCGAACTTTTCATGAAATACGCTCGTTATCTCGAACTTTCGCTATCTCGAACTTTTCTTTCGGTCCCTTGGGAGTTCGAGATAACGAGCGTCGACTGTATTGCAAAAGTTTCGCGGCGCAAGCGAAAGACTCAAACGGTGGGCTGTGATATTTATTTGATTCAATAAACAAGCGCAAGCCTTTTTCTGGCGTTGTTGTTATTGCCGAGGGTCATGGTCGCAGGGACTTTCATATGATAGTGATGGCGAGGTTATTTTGATATTGACGCGGATGTTTTCCTTTGAGCTCTGATTTTTATTCTTCAACTTTTTTTTATCTGTTCTTTCTATTTTAAGGAAAGTTGTTTATAAGAAAGTTTTTAAACTTTAAAATAAACATTTAAAAACGTTCTTTAATCATCTATAAATCTTAAATAACCAAATTTATGTTACTGGCTACATACGTGCATGCATTCATAAACAGCATGTTGTGGTGAAAAGCTAGCCTGGCTGACATGTTTTTCCTATAGCTTTTAAATCCTAGCCAACATTATTATTTCTTTTTTATTTAATAATCTTCACCAATCTGATATTTAAGAGGGTCCACCGCTGTAATCACTAAAATATGGAGGTGCTTCGCGATTTTCTTGTACTAAACCCTCATCCTTGAGTCATTCGTGATTAATTTTTTAGCTTCACCTTGGAAACAATAAGTTGTCATTTATATTTCAGATTGAAAAAATAGGTTTAAAAAAAAAATATATAATAAATCTAGCTTTGGCTAGATTTTTGCTTTTTTTATAAAAAAGCATGCACTGTAACTATACTAAAGAGTTCCTCCTGGATGTGCGGCATGGTCCACCTGCTCTTATCTTCAGTGGCGCGTGGCCTTGTGGTTATGGAGTTCGCTTCGTAATCACAAGGTCCGTGGTTCGGTCCACAGCGCGGGCATGTTTAGCAAGTGACTTTACTGCAGCTACGGGTCAACCCATGCCATGTGAGGGAAATTGGGTAGGTAATGCCGGTGTATACTTAATGTATACATTCCGAACACAGGACCCACATTAATAACAGTGTTTCAAACACTGAAGTGGCTATATCCTGTATAAATATTCGGAATAATAATAATAATAAGCGATCAACCTAACATTATACGTAAGGTCACGTAGCTAGTTCATATAGCCCTCCCACACTTTCACGTGAAAACTTTCATGTGGAGAGTTGCGGACGAAGCATTTAAAATACACTTAACAATAAATAAAAACTATATAAAACTTATTTTAAATTTAATCTAATTTATCAACTCTTCTTATTGATTGGCAACGCAATCATTTGTCATTAAAATATTTGAAATCATCGTATATCAAGTTACTGCCGTGCACAGTTTTTTTCTTGTTGCGTCGTAATTCTCGTAAAAACGTGTGTTTTTCAAAATCTGAAAATTTCCAGCAAACACAAAAGTGTTTTGAATTGTAGATATGTTTTTCGTGCCTGTTTATTTTTTAACTTTTCTTTCTTATAACAAATCTCAAATACTGTTCTTGTTTCTATGTGACATAGGGGTTTTACGATTACGATATCTTTAATCAAAAATTTTATTATAATCTGAACGAAATGAAGCGCCGAAGTTACTATTACTGTGTAACCCTGTCTCAGAAGTATTTATGTGCCTATGGTCAGCATATTACAGCCATACTATCGATTTGTTTATGGAAAAACAGGGAGAATATTTTCAACACCAAAATCATTCAGTTGAGAAGAAGAAAAAAAGGCAAATATGTTTATTTAGTTAATGTTGTAAATATTCTAAGAATTTAATCCGTATCAATCATGACAAATTTTGACAGATGGTGAGACATACAGATAAAAATTAAAATACGTGATTAAGCCCTGTTGTTGAGGCATTTAGATGGGAAGAATACTGAGATTTGGCAAGATGTAATAACAGGACAAACATTGCTATTATAAGCTACTAAAAAACTAGATATTTGACGTTTCAATTTTTTTTGTGGCTTCTGCGTTGTCAATGTGATCCTTTACGTGATGCGGAAGCCATATGACTACAATATGGGTTTAAAGGGGCTAGGCTGTTCGCAGGTGCTAGAAATGCAACGTTTTGCCCATGAAATGAAAGAGGAAGGAAGTACCTTTATATCAGTCGGTTATGTTTTGTCTAGAAATGTCCTGCCGGTGTAAAGAATTGAGCTAAAGTCTAAAAAATCTAAGAAAAGTTTTTCTAGTTTTAGAAATCGCCGCCAATAAAGTATAAAACATAGAATCTAAACGTGCGACACGAGCAATCCATCCTCATCTACTTGCTGCACCATGTTGGACGCAGTCAGAGCTAAAAACAAATTTATTTCCGTTCCAATACCACTACCGTTCGAGTTTGGGAACGACTGTTTTCTCTTTTTCAAACAACTAGGTAAATTTAACAGAAAGTTTTGATGCACCTTGGAGTAAATAAACACATTAACAACTGAACTGCACATTTGGAGTATATTCAAAAATGTATTGCACATCACTATGGTGTTGTATGCAGTTTGTGAGATTTCAACTTTACATAAAAATAAAGACAGTACTCCAACTCGATATATGTCGACTGGAAAAGTAAGTAGCAGAAAGACCACGATGACCAGGATCATTAATCTTCTTCCCTTTTCAGAAAAATGACTTCTATTCCATGTTATATTAGTGTACTCTTTGACCAAGCAAAGTCTCATATGATACGAAAGGTAAATCAAAATAAAAGCAGCAGATACATCCTTCAGGAGGTTGACGCATGCCGATGCCAGCAATGTACCACCTTGATTAGAGTCAGGAGTACATGTTCGAATCTTATAGTAATCATCTTGAACGATCTCTAATGTCATTGCGTATGGAATGGACAGTATTGTTGCTAAGATGCATATAAAAATCAACCATAAGGCAACTTGTAGCAAAGATAACCTTTTGGTAAATGGATGCACAATGGCCTGATATCTTTCATAACATATTAAAATCAAAACTCCTTGCGATACAGTGATGCTAATTTGCAGGAGGGACGGAATAATCTTACATCCAGTTAATCCGAAATGCCATTCTTGGTAATTAGTTATCGTCAAGTATAAAAATGACAGCGGGACAACGGTTGATGAAATGAAGTCAACAATTCCCAGGACTAAAAGGAACGCCTCAAAACGTTTACGTTTCGTTCCTGCCTTAATACCGAAGATGTAGATTACTAATACATTCCCCGCCACTCCAACAACAAAGATGGAAACCAATAATACCATGTGTATTACATCAACAGTTGAATAATTAGTTTGAAAGGAAGTTCTTTCAGGCTCAAATGTAGAATTTGGAGCAACGTTGAACATTTTGCTCCTCTTAATGTGTAACTAGTCGCCTCCTCCAAATGGTTTAATATTTGTTTTTCCTTTACTCCTAAGCGTACGCTCCTTCGCAGAGACAAAGTGACGAGTTAATCGATATGATATTGCTTAATTTTAATTTTATGTCAGGAGATTAATCTCATGCAAAATATAGTTTTTCAATCATAATTTCGTTTTCGATTGTGTTCCAATTATATTGATTGCTTGAAAATAAAAGTAATCATAGGAGTTTTAACCTCCGACAGCGAAGACTTAACAATAAGCTTTGCGATGGTGCACATGGAATGTTTCTGCTATTCAAGATACTGCTGATACCTGTCGTTTCAAAATAAGATCACAACGGATTAAGTCAGTATGACGCATTTTAAAGGCAATGGTGATCAGGATATTATTTACGTGTTCAGACTATCAACATAGAAAAGTCAACTACCTATATCACGAATAATTAACAATTGATTAATATTTATGAAAACATTGGTTATAAAATAATTGCACATACATGAACTTAATGAAGGCAACTTAAACAGGTCACAGGTTATACGAGTAAGAATTTCTAACAAACATACATTGTTATTACAAAAGTCTCTGAAATTGTGGGTTGTCCAAATGAGTGTTCTAAATAGCTTACACATAGATTGTTGGTAGGCTTGACATGTCACTTTGGTTTTCATTATTACCAGCTATGACTTCTGGTTCATCCTTATAATAGGTACGCAGGAATTTTCCTCAAAACAAAAATGCTTTAATTGCATTGTTTTTAAAATGTCTGACAATTTTCTATCAAGATCATTCTATTAAGGAAAGATCAGTTATGTGATTGAGCCTTTGCAAAAGTGATTCAACCCGTTTTCCTAATCCAATATACAAGATGATCTACAGTTTAAAATTATTGAGAAAGATGATCTGAAAATGCAGGAAGTATCCATGATAACACAACGGTTAGGATATTGGATTGTAGAAGCTTAACTTCGTGTAAGAAGTTCCATAATAAGTTGTTAATCATTTCAGATTAATTCAAGAATTAAGCTATCCTGAAAACAACAGGATACGTTTAATATCAATAAAATTGGTCTAGATTCACCAGATGTTGTTGACATTGTAACTAAGTTTATTTAGATTACTTGTATTAATTTTAAACTCCCTTACCAGAGTCAACCGACGAGTGCTGACTATTTGGTGAAGAAGCTGACAGAAAGTTGAACTTTGAACCCTCCATTTACGAAAGCAAGGCATACAAAAAGTGCTAAAAAGAAGAAACATTTTTAAACGTGTCTTCACCTGTGTTGGCACGTTTTGTTTACATTTGGTCACTAATAATAAATCCTGGACCCCTGGACCTCGTATTGTGTTTTAAGTCGTGGATTGCCGGATCGCCTTTGATATGGCATGCTTTGGAAATTCATATAATTTTGTCACAAAAAAAAGATCTTAGAGCCTGGAAATATGATGTTGGCATATAAGCATATGGAAAAATATCACAAGAACAGCTGCAAATCTCTCAAAAGAGGCTCTACATTCTAGAACTATTTGTAGGCTTCGCTACCAACGGGGGTTCAAAGTCCAACTTTCTTTGACGCTATCGAAAATTAAAGATGGTATCCTAATTCTACAATCGCGCATCACGTTGTACAGAAATACTTTTTGTTTCTCTAAAAATATTTAAAATGCCAACTTACATATACATAACTCACATTAAGAAAGCATTTCAATCGCAAGCATTAATTTTGCATAATCTTAGTGGGAGCTTCCAATAGCAAAAAAAATGTGTCGCATTTTATATAAAACTCCTTGTAATCGCAAAAACTTGTCCCGCAAGAACTTTTATTTCAGGCCCATTATTAGCAAAAACATTCCCTTAAGTTAACCTTTTTTAAGTTAGCTTGCAGCACATGGAAGAATAAATTAGTGTATATAATCTTTTTTCACAGACAATTAAGACCTCGTCTTACTTTAGCTACAATCATGTTCATAAATTATTGGAAAAACGGCTTTTGAGGCTTTTTTCAGAGTTTGCCCCCTCTTCCCCTACAGTCAGTGTTGATTTTATGTTGATTTGTGCCCCAAAATACTGCCGGCGACTCTGGAAAAGACCTCCAACCAACACTGAATAGTGGGGGGAGGGGGAAAGTGTTTTTTCCAAAACTATTATGAACATGATTGTCTCTAAAATTTGAGACTTAGTTTTTTTAAGTGGCTTTTTTTATAAAAGCTTTTGTGTGCGTTTGTGTTGGCTGAATTAAGGACAAGTACTACTGTGTCATTCCTTATACTGTGCATGCAGAGCTGGTTGGTTTTCCTGTTTCATAAACTAGGTTCCAGGCCTATTGTCTGTTTGTTTCTTATTGTTTGTCTTATGTGGCAAGAGCTTATATATGCTTATATATTATGTGTACATGACTAAAATTGTTCTTTATATAACATAGACACTTCGTAATATAAAAGAAATGGAAAACACACACGTTCCACACACGTTCTGCACACGTTCCACTCAAGTTCCATAGCCAAGTGTACAAGGGGAGACTGCAGTAGCACACGTTCCACACGTTCCGTCCATTTTTTATAAAAATTAAACTTTACTTCAATTTCATTGAATTTGACGGTACGTGTGGAACGTGTTCCATTTAGGTGACACCGATGGTGGAGCCCCTTGGAACGGGTGTGAAACGTGTGGAACGTGTGGAACGTGTCATCAAAGCAAAATTTTGGCTCTAAACAAGGGGAACCCCTTTTCAATTTTTTTATGTCATTTACAGACAATCATGCTCATAAATTATTGGAAAAACGGCTTTTGAGGCTTTTTTCAGAGTTTGCCCCCTCTCCCCCTACAGTCAGTGTTGATTTTGTGTTGATTTGTGCCCCAAAATACTGCCGGCGACTCTGGAAAAGACCTCCAACCAACACTGAATAGTGGGAGGAGGGGGGAAGTAGTTTTTCCAAAACTATTATGAACACGATTGTAGTTCTTGTATCTTAAAATCAAGTTTTGAATTTAAGCTTCGTCATGGCTGTTTGGATTGTGTTGTCGTTTTTCTTCGACTTCTTAGGTTTCTGTTGAATTTTAATAAAATTATCCTGGTCCCCCTGCAACCTAACCAAAGAAAACTTTCGGGAAAGCGAGTCCACAGGAAAACACGCAGAGTTGGCTTCGCGTCATAAATGCACGTATAGGTTCACTTTTTCTTCTACGAATCAATATAGATAGGGTTGCGGAGCGGTGGACAGGATTCTCTAGGTTCGCAACCCAAAATTTGTAGGTGCCACTTTCGGTCAAATAGTAAAAAACAGGTCCTAACATTCTCCATTTTATCCGATGAAACGGTCTTATCTTCTTCAAAGCGAAACGGGTTTAACTTCATAAAATAAGTCTCAGGTTTTCGGCATTACCACAATGCAATATCCCATGGGCCAATGATATAATGCTAAAAAATGTGAAACGAAACAAGAATGGTATCAGACATCAGTGTTCAGTTCTGGTCAAGTTACAGAAACGAAAATTATTTGTATATACAGTTGAACTCATGTAAATCGACCTCCCATAAATCGACAAATCATGTAAATCGACCAAATTCTTCGGTCCCTTCAGAATTTACTATGAAACCCTTACAACAAAACTCCTTTAATTCGACCTCCCATAATTCGACAAATCATGTAAATCGACCAGATTCTTCGGTCCGCTGGTCGTGTTTTTCATCATGTAATTCGACTTTGGAAATTTTCTAAAATCGAATCATGAAATTCGAATGTTTGTTTACGTTTCAAATTTTTGTTTCGAGCAAATCAAGCAAAGAAGATTAGCCGGTTTGACACAATCTTCCATTACTGACTTTTTTTAAAACAAATAATTGTATGAAAAGTTCATTATTGTTGAAAAGATAGAAGTAGTGATTCTTACAAAACTAAAACAAAAAACTTGTACCCTTTCTTATAGCCAATGCACAATATTTTACGCTGCGCAAAGCATCCATATTTTATTTTTCTCAAATTTGGCCGAAAAAAAGGTTGAAATCCTATAATTCGACAACTCATGTAATTCGACCAAATCGTGAGACCAGAGATGGATAAATGTTCCTTCTGGCACAGTCGCGTGCGCGTACACAGTGACGTCACAGCAAGTCACAGTCAAATACAACAAATCCCTATTATGCAATACTTAGTAGGGTAAAGTCCCTATCATGCGGTGTTGAGTAGGGGTAAGTCCCTATAAAGTGATGACGTCATCAAATACAGCAAATGAGTTAAAATTCTAACACAGGGGTAATTCCCTAATGATACTAATAATTATCAAAAATCAACGCATGGGCAATAAAGAGGGGAATAAATGTGTTAGTCGAGCAGAATGAAATCTTCTGAGAAAGTAAAAACTCTATACAATAAAGAGAAATGGAAATGGAAATGGAAATGGAAATGAAAAGCCCTCAAGAATTTATGATGTACCCTGAGTTATTCAGGTATGTCCCGGACAACTTCAAGACGCAAGACATGTGTAATGAGGCTATTAGGGAGAAGGCCTACCTATTCAGGTATGTGCCGGATGGGCTCAAGACGCAAGACATGTGTAATGAGGCTGTTAGGGAGAAGGCCTACCTATTCTGGAATGTACCGGATCAATTCCAGACGCAAGGCATGTGCGATAAGGCTGTTGAAAAGTATCCCTGGATGTTCAAGCATATCCCCGACGGGTTCATGACGCAAGGCATGTGTAATGAGGCTGTTGAAAATCATCCCCACTTGTTCGAGTATGTACCGGACAGGTTCAAGACGCAAGACATGTGCAACAAAGCAGTTGGAAAGAATCCCTATATGTTTGAGTACGTGCCGGATCAATTCAAGACGCAGGACATGTGTAATCAGATGTTTGAAAAGCATTCCTGGTTGTTTAGAGCCGTGCTCGACTGGTTCAAAACAGAGTACATGTGTGGTATGAACCACATCGAAACGGTATTAATCGAGGCATATCGCCAGAGGAAAGCCGAAAAGGCCAGAATTAAGGATGAGCTGGCCCCGGTAGCCTGGCATCCTGACAGGGTGGATGAAAGGGCAGATCTTGAAAAGTTGTGGGGGTTGGCTTGAAGTCGTCAAGGTTATCTTACAGCATAGTTGTAAGATACTATAATAAATGTGCGTTAACTGTCAAGCAAAATTTAATATATTTGGAAGTGTGGTAGCCGGTATTATGGCTGGCGTTGGTATCTCCCTGCCACTGGTAGCGTTGGCACTGGCATTAGAAAAATCAGAGTGTAGGGTGAATGAATGGATGAGACATTCGAGGCTTTTGAGGGAACGCCTTGATGACCTAGAGGATGATCGTCCTTGTAATTGTAAATAAAATGGAACAATGTAAGGACTGTGAACGTATGCTTGATGAATATGACAGATGTACCTGTGGGCGCAGGTTTGAAGTAAATGGCAAAATTTTATGCTGGTACTGTTATCAGGAATATATCACATATAACGGGGGCGGGTGTGTATGTACGATGACATGCAACCCTCTGACATCGTTTGAATTACAATAAAACAAGATGTTACAATTTGAGAATGAACTTGTCAGCCCTAAAATTTTCTACAACTATGCGGCTACCTTTACAGACATAAATGATATAAACGTGGAATGCCTAACAGTGTCAGATCCAGTACCAGCCAACGGGGGCAAGGATCAGCGGTACATCATAGGGTACCATACAATAGACCTCTTGGTAGCACTAAGGGTAAGGACACCTAAAATCTGGTCCCCGAATGGAGTGAACCGCTACAATGCCAATGCTGTACCAGCGATGAGTCTTGATTTTGAAGAGTACCCCGACTGGGTTGCGAAGTATCGTCAAATATGGAGCAAAATTGAGGAGCTTATCTCCGAGCAATTGACGACGGGGCCGGTAAAAAAGGACGGCTACATCAATGCTAAACTCAAATATTACAAGGACGCTATCACAACCAAATTCCACTGTATGCCATTACCCTATGATGAGCCCTGCCAAGCCAGTGCCATCCTGGCAATATCATCAATATATGTGCAAGGCAAAAACTACTACCCTCAGGTACATATTACGGAATGTCTATATAAGGACTTCAAAAAAGAATCACTGCTGAATGAGGATTAAAAAACCATATATTTTATAGGCCTACGAGACCTATAAAATATTATATAAAATTAAGGCCTATACTTAGGTGGGGGTTCTATGTATTGCTTACATACTGTACAGATCTGACGTTTTTTAAAATTTCATCATGTGCCTCCTGCCTCCCTTTCGCAACCAGCTGAGCCCGCTCCTCTTCATTGAGGGCGTTCACAATACGGTTAAAACGTTGCCGCATCTGTTCCTTTAACAACATGTACCTTTGTTTTTCCTTCACGATCATGTGGAATTCATATTTATGAATCACCCCATTTTCAACCGCCTTTGAGATTAGATCAATAATAGAATTCAGCTTTGATTCCGCCAATAGTCTTATATTCTCATGCTTCTTGGACTTGACGCCCATTTTTTCCCAGCAGTCCTAAGACCAGCCTGTCCTACCCCTACAGCCACAGTCAGCCCGCCCATTGCCACCGCCAGCGGCATACCCATTCCTGACAGCATTGTTCATATGCTAATGCTTGATGTTATAACACCGATACCAAGTAGCCCATGATCGCAGTATCGAATCCAGGTACCATGCATCTTAAACTTTTTTGTAAGCCTATCCCGTTCCTTAATTTGACTTCGAAAATACTTTTCAATTTCACCAATCTCATCAAGCCTATACTTCTGACCCTCATCAGGCTCATCAGCGCCTTGTGCGGGCGCACTCGGTAAATTTGGATACAGCTTGGTTATATCAGCCTTTTATTCTATCAGCAGATGCATTGTGAGGCCGGTGAACGAAACGTTCTTCTCATGGTGAAATTCGTCTGTTAGCATAAACTCAAGACGATCCGTACTACCCTTCAAGGGGAGGTATATCGGAGTGTCAAAACTCCAGTTAAGCATGTCTCCCCAAGCGTTTAATTCCTTAGTGGGTAATAGAGCTAGAATTTTAGACTTTTTACCATCTAGCAGGCAGTCGTCTTCGTCCAATTGAGGGCAAATGAGTCGTAGCCGAATATAAACGTCGGTCTTATAGAAAGCATCATAGTCACCCTTCATATAGTACTTTTTACTGGGATCGTAGGGTAGACCCAAGAGCTTCTGCAGCTGTCGATGAATAACCACCGTGTACCCATCAGTGACACGGAGCCTACAGAGTCCATTTTTCAGGACAAACAGCTTGATCCTGTTCTGTGCCTGACTGTTCACGATAGCCGCCAAGTCCTCGATCCTGTATAGGCCGTTCATAATTTCGATCCTAATTTCTCTCTGATCAGGCCCCATCTTACGTATGACGAGCTCATTATCGCTATAAAGGTTCAGCCATACGGGCCTGATGCTTATTGATTTCAAGGCAATTCTAGTGTCCTGTCCCAAGTAGTCCTCGAATATTGTAGGTCTGTATATGTCGGTGATATAGTTCATTCCTTTCTTCTAACAACAAAGGAATGAACATGTATTCATACAACCCCAAGGCAAAATACAATTCCAACAGAGGAGAATGGCCACTTATCGTGGCCAACTTAGAGCTTCAGGACCTGTACGTTTCTACAGACTCGCATATCTCTATGGCATTCCCTGAGTTTACCAAATACCCAATAAATACCCAACAAATCTGCTTAATGACCCTGTTATAGTGGGTTGGAAGGGACAAGCGTTGGACTACTGGAACGTACAGGTCAATTTTGCTACCCATTGTTCAACCACGGCCTTAGGCATCTCTGCTAAATACCTAACGGGCTCCGTGCCCCTTGTCAACGCCATCTTTAAATTCCATGTCTATTACCACATGCGTCGCATTCTGGCAAGGATGAAAGTTCCGATGCCCTACGATGATGGGTTCTCACGCTATAAGAACCCTTATTCAACCTCTGGGTATGCGCAAGTATGCCGCGAGTATGGCGCAGATGCCAATAGCATGTACAAGTTCAAATCAATAGAAGCCTCGCTCACCAATGGTGGATGGTGGCCCCAGGTTGATGGCGATTGGGCCAAGTTCATTACCCCCACAAGTCAAGGCCTAACATCGGAAGGTCTAACCAAGCTGAGTGAGAGCATAAGGGTTTACGTGGTCTTGTTACTTGGATCGCAGGCGGGTGCGAAAGCATCCCTACTCGGGTCTGGTGCTGATAATTACACGACAAGGCAAATCTTGATGCAGAAATTCGAGGCAATGGTACAGCGACAGGAGAATGTAGGACATGACATTACGGAGTTCCAAAAAGTGCTTCAATATGCTCGGACTCCAGTGAATTTTGCTATCATACCCAGCGTATACATGCTGCCATCCAACATGAATTTACGTATAGGCAGTAATATTTTAGGGTACAACAACAACATTTTGATCGCACCCACCGATGTAAATGTAGGTGTACAGATTGACGTAAATAACAGGCCTATTGTGAGGCATACCACACCCCCCATACGTACTACAAAGCATGGTACACCTCATATACCTCCCAAGCATGCTACACCTCTTAGGCATGTGGTAGATATCAAACTTCCAAGGCATGCCACACCTCCTATACCTACGAAGCATATCACATCTATTACACCTCCCATACATACTCCCGATCGTACCATGCATGCTACGCCTCCTATACATCCTCCCGAACAACCCCCACAAAACCAACACGAGGATACGAAGGCAACACTGATCACGGCGGGGGTAGGAATCATTATTGTCTACATTTGGCTTAGGAAATAGTTCATATTACACCTTTCCAACATAGAACACGACAAACCCGGCTGTCGCCGCTATTGCCATATACAGATGTTTTGCTACATATTCCACAACTGTTGCCGCCACCCTCAGAAGGAAGGAGACAACCGTACCGATAATGCCAGGCAGAGCAACACCTGCTTTACCTGCCAAGTACTTTAAAAATTTCCCCAGTTGCTTCTCTACGAAGCCTTTTCCTGCACCACCGGCAGCACTCCCCCCTTCCGCTGCGATACTTCCTCCCGTAATGGAGAGTACAATGGTGGAAATAAGTAACCCAATGGCAGATATTATGGAGGCTATCGTCAAGCCTTGCTCCCTGAAGAGGATTTTAAGCTTCTCCCGCAAAGTCATGTCATCCCCAGCGATTTTCATCAACTCGGCCTTGATATTTTCCAGATGCTGAAAAATCTTAGAGGAAAGTAGACCATTCCTACTCAGTGCAACCTTCCTATCCTTCTTCAATTTATCAATATCCTTCTCAAGATCGATGATATCCTCTATCCTTCGCACCCCGGCTTTCTGCTTTTTAGGTTCTTTCAGATTGCCCTCCTTTTTATTAATTTCACTATTATATTTCATATTCTTATCCTTCACTTCCTTAATGTTATTCTGCAAGGTTTCAATTTCTCGCCTTATTCCTCCTATATTAATATTCTCCTCGTTGTCAATACCGGCAAATGAAGTATCTACATAACCCTCTAAATCATGTGTAAAATTTTGAATACCGTCCAATTTTTTCTCAATTGTTTCCATCTCAAAAATCTCACCCGAAGCCTCCTCGGCATTGTTAATAAGGACATTAACATCTTGGATGAGGTTCTGGGCCTCTGCCTTACTGCCTTGTTAGGTGTTTGATATTTATCAAAACCTATGGCCTTCATATGCGAACTGCCTATCGACTTCTGGAGTTGTTTAAAAGTCGGAAAGTCACCCCCCTGCAACGTGAGTACTACTTCCGGTAGTGATCTTTTCCCCGTCACAACCTTTTTAAGGATAAGTTGATTATCCTCCCCCATTCTAAACCTGTCATAATGTCTCGCATCGGGCTCCATATCTAGATTATCAATAAGAATTGAGTAAAGACTTTTAACCTTCGATTTAAGAAGCTTGGAGTAGGCCGACTCTGTACCCACCCCCAATCGCCTACGCGCACCTCCCTGCTGTTGTCCCGGTGTTGAAGTACCCGATGTTCCGGGGAGTTGTTGCGTCGATGGAGTATCTTCCTTATCATCCCCACCATCCTTCCCAATATCATCTTCATGCGTAAATATTGGGTTATCAGTCATTTTATTAGAACATTTCCCCTATATAATAAACATGAATACATTCGGAACCATCCTGGACCCCTATGCGGAGACCAAGCAGCTCCTAGGTATGAAAGGACGTCGTCAACGCGTCCAAATCTCGCATATCCCATCAACGATCAACCAGAACGAGGATCTGTACGTCGATATCCCCAACATGCCTCAGAATGATGTCATTTTTCAGGGTAGTCTCAAGCTCCTATTTGATCTGACGCTGACGGGGACCGATACAAAGCGTACCATTGTCAGCAATATAGGGAAAGCCCTGGTAAAACATCTACGCATTACGTTGAATGGTAAAGAGGACCAGAATATATCGGATTATAACATCCTGGCAGTGTACAGGGACCTCTGGTTACCAAAATTTGATAGGGACAACAACCTTATCCTAGAAGGCATAAACCCAAATGATGGGACCATCAGGGCCCTACAAGTCAAAGCCAGCGACCACGTTGGTACGGATGAAGAGAAGGCGATTGTTGCGGCGTATGGTAACACCTTCTGCGTGCCACTGGGAAAAATGTTTGAGTTGACGAGGGACTTACCCTTCTATCCTGCAGGATTCCATGATCGGCTGCAATTTGCCCTACATTTCGCGTCCTACAGTGACGTCATCAAGGATGGGGGCACGGCCGCGGTTGGATCTACGGCTGCCAAGGCAGCTGATGCCGCCTATAAGATTACTAACATTAAGCTTGAGTTTGACAAGATTACTCAAGAGGGCCTTGCAAGTGCTATAATGTCGAGGTATAACCGCCTAGCGCTACCCTACGAAAGGATACTCCGTAGTAAAGTAGTCATAATGAAAAAGGAGATACCAGCTATAATCTCCTAATTGACACTCCAGCTAAGTCATTGAAAGGCGTCTTGCTACTGTTTGTGGACCCTTCAAAAGTTAAACCATACTCAGGTATAAACGAGATGTTTTATAACCCGAAGATTGAGAGTATTAGTATCACTGTCGAAGGGGAACCCAATGAGTTATACTCGCATGCCATGCTTCCCAAAGATCATTTGGAGCAGATTGTCAACATTTTCGGTGCCCACGACTCTAGCGTCACGATTGGCCAATTCTTCAACGAACGATACGCACTATTTATCGATTTTCGAGCCTCTGCAGATGATATTTTACATGATAGCGGAAGACCACTACAACGCTTGAGTGACGGGATCACGTTGCATATGACCAAGAAGGCCGATGGAACCTGGGATTTTACATGTTATGTATACCTCCTGCAAGACGCCCAAATGAACATACTTGGGGGTAGGCTCGATGCTGTTGAGTATTAAATAAAGAGACATGGCAACAATAGCTGTTATAGTGGCCGGGGCGGCAATCAACGCATTAGCGTTCAGTGGATCAAACTATCTATTTAGCAAACCTTCAGGGTATGGTGAAGCTGAACGGAAGAGGCACGATGAAGCCGTTGAAGAATTGAACGAGGCCCAAGCTCAATGGATCAGGGATAGGCAGGCCAAGCTTGATTGGTTTGCTGAGCAACGAGAACTGCAGCTAAAGGCTGGTAAAAGCCTTCGCGAACTCGATGATGATATGTATAAATTTTATATCGCTTCGAGCAAGAAGGCCCCGCAATTGAAAGATTTTTACACCCCTTCAAAAACTCAGCAAGATGGTAAGCTAACGTTCGTACTTGGCTCGTTGTCCCTACTAGGCTTTGTAGCATACAAGTATTTGTAAGAACGTTTTTGACATCTATAATAAAGACATGTCAAAAGCATTACATATCGTTACCGATGAGGAGGCGGAAAAAATTAAGCCAAATTTACTATACCCCAGAACATCTCTGGATCGGGCGCAAGGCTATCAAATTACTCGCTGCAGAAGCTGGTCTATCAAAAAAGAAGGCCACCCACTGGCTGTCTCGTCAACTCTTGTGGCTGAGACACATCAAAGGTCCGAAACGTATGACTACCCGCATTTTACCATTACAACACCCAATGAGATGCATCAGTTTGATCTACTCTACATGCCCCATGATCGGTTGTATGGAAGCACGTACAAATACATTCTGACGGGCATTGACGTGGCCTCGAGATATAAGGTAGCTAGGCCTCTGCGTACCAAGAAGGCCAGCGAGGTCGCGGACATGATCAAAGATATATACAAGGCAGGACCTTTACACTACCCCAAGATTTTCCAGTGCGACAACGGTTCTGAATTCAAGTCAGATGTAACGAAGATACTGGAGGGTAAAGGCGTTGAAATCAAGAGGGCCACCACCAAGTACCATCATACGTTTACAGCCTTTGTGGAGAGCTTCAATAAGGTCCTCGCTGAAAGGCTTTTCAAGCCTCAAGATGCCCAAGAGTTGGCTTCTGATGAGACTAGCGGTATATGGGTTAAAAATTTGTACACTATTGTGAAGGGTCTCAACAATACCAAGACTGCCATGATTGAGATGAAGCCTAACAAGGCGATTAAGATGGATGAGGTACCTCTTGCAAAAAGCCAGCAATATCCCGAGGAGAGGCCCTTACCTGAGGATGGATTATACCTGTATTTGCTACAACCAGGGGAAGAACATGGAGATTCGAAAAGACGCGCCACCGACGCCTTTTGGAGTAGGAAAATGTATAGGTGGACCGTATAGTAGCAGGTAGTCGCGTGCTGTACTATTTACAAGACGGTCCCGATCGAGGGTACCTCCAGAGGGTGTTAAGGATTGGTAATAGCCTGTGGGAGATGCCCCCTTGGACATACCTAATTTAGTCCCCCAAAGGTGTTGGTTAGTAACCAATATATGATGTGAGGATAATTTTTACTACCTACAGGTAGTAGAAACGTTCTACATGCCCTCCTCCTCAAGAACGATTAAAGGCGTGTATGCCGTTGGGGTTGTCTATGAACAACAATCTCCTCCGCCCCCCGGTAGTTGTCACTGAACCACAACCTCTTCTTGCTAATATTACGCCTCTGGACACGCGTGCAATAATAGGGAAGATGATGGTATTCGTCATCATCCTGTGCGCTATGCTTACGATGGATTATGATAACGTTATCTTTACCAGGATCCTGGGCATTGGTATATGCCTTTGTCGAAGCCTTGCATTTTCCTGGGCCTGTGCGCAAGTTGTCGATCCCTATCCTCGAGCTCATCCCCAAGAAAAACAATTTCATCATCCCTATCCTCCAGATCACCCGCCATCACCGCCATGGTCGCGTCTCTATCCTTTAGGGTTTGACGATGCTCCTCAAGTACATCTTGTAATTTCTGGACGCCTGCCCTGGCGAGCCACTTGATTAGCCCTACAGCTTTGGGCCTTCTGGAACGACGCACAATCTCCAACGCATCGTCCAATGTCACGAAGGCATCATGGCTATTTTGGTCCCACTTTGGTGGTTGGTTACTAACCAACCCCATAGGAAGGAATATCCCGATATGACTCGGGTAGGAATATCCCGATATGACTCGGCAATCCTTTCAATACCAAGGAAACGTCCAAGATCAGCCCTTTTGAACATAGGCTGATTTTGTTTGCTGGACAAGGTTTCAATGGCTTCTGTGTTAAACGTAAGCTGCGACGACATCTTACTAATATAACAACGTAAGCCAGAATATTTCACTCGAGAATCCCCCAACTCCTAGGATGTTCCAATCTGATATACAAGCAGGCATGCTTTGATTTTTTCAACTCAGCCTTGATATGATTCCAATCGGAGATAAGATTCGTCTCCTCGTCTATCATCTTCATATCCGATTTCTCATGTGGGTACCAGGCAAACAAGGCCTTCTTCTGTCTCCTCAAATTTTTAGGGAGAGCAGTGTACGACTGCGTGAGTAGCCACAAGCTATGCTTCCTGTGTCTACCTGAAATAGCCAAGTCAAGCAGGGACTGTCGACGTTTATCGATGCTTTCATCTGCAATTACATCATCGATGACAAACAACGTCTCCTCGCCAGCCAGTAATGAGGATAATTCTCGAATCGATTCGAGGAGTTGATCTTTGGAGTCTATCAGGAATATGTAATTATCCTTCCAGAGCGAAGCCCTCTCTAAATAGGTGGTATTCCACCGTATGGTAGGGCACAGTATCGCAATATTGTGATAGTGTCGGACCTGTAAAGATTGCTGTATGCGCCTCTTTAATAACGTGCACCATTTACTAATAATTGCCCCACTTTCGATCAACACGCCCCCATGTTTATTCTCCAAAAGACCCCGACAGGCAGGGCATAGCTTGGTATTTCGAGTATGGTATTCGAGGGGTAGAGGAGTATATATTAATTTTCCCTGTAGGTATCGCAATACCTTGCGGTACCTCTCGACGAGCAGTGCCTTTTCCTGGCCCTCGGGGGGTGCTTCGACGAGTTCGATGTACTGGGGTATGATGTTGTATGTGAATAGGGTATACAAAAGCAAGTAATCTTTATCCTGTTGAAACCCCCGAATCTCCCTGTCAATATCAAGACATTTTGTACGCCGCTTCTCCCTCGCCTTAGCAAGGCAACCCATACAACTCTTCGTTCGACCATTCCCTCTAATCTTGAACATGTCCAGGGTTAACACTTTTTTGCACTTGGAGCAACATTTGACCTCCATTTATTACCCTGGATCTTCATGCATACCATAGCAACATTAGCAAGCGTCGGATATCTCCCGGTTTCTATATATTTAAACGGTACCTTATGATCAATATGAACATACTCGTAGTGTTCCCAGGTCATTCCTTCAGAAAACTGGGCTTCAATATGAGCCCTACAGATAGCTATGGCCTCCTTGTTTTCATACAGAGGCTGTGGGCGGCACCTTGCGCGATCATTTGACGCCTTGCTGGAAGCGAGGCATGTACGGCATTGCCTTAGCATTGAACCATTACGTTTCACCCTGAAATGGTTCAATGGGAGATAGTGCTGGCAAGCGGTACATATTTTACCCTCCTCCATTTCTATTTACCCCAAGGGCAAATAGAAACATTACCATGCGGTCTATTTTGGAGGTATCAGGGACTTCTTGTACCATCCCTGCTTAATCGCGTATTCGTCGAATAAGATCGCTGCCGTCATATACCCGGCAAGTTTAAGGCCGTCTTCAAAATCCATCTTAGCGCCGGGTCTGGAAACCCCCAAAGCCTTTTTTGCCCCCATGGCGATCAGGAGAGTGTACGATACCAACCTGACAGACTCCCAAAGTGAGTCAATAACCATTGTTTCCTTTGGACCCATATTGCTGTCATCATGCTTGCTTGTCATTTATTAAGTGTCATTTTTTGGAAAAAATCATTGCATCTTAAAAATATCGATATTTGGTTGAGATTTGCCCTGTTTTCCCTGTTTTCCCTGCTGATGCTCTGGATTAGTCGCTGGCTTGTTAGATTCATTTTCAGCCCTGCCAAACCTGTACCAGACACCGACCCCATATCGCCAACACGGCAAGCGTCCCTACGCCGTACATGTATACCGACTGTACGGAACTGGTCCCAGAAGAGGCTTTGACTGCAGGCTCTACAGTACCCTCTTCTTGTTTCATTTCTTCCTTTCTTTTCTTCGTCAATGCGGCCAACTTGTGTCCCTGCGCAACCCTTCCCGGATGCTTTACTGGCTTTGTAATGACCCTCTCTTCTTGTTTCTGATCCTCTTCACTCATTTTATTATACGGCGGCCTGATTCTCTTCCTTGGCCTCCACCTCCACCTCCTCCTGTTTTTTTTTACTCATATGCCGAGCCGTATGGCCTGCTACAAGTAGTGGAGCCAAACACCTCCCAATAGTGCAATACACAAGGATACCAAGGTCCGTCATGGAGTCCCGGATAATAGGATCCTCCTCGATATCCCTGCGTAGCTCGTCAACGCTGTCGATATCCACGAAGTTACCGATCATGCTGGCATAGAGGCTGATAACATGGGTAGACAGTGCCCTGGCCGTCTTCTCCCCTTTTTCTTGTAATTCACGTTGTATATACTCGGTATGTGCCTTGTCGATGGCCTCATCAGGAGCCTTGTCAACAAACCCTTCCGTGCACTTCTTAGGCAAAAGGTGACCCTTGCCTTTAAGGTGACCCTTGCCTCAGGGCCTCCTTTAAAATTTGGCGTTTATCGATAGGCTTCTCTATATTCTCATATTCTGCAGAGGCATTGTCAAAGACTTGTGCGATATCAGACATCTTTATTACTAGTCGTTTATAACGACAAAGTATATAAGCTATCATGGCATAGGGTAGTAGTATAGCAATTAGTAAGCACACCTCCCTTTTATTCCCTTTCGGATGACAGGTGGTAATGGCCTCTAGCAAGTGTTGTAATTTGATCAGGTTGAACGATCCGTTTGTCGTCTGCCCTGTTTAATGCTAACTTCAATACCTCCTGGGTGTATATCTTATGGTTCTTGTTCTGAATCAATACCTGACTCTTGTATATATCAACGCCCTCTTCCAGACATTGCCGATAGTCGTCGAAGGTTATTGATTTTTTAGTCACACACCGCTTTACGCCCTTCGCTTTGCGATCACCGCCTTCTTTGGTAAGGCTCTTGTAAGCATATAACTTGGCCCTCAGGGTGATGAATTCGGTCATGATTTTCCCTGCTAGTTCGTCCTTCATGAGGCCTACCACCTTTTTGTTTTTCCCTATTGGGAGGGGCCTGTTATCATCCTTGTTGTAGGCGCTGGTGTCGAATCTTTTTTCGACGTCATCCTTGATATCACGGTAGAAATCCTCAGTTCGAATGTGGTAAACGAAGCTGTCCGTATCCATGTAGCATAGTTGTAATTTACTACCATATTTGGGTTGCATGAAATTGTAATGGAATTCATACATGACCATCTTCGACAAATCTAGGATGGCCTGTCCTATATACACGGGCTTGTTCATTTTGACTTCTGTTTTACCCATCTCTACACCTAGGAGGTGCTTGCTAAACCAACTTACACCCTTGAAATTCGGCTTCATCACAAGCTTCGTGTACTTCTCCTCATTGGTGACCAGTTGGATGTTGCGGTGGTTCCGGATGTTTTCCATGGTCTTGCCAAACACGCTCAAATTCATCAATTTGTAAAAGTCCTTCTCGAACTCGTTTTTGGCAGCCGTTCTAAGCCTTGTGTTGTGATCGATGTACCCCTTCAACCACGCCTTCTGGTTAAACCTGATGACACTGCGCACGCTCTTGAGCTCAAGCCCATGCTTTATAGCCTCATTTAATGCCCTGATATGTACTACATATTTTCGCTTGTCCTCCAAATTTGGTACTAATTTCTCGACCTTGTGGACCATAGTGCGTTCCGGTAGGAATGGCAACTCGTTATGCCTGTCGTGTAGTCTCTCCGGGTAGTCGATATCAACCTCTAGGATGTACCCATGCTTATTATCCCTAACGAGCTTCTCGATCCGCTTTTCGGTAAAGGCCTCGACGTTCGATACCCATTTGAAGCCATCCGTGGGCAGATCTTGACGCATCGCCCAGCCGTACAGGTTGTTTGCGTCGAGGTACTGGAGGTAGGATGATTCAACCTCCTGATCGTACTGGTCTCCCATCTACTTGTTATTCGCCTTGGCATAACGGTGTACAGCTTGGACTATACCTCCACGGATACCTTTTTCGAACATCAATAGCATGTCGGGGTCTGTGAGAAGCTCTAGCTTTATACCCGTAAATTTCAGTGCTGCCTTCCATGCCAAGCCAGGTGCGCTGTAGAAGTGTGCAGGGTCAAGGCTGTAGTTGTCCAAGCAGACGCCTCGAAACGTCTCGAGGACGTCGGCTAATAGCAGGACGTCTATGGTCAGGTAGATGTCATGGTAGTCCCCCATGGTGATGTTATCACCCTTTGGGGTAATGACATTCCATACTTTTTTAGCATATTCATGGTCCCTGTCACTGATACCCTTCATATTCAGCTTGTTGTAGAACGCCTCATTTGGAGGTAGCTCCAACTCTTCGAATCGCTGCCATCCATCCATATACTCATAGGGGTACATGCCTTTTCGAAGCATCAGTCTGAATGTATCATCTTTATCGATGAACTTTGCCATCGATGGTACGTTTGCCTTTACCTGGTCACGATTAAGCTGCTTCGTGGTATTTGAGTCGCAATTTTTACACCAAAACCTTGCCATGTAATCGGCGTCTATGCCCTGGAATTCCAGACAGGTATCTGCACACTGCTGACATTTCATGCCGGCGGCGTTTGTCCCAATGAGATTGCTTGCCAACTTGTCTAACGAGGATGCCATAAACCGACAGGAATCTATGAACCTAATCTCAATCTTCTTGTACACCTCCCCATCACTAGATCCCATACCTCCAAGGGGTACCTTTATTTTTACGTTAAAACTAATATATTTCTCCGGGTTCTCTGCGATGCACCCAATGTCCTGCGTGTCATATTTTTCACCCAGTTCTCGGATAAATAGATGCGCGTCGTACCCGCTTAGGTTGTTAAATATTACAGGTATATGGTTAGGTATCTTGTATTTGAGGTTGCAACTGTTATGCGCGGCAGATCGATATAGCCCTGTGTAGTGGCAATGGTCTCGAACTTTGCGGTTATTTTCACAGTCATCGAAGGGCTTTAGGCATATATGACATTTCGATGCCTCGTCATGTTCCCTTTTTAACACCTCCGTTAGGGGCAACATGGGTTGCTGCGGGTAGGTATAGTATAACCGCCTCACCTCGACCTCCAGATGGTTGACGAACCTCGTCACACAGTCCTCGCCCTGTAGACTGTTAGGGGATCTGGTACATCCCCATAGTCGAAGGTACTATATGTGCACCAGCCAGATGGTACATGCTTGCTTAGCTTTTTAGTCTTGGTCTCCCTGGCATCCTCCTCCATTGGTATCAATAGGCTTTCAAAATCGGCATATATTGCAAAGGGTACTTTAAATTGCATCTGCCCATCCCTATAGAATAACCATTTTTCGGCCTCTGTTGGCTTCGTAATTTTAACAGCACCATGGTCTATGCAATACCTATAATGCTTATCCCTCGATTCAGCTGTGGGAAAGCCTTGTAGGCAGTTTAAGCAAAAATGCATTGCATTCCTATTATTCGAGATCTCTTTGCTCAGGAGCCTCGATAAACTTTTGACAGCTGTATAGTGAGTCTTTTTGTCATCAGTGATAAGCAATAGGGTCACCACCTTGGTACGTCAGTTGCGTACCGATCGACGTAGGATGTTGATCTTTTTTCCCGTTATATATAGGACATTTACCGCAATATCGGGGTTATTCGCCTCAAATTTGTATATACTTTTGATACTTGTTGGGAACTCTATACCATCCCAGTTATAAAGGTCCATATAGGGTTTCATCTGAGATATTCTATTCGGGTTCGTCCCTATCTCCTCATGATGTAAGGATGCTATAATGGCCCACTTGAAACACTCCTCATCCTCGTTTTTAGGATTAATAATTGCCTTTTTCAAAGATATCCATTTAGGTAGTTCGATGTACGATGAGCCTCTTGTTAGTCTCAATTTATGGAAGTCTACATCAAGGTGTAGTATTCGACCGATCGTAAAGCCACTTTTGGGGAATGCTGGATTTTCCACATGTGTTTTAACCTGGGCAAACATCGTATCCAGGATGTCATCTACGTTGCTACCCTGGAATACTGAGGCCATATTACTATGGAAGGCTTTATTCGCCTCCTCATACTTGTCCTTGGTTCCCTCTATTGGCTTCCTCCAATGGATCCATAGTGACAGCTGTATCTTTGCCGACCCCATATCTTCTACCTGCCCCTCAACCAAGGTTTTCACGTTTGGTCGCACCATCCCTATATACCCGTCGACGTCCGCTCCTCCTATACCGGGAATGCGAAAACCTTGGAAGGTCCTATGGTGAGCATGCTTATGTTCCTGGGGGGTAAAATCTTCCCTGGCTGTTCATGTATATAGTCTTCCTCGGCCTCCTTTTCTACCTCATTATGAAGTGTAGGTTTTGTGTTGGCTGCCCCGTTATAGCGCCCCATAACTATACGTTTAAGGGCCGCATAGCTTCTTTTGGCCCCCTCTTTTATAGGTTTTGGGACAGCGTCCACTAGCCAATTATAAAATCCCCTCATCTTATCCATTACAACGGAACAATTTTTTGATAGTTCCTGTTTCTCGAAGAGGTTCATCTCAGATGGAGGCAATACCCAGTTATGCCATTCCTGGATTTTATCCCCTATGATTGGACGGGTCTTCGCCAGTTCCTGTCTCTCGAAGAGGTCCATATCCTCTTGTGCTATAGGTCTGACTGGTTGTATAGCCCCCCTAGGTTGCTCCTCCAATAAAGAAATCAATTCAGCCTTACGTAGTCTATAATACCCGGCTAGGCCACGGGTTTTCGCAATATCACGTAATTGTTTCACGGTGTATGTATTCATTTCTTTATTGTATAGAGTTTTTTACTTTCTCAGAGGATTTCATCTTACTCAAAACTAACACATCTTTATTGCGCATGCGTTGATTTTTGATGATTATTAGTATCATTAGGGAATTACCCCTGTGTTAGAATTTTAACTCATTTGCTGTATTTGATGACGTCATCACTTTATAGGGACTTACCCCTACTCAACACCGCATGATAGGGACTTTACCCTACTAAGCATTGCATAATAGGGATTTGTTGTATTTGACTGTGACTTGCTGTGACGTCACTGTGTACGCGCACGCGACTGTGCCAGAAGGAACATTTATCCATTTCTAGACCCCCTGAAGAGTCGAATTACATGAGTTCAACTGTATATATATCAGGAAATTATTTCCCAATGTAGAAATTTATGAGACTTCCAGATCATGACATTTTTTTATTTTTCTTGAATTTGTTCTGATTGAACCCAAAAAATGAAAGTGATATATATGTTTGAAGATTTTTAGTACGTGTTGACGATTGCAGGAGAACCGCTCCTCAGAATTTATAAAGTATTGTTAATAGAAAATATAGATGTTGATGTAGAAAAAGTTTTCCGATATAGAAATAGAGAAATAATTTTTGTTTCTTTAACTTGACCTGCACTGGTTTAAAAAAGCGAAGAAGGCCTGATTTGCACCTTTATGCCCACCCGTAGGTAAATGTCTACTTCCCTGTTGTCGGTGATGTGTTTTAATTTCTTAGACACAAGACATTTAGCTAGCTAGCTACAATCACTGACAGAAAATATGACCCTCCTCCCCTTCTGTAATTCACACTAGCGAGCTAGCTAGCTCGAACATCTATTTCAAAGAATTCTTTTATGATGCTAGCATAAGAGAATTCTTTGAGACCTAAATATTTAGTTTTATGCTAGCCAAGCTGCTAGTTTTACGCTAGGTATGTGGCGCTGTTTACTCTTCTTATGATATCTAAGTTCTATTATTATTCCAACTAAGTCGATAGTTTTATGCTAGCTACCTTTAGGTGTGAGTGAGGCTAAGAAGGGGTTCATTACATGTAAAAAAATAGTGATAAACTAGCTATACATTCACTTTCTTTGTTTTTAAAAAAAATATTGGTAAGAGTGAACTGTGGATCACGTGGCCAACATCTGTGTGCTTACTTGGTCTCAATTGGAAACGGGACGTATAAAACTTCATATAGCTAGCAACAGCGCAATTTCCGTTGGATGCGCTCTGTATCTAAGAAAAAGGTCACGTGATATTGCTAAAAGTGACTTATGGATCACATGACTAAATACTGTGAGCCGACTTGGTCTCAACTGGAGACCGCACGAATAAAGTTGTATCGATCGACCAGATTTTCATGAAACATTTCTTTCAGAAATGACCGTAAAAAAGTTGGGCAGTATTAGTCAAAATTATGTGTCAAAAATGCGGACATTTCAAAATTTCACGTACTAGGAGAAAACGCGAAAATTCGCTACGCTTTTCTTATATTTATGGAAACGAGGAAAATAGCTTCGCTTGCACTACAAGAACACACAGTCCTGCGTATTGTCAATAAACAATAGATATTATTAAACAGCAAGGTGTTTTTTACTTCGCTAGGTAGCTAGCAAAAGGCTAGTAGCTGGGCTGTATCTCCTCAAACTCAATGTTCCAATATAGGTTAAATCAGAATATTATAGGGTTTGTTTAAAAAAATTGTTTTCGCGAGTTAGCTTAATTTTTCACAAGTCAACAACAACAAAATTGTTATCATGCATCCCACATTTTCGGCGCAATGCCAAAGAATGGAAAACCCCTCTGTTTCCACCCACGAAAGTGCGGATAAGCTATATATCTGTACCTGAAGCGCATTTTCGGAAGGTTTAGCGCTTTATAGAAGTATGCACATATTTCCTAATCAGAACCAGAACCAAAATTTGTTATCAGCATTATAGTAGTCTGTACCTTTTTGCTTTCCTTTTGATAAAAATGGTAATCCTAGTCATACCGGGTCGTGGTTTCCTACAAAAAAACCGTTTAAAAAGCTTGGGCTTTTGAAATAATTACCTGAGGCAGCACAGATTACCGCCCGTCGAAACCCTGTCACAGTAACAAAAACCAAATATAGCTATGTAACTACGCTAGATTTTCAACTGAGCATAGCTAGCTAGATAACCCAAGATGCACCTTAGTGGAAGCCAGATTGGTGAATATATCACATAAAGAACAATAAATTTAGCTGAGATAAAGAGCACTAAACCAAAATTAATAAGAAACGGAACAGAATAAATACAGCTAGCTACAGTCCCGGGTATGAATTAGTGAAGAGAAGGACGAAAATTTAAAAGTTCGTAACCACAAGCAATCAAGAAGATCGTTTCTGTGTAGTAACACGCACTCCGAACTTGCCAATGTTCACAGCGGACTTATGATTTAGGATCTTATTTGTATAAATCCAACATATTAGACGGTACGAATTTATCCGACGACCATTTTGGAAAGCGCAGTTAGCGCATTTTTTTATGTTGTTTACTTGACCTACGCCCCTTCCAAAGTTAAACTTCACACCCTATTGGCTGCAGGGTAGTCGTTTTTTGGCTATTTTAACAAATAGTCAAAAAAACGACCACTTTTATAAATATTATGTCCAGGGCATGTGCCTATTTGCTCGGCTAGCCTGACTCCTGACTAACATAAGAAATAAGTATTACAAAGATTAAACATGTTTGGAATTTCTATTCGTGCAAACAGAAAATTTCGTGTGGTCGTGGCACGACTGTTTTCTTGCGGACACAGAGACAAAAGACGAGTATTATTTATATAGAGACTATATTAGTCATAAATCCGTGGAAGAAATAACGAAACCTAACCCGTCGCTACTCACAGCTACCCGTCTGATATGTTGCCACTCTTATCAACCGAAATAGGTTGAAATAGATTTGTATGGTTGTTGGGTACGTTATAACCGCGATGTAGTTCTCTCGTAGTAACTCATTTACGGAGCTTGTTGTCTGACCTTTAAATACATCAAATATCAATAAAGCCTTAGCAGTGTTTGCTAAATTCAAAACTTACATTCTTGAGATATGCATTAAAAATAGCTTCCTTTGACCAATGGTATGAGCTGTGGGCAATGTGGAATGATTCAGGAAACTTTAAGATGGCACTTGTCAGTAACACCCGAAGTTGAATCAGCAAAAACGCAGCCAAAACACTGATGCAAGAGATACCGGTGATCTGACGTTTACGTCGATATTTGCAATAGGTACTGAGTGAGTTTCTCTTTCAGTTGTCTTATTTGGTGCCGTAAAAACAAGTGGCGTCTGATCAAAATTTAAAATCATATCCTCGTCAATGCGCTGTTCGAATATCGGCAATTTCTTTTTTCTAGGAGAACGCCAATACTTCGTAAAGACCGGGGTTCATTTCCCTCTTTACTGTTGTTTCACGCGTCTTCACCAAATCTAAAGATTTAGGGATTCTCCAAGCCCACTTTGTTGTAAGGTTGTAAGGGTCACTATTCCCCCATATTTTCAGGGCAACATGCGCTTAACATGCAAATACCAATTGCAATTACAGTTTTTCGAAAACCTGCCTTTTCTTTTTATTTTCTTCGTGTTCTCGAAGATCGTTTAGGTCCCTAGCATTTGACAATGTCGAGGATGAAGACTAATCCAAAATTGCGATGTTGAAGGCGCGGCCATAAAATTTATCATTTGTAGACTTGCTGAAATACTTTTTAACGTCCATGTTTACTTGGTTCTTTCACTTGTCATCGAACGAATTAAAAAATGATATAAAGTTATGTTACAGCTACTTAGCCAAGGAAAAAATTAATCGTGATAATTTGCTTTATAAAGTACTGAAAACATTAATATCTATGATTTTAAAATTGTACTTCCTTCCCGTGTCGGTACGCTATACGCCAGCCTCCAAATGTCTTGTATTAAGAAATGATAAACCAAATTGGTGGTGTAAGTAGTGGTGGTTATAAGGAATTAGACAAAGCAGGAAAATGCTAGAGAAAGAAAATATCAGTATGTTTTATTCACTCTAAATAAGTATAATTTACATATTTACATTGTGTCTTTTATAGGTTGTATAACAACCATACTAATTTCAAGGCGGTATGCTTGAACGTGGCCGTTTTATGGACAGCAATGATCAGTTTAGCGGATAGAGAAGGATCGTACTTGCCATGTAGCCATAATGTATAGACTAAGTAAGAGATACAAAAACTGTATATAACTCCAATGTAAGCAACACATTGGTTTTGGTAATACTTTCCTATTGATTTTTAGAACCTAGATATACACAGCATATACGTAGTTTACTTGGTGAATTTACAATAGATTGGACCGTCATGCAAGACGCATAGTACCTGCATGTGCTGTCAGTCGCATAACGGCCGAATTCAAAGAAGGAGGAACTATGCTGTTCAGACGACATGACGCGATACCAAGTGAAATTATTAAGGCCAAATAATTCTGGGTCGAAGTCAGAATGTTTTGAATCGTCTTTCTTTGAAACACAGCTTGCTTCTGACAACACACTTTCTTGTTCTGATACATATTCTAAATGAAAGAGAATCACGCTCAATACATAATAGCTACACACTTAACACGCTTGCCAATGTTTTAAAAGATAAATAATTACCTTTGACGAGTGTTTCATCATGGAGACCAACAGAAGAGTTTTTAATCAATATGGCTGGTAATATTGATATCCGATGAAGATTCATTGTCGATGCCACTGCCCAATTCAACAGATGAAATGAGAGCTCTTATTTCGTGCAAGTTTGGTCTGACTGGTGTTGACGATGCAAACTGTACAGCGCTAAAGTACAAAGTTGTATTACTTTACAAAAGAAGGTAAGCGTTACCTTCAACCCTTGAAATAGCTTTTCCTATCGTGTTATGTCTAGCTGGTTGTTCAGTTCACCGTCGTGATAGGTAAGATCGGAATTTGTTTGTGTGCTAGCTTGTTGAAATGCCGTAAAAACTACAACTAAAATCTTTCGTAGTGGTTTTTCTTAAATATCACGTATCTGTTTGTGCATGGCTGTTATAAATACGGCTTGTTTGAACACTGATGACATAATGAAAAATGCATTTATTAGTAATATAGAAATAGTGCTAAAGTAAACCAAAAATGTGGTTTTAGGAATACCTTAAATTTGTTTACAACGTTGAATTTTAAAACACTGCATTGAGAGTCGTCCGCTGGGGACGATTGTAGAGCCTCTCCAATAATCGAAAAGAAATAATATTTAATTAATTAGCTTTTGTGTCACTGCTCGTTCGGAATATAACAAACTGCTTCACTCTTATGCTTAGCACGCTGACGTCTTACTACTACAGTTCTGCGTTTTACTGTACTTTTTTTGTGACTGAAGATGGTCGGTACGGCATCTGGATTTAGCCTACGGCGAGTGGAGTGTCTAGTTTTGAATAGACCAGAACACAACTCCTGCTTCATTGAACAAGCGTACTGATAACAGTCGGAACAAAAGTGGTCAGAGCAAAGTCTGCCAGTGACAGAAGTGTCTGTTCTTGAAATTGCAGCATCCCATTTTTTACGTAGAACTTGATTTTTTGGTAGCAAGTGGGATAACACATCCTTGGTTATAACTATCGTTAGAGCTACTTAAACCACACAAAACGGTATTACTACTTTTCAAAAATTCACGTCACAGTTTTCGATGAAAATTTCCCGCTCTTTTTGACTTGCGCAAACCACGCTAGGAGCGAGCGAAAAAACCTTTCGTTTTACTGCCACCCTTGGCTATCTAAATTAAAACTCCAGCACAGGTGTTAAGTAATTATGACTTATTTGACACAAAGAGAATGAAATGTCTGATATTACGATGGAGTTTTTGTTTCTAATGCAACAATTGCCTCGGCAATAACCATTTCTGATATTCAAGTTTTCCTGCGTGAGAAGCAAGTCGAACTTTCACAATGTAAAAGTAACATTTACTGTGCAGGAAAGTCTGTATTTTGACCTTTAACCTAATAATCTATCACATCTTATGACAAGTTAAAATGGATCTGGAGCGGCTTATGCGAGCTTCGGAAGAGTTCAAAGAAGAGGTTCGTATTGAAAGGAATTTTTTTGAATTAATAATGGATTATTAATAAAAAAGTTTGGTTATTTAAGCTTTCTTTTATTGTTACATTTGATTGCCAAAATAATTTTCAATCCAGAAATCAAGAAAAAATTCTTCTCACGAGCAATCTAACAGTGCAAACCAATGATTAAGATAAAAAAGAAGTCGCAGTATTTCTTTCAGAAATAAGATGATTTCCTTCACAGCAGAAATTGGTAGTAGAGGTATCGTGTATAATAGACACACAACTAGGAAAATTAAAATTTAAAAAACGAAGTAACAGTCACGAGAGAGACGAATAGCATTTCGATTGATATTAACCCGTATTGTGGCAAGATCACAATTAAAAACAAGAAGCCCAGGGGCTTGAAGATTTCCGCCATTAGCCGAAAAGATTTTAAAATTTGAAGTTGATCTTGAAAACGGAGAATTATGGGGTAAACAAATCATTGAGTATTCTCAATTATTATTGTAACTAACCTGCAATGTTAAAATACAACTCAATAAATAAAAAATAAAATTCATGAATAATTAATTAGTTCTGCTGAATATAGCTTTAGTCTACGTGCTTGAAAAATTGTACAGAAAGAAATGACGTAACATCAAAGATGGCGCATTATAAGACGATCTTCATTATGCTACACTGCACGAGCTTTAACTTTCGATAGCATATAAACTTTAAAATAAAGTATTGTTCATTGGATAATAAAACAATCTGTTGCACTGTTAGGATTCTTATTGGCTTAAAACTCATTTTAGCCTCGTTCTCAGAAAAAATCTTTAGCCTGGATAAGTTTCGGGCGTCCAGCCTAGCTGCGCTGTCTCTATCTCTCTATCTCTCTATCTCTCTATCTCCTCAGGCGATTTTAAAGATTCCGCCTTCGCTGGCCGAAATAAAAAATTCGATAGAATTGGTGACGTCACAGTTGGACACCTACCAACAGAGTTTTCAAAATGTATATTTTACTTTATTTATGGGAGGATCCGTTACTGCAACAGTTGTAAATCTCGTTGAACTTAATTTTGAACAGTAACTTGGAGAAATACGGAAACAGGAAGGGAAAGAACGTTTGACAGAATTCAAGTCGGACGATGGGATGATAACCAGTGCAAAGAAACTATCGATCTTAATTAAATATAAAAGCTGTTGTTTTAGAAAACTAAAAATCTGATTTCTGATTCAGGAGCGTTATTCCTTAACTTAAGCGGCGTAAAACACGACCATAAGCGGCGTAAAACACGACCTTAAGTGGCGTTGCACCAAATTTATTAAGTAGCGGAATTAGGCTGGCGTAAAGAGGTTCACGGTAATTTAGGGTCGGCATAAAAAAGGGCCGACAAGGTACCATGTAGCATCATAATTTGCATAGTTTCTCAAATACTAAAAATATTTTCTTAAAACTCAACGCCAATACTAGCCACGACAATAACACATTACACTAATAAAGTCATGTATTTAACAGAATTAACACAACTCTTCGGAGAGGTGGTGAATATGGAGTGAATGAACAAAACCCAAGTAAATCAATGATTTACTCTGTTATCTTGTTTCTATATTCTTCTGTATTTCCACATATATCAGATTTTTTTTCTCTGCACCATTGCCATGTTCTGAAGTCGGGTAAAATTTTAGCTGCATAGAATTCTATATGTTCAATGTGCATACATGGTTAAAGATACTTATAAACATTATTTAATTTCTTCCCATTCAGACGCATGAAGGCAGTAATTCCCTGTTGACTCTACTGGCCCCTGGGGACTATTAGGACACCTAGATTTCGGGGTCTGCGGAATTGCTTTGGCTCCACAGTTGGAATTATATGTCATTGTGGGTTCGTCTAGAGCTTAAGTGGCAGTATTAGTTATTGAGTTTGATAGGGAAAGGTGAAAATATGTGAAAAATGCTCAAATCCTGAATAATCCAAAAAAAATTCAAATCGATCCTTTACAACCCTATGCAATAAACATTCTTTCCCTTTAATTAGTGGCTGAAATTGCGATCAAAGATGATAATAAGATTTCTATTTTAACCCCTATTATGTTAAGTATTTTCATACAAATTTAAATAGCAATAGTTTCGAAACTACAGTGATAATGATACCCACCCCACATCCATTTGACCCCAATCTGAATAGTGTCCTGATGGGTCTGCGTTCATTAACAGCTATTATGCCTAGTGTCTATTGTGACGGGCGACAGGATAACGTGTTTAAACACACGTGAAATAATAAACACATTTGTTTCGTGTGAGTAGAATAGCTTTCATTCCACGCATATTTGGGATTTAACGAGTAAAAAGTAGGTACTAAAAACTACAAAATAAGCTCGAATTAAATTTTAGAATTCTTCGTTTTATAAATTTCAGCGAAATTTGGGTTCATACGACAAAAACGAATAAAATAAAGGCATAATTCCTGAAAGGTCATGAGTCCAGAGTTCAAATTAGGACGTGCTTATTAATGTTCAAAGTTTCTTTGATTAACAACATTCATATTATCGCTTTTCACGATTACAAAAACGTTGTGCTTTACCATATCAATGTTCGTGTTTTATTTCATAAAGATTATCATTAATTATTAGTATTGTAGCTAAACTGTAGTTTTATTGAATCCAAAGAAATGATCTTCTTAATTGCCTTACAGAAAATTATAAAAGGTTAAGGCAACGTCCATTATCTTTCCAAATGATTTAAATGGAACAAACAAAATCAAAATCTGATTAGAAGCACGTACAAAAGTATTAACATGGCGATCGGATAAGGCACAATGAGCAGCCTTTTTTCTTTTTTTCTTATTTTTTACTTGAGGTATCTATCCACTTGCAACCTTATTTTTTTTGTTTTACGTTGATAAAGTTAAACGCGTTACTATACACCATCACCAAATGGACTAAAGGAAGATATTGTTAACGGAAAAATACCACTCATACCGCCACCCTCTGCTTCACAGTGTCAGCTACAAATGCGCGAGATAGGTAATACCAAATATTTTAAAAACATAGATTTAACTATTGTTTCAAGATTTTATCAACCTTGTCTTAAGGGACTTTTAGGCTTTATTTTACATTGGGACGGGAAATTTTATTTATTTTGGATGCGTTATATTCAATAAGAGATTAGGCGTAGGTGGGTTTTCTTGCCAAGAAATGCAATGTGATGGAAAAATCTTCAGACTATGGGACAATACATTGAAATTAATCTGCTAGGTAACTTTTCTTTTTAAGAATTGGCCAACAATGACAACGAAAATCTTATCTGCTGTAAACAAGTATAATAATCTTTCACGACTGTCTGAACCGCGAGCCAGTTTCCTGTTTCAGGAAATGGAATTAATTTATTAATTTGAAGGGAAAATCATTCATTCAGTATAAGTCAGCCAAAAAAATTACTTTGTGGTTACTCATCACTTATCCAAATCGATAAAGCCCCCCAAAAGTGCTGGGTGAAATGTTGTAAGTAAAATAAAACGTCACTACAAGAATTTAAAAAAAGGGCTGTGCACTACTCCCCGATTATGTATTCAAGCCTACAACATTTGCATGCCAACTACTGCGCATGCGTGATTATTGACGTAACTACCGACACGTCTTGTGGTTATTTTGTGATTAGATGGTTAATCGTAATTATTACGTGGGTGAGTATTTTAAATTATTGTGGCGTGATTAACGCGTTTCCGAAAAAAAAAGTTCCCGCCAGTGTTTATTCATTCCATTATTGATTTATTGATTTATTAATTTATTGATTTATGTTTAATCTTGTTGGGATTAAGCGTATAATAAAAGGTATTTTGATGTTAGGGCGTAGTGACGTACAAAGATTGTTTTAAATCTTTGAATTACATTATCATTCAAATGATAGGTTTTAATGGAAAGGAAATGATAAGACAGATGCAAACACTAGAAATGACGAGTGTCATAATTTATCTTTTACAGAATGTATAAACTGGAATTGTTTTAGTATTTTCGTTTGCATGATTTGGCTGGATTGACAACTAAATGATTTTTAAAGAATAAATTTCCATGTTTTCTCATTACATACAACATTACATGCGTGCTTTTAATCCTAAAAATTTAAACGTCCAGAATCCTAATGAAAATTACATTACGCATAATATACCTATATTCTTTGAGCTTATTTCTTCTTTGAGTTGATTATTATAGCTAGCTATTTTATGCACAAAGCAACCGTAACAAAACCATAGAAAAATTCTAACACAGCAAATTCCCAACACCGTTAAACCAGTTATCAAATATAAAGATAAAAAATTCGAGAAATAAATATTTTATCCATCCCCTGTGATACTTCCTTAGCGCTACTTTGGCTGCAATTTTTAACAGAATAACATGTCTTGTTTAATACAATCCAACTGCTGCAACTAACACGAATGCGAAGGATAGCAATAAAGTAGATGATCCTAAAAAAAACAACGACTTAATTATTCAGTTTTGAAATTTTCGTGCCGCGAAAGTTTATGCCATGAATACCCTAGTAATTTACCCTTAGGGCGGAGATATTCAGTACCGTTTCAAACGAATGATATGCTAGTTAAACACATTGTGTGCATTAGATTTGGCTCAACTGCCTTTATTTCCAACCTGCACCAACCAGTGGGGTAAAGACAGGATATATCCCACAAAAAAAATGGAAAAGAAATTAATTACCGCAAGCTGTCATGGGTTTTTTAATATAAAAATTGTATCATTTTTACATGTCCCAGTCCCTTTTGGAAAATTTTCTACTTTCTGGGTAGATATTATTGCTCCCCTCCACCTCCGTTCAAATCGATTTTGCTTCCTACATATCCGATTTCAATTAGTTAAAAAGAATTTGGTGTTTTACGGTAACTCTTTTATAAGGGAAGGGTTATATACGACACAGAGACTTAAATTCTTCAAATAGCGAAGCATGTGGTAAAAATAATGGACAGTTTTAAATGAGTAAATAAGAAAAGGAACAAAAACCCGAATTCTAAAAACAACATTTTAAAGACATGCTTTGTTCCCAGTTTTATAAAAGTTCCATAGTTGAATTAAAAGCATTTCGCTCTGCTTAGTCTAACAAAGCAAGTAGAAATTTTGAAATCATTGAATCTAGACTTTTCTGATGCTGTCTAATACTAATACTCGCTAATTTGTGAAAAATAAATTTACACCTTACCTGTGACGACAGCAGCATCACTGTGAGGTGCAGGCATAACTGAAAAAAAAAGAACACTGGTTGCAATATCTAGATTTGCTTTTAAAAAATGTCAGGTTTCTCAATTAACATTCTCAGCCATGGTATAAATATTTTCATTTTTTATATATAAAGCCGAAGTTTATTCCTTAGTAAAAATAATCTATGCAAAATAGTTTTTTAGATCTTAATCTCGTTATACTCATAATTAACTTAAGGAAATAAATGAATGTGGGAGAATAGAATGTAGAATTAATGTCAAACAATTTTTAACTCTGCATTTTTTAAACAAGGACAGACATTTGCTATCATTGATTTTTACTAATTTCCGCCTCCTTTGCAATTTTTCTATAAATTCAGTATATTTCACTTCAGACATAAGATTACAATAGCTACTAATTCACAATCCTTAATTCTGTAACTTTATAAAAAATATGCTGATTCATAATTTTTTATTCGACATTTGGTACAATTTTCAAGGCCCTAATTTCATACTTAAATTCTTAATCTTTTCTTTTACAAAAAAATTCTTCACAGAAGGTTAACTTAACAGTTGCAAGTCATCTCTTTAATAATAGCCGTTGTCTGTCTGTGTGTCCGCGAAAGGCGCGTCCTGTTACGGGAACACGAAATGCTATACATAAAGTGGACAGTCTAGAACGGACATTCCTTTCAGGTTCTGCACAGTTCCTTCCCCGGAATTTACCTCTATAAAGCGGACAAAGAAAAATTTCGACCAGCTGTCTAACTTTGCAATCACTTTCATTCTTACCCAGATTTTTATGTTCTTCTCCCCTACTACCTAATACGTCCAAAACGTCTTTGTTTACCGAAATTTTATTTCTTCAGGCAAAATTATCTAACTGAAGAGGGGTAAGGGTAAAATGGACATGCCTAATGGATTTCCGGCTTTAAAACAGAATTCTTTTCGCGTTTCTTAATGAAGTAAGAAAAACTTCTCCAAAGGCGGACACCTCAAAAACGGACAAAATCTCTGGTCCCTTAAGTGTTCGCTTTAAGGAGGTTTTACTGTGTTTAGAAGCTTACCGAACTGCATCCAATTACCCGCCGGGAATAACTTTCTACCCAAATGTCTCGTCAAAGCTGCGCCTATAAATAAATACAATATAATGAGAATAAAATGAGAAAAAAATGAAATGTAATATCAAGGAGGTTTAAAATCGTTAAACTGCTTTTCAAAATGTTCTTTGAATTGGTACTATCGAAATGTACACAAGGAGATGGCGCAATGTTTATATCAAACTACTAGCTCACCATTTGCACCAACGTCAGCTCCATAAGCAATTGCATTTTCCAGAGAACTTGTAAGGTTGTATTGGACCATCACACTGTCCGCGTCAACTATATTCATTTTTCTGGTGTAGCTATAAAATAAATATGCCATACGTCGTTGTTATAGGGGACAATAAATATGTTGGTTTGGCTTGCATTTCTGCAATAAACTAGCTAAATTCCATCATTTGTACAAAAACGTGCTAAAGTTTTCAGTAAATACTTTAAAAAATTAAAAAAATATCTTACTAGCAAGTCGTTACACCACCATTACTCATCGTGCTAACGACAGTCACATCTTTAACCTGCAAACAAACAAAGTTGAGGTTTATAAATGTTAGAATGTATTGATAAAGCAACTTGATAATGAAGAAGTCAGAACGCGAAGTAAGAGAAGCAAGGGATTACCGCAGAAGATATCTTGATTATGGATGGTGGTCCGCTAGCTGCTGTTGCTCCGAAGAAAGCCACCTTGGTGGTTTCACCAGGATTTGAGCAATATACACCTTTGATTCCAACCTAAATGTGAAAATAGCACTATCGTTAACATGGCATTATAACAAACCTTATTTTCTTGCTAGCTGTCCGAAGATTAAGCGATTTTGCTGATATAAAATGTTGAAATGAACATTATAAGAAGCAAATTCTCTCTCCTGAAATGTTAAATTCTGTCATTTTAAATTACAAGATTTCATTTTTTATTTATTTATCAATGAACCTGGAAGAGATCCATGTCCAAAAGATTTCGATCATCTGCCGCAATTTTAGTTTGAAAGTAAATGTCTCACAAATTTCCGAAGCCAAAAAGTTTCTTTAAAACTCCAGGATATGCATTGTGAAGCTTTATAAACTCAAGAATATACCGTTACGGAGCTGGAATAACCTACCATTTGAGATCCATCTCCTTCTTTTTGTCCAAATGCCATCCATTTTTGGTTGGTGGAAAGGTAAAAATGAAATGTCATGGCGGTTTTATTGTAGTAATACATGGCAATTCCTCTGCAATTAGACTTGTTTGTGCAAGTGGTGTCATTAAATTTGATGCATCCGATTTTACTGCCACAATTTTCAAATTTCTAAAAATAAAGAATCACCATAAGTATAATGTAGCGATGTGCTGCCAGGTGAAATACGGTGTTACCAAGGGCGGATATATCTGATATATCTACAAGAATGGGCATGCAATATCTATTTTATTATGTACCTGATTGACCCTTGAATGTTGCCTTTTGCCTTTTTTAAAAATGAAAAATGCTTTTGTAGAAGCTGCAGCCTTAATTGATTGAGTTTAAAACAAAGAAAATTAATACTCAAACTATTCGAATGATTGAAATCAACATATGTATTTATACGTATTTTTGCACAGTCTTTCTTTGTACCTATCCGTTTTGTTAAAAAAGACAGGAATTTTTTTTTCCCTGAATTTCATTTGTTCTTCTTCAAAGGTAATTTTTTTATTTTGTTTGCTATTTTCAGTTTTTAAATGACTTTCCACAACGAATTATACTACTTTTTGTATACACATTATTTTTAGCTGACGATGAGTTCAGCTGTGAGCTAAGCAGGTACTTTTATGTTCACAGAATGGTCTTAGCGCTTAGCCCATAATCAGGACTAGGCTTTAGCAATCAATTTTGTTTTTCAAAAATATACATATTTCTGGCATATTAATGTAACGTATTTCTGTTCCAAATCTTGCTCACTAATGTCCACATAAAACACTTAAAAGGTTAATGATTCAAAATGACAATATGATACAAGCTTCGCTGCTGCAATCATTTTAGAACACGTAGTGTGATAAGTTTTTAAGGACAGCGCTGAAGTTTAAATGAAGTAGAACATTTTTTTAATAACAATACACGTAGAAAATACTAATGATTTTTACACTACCTAACTAGTAGTTTTATGCTAGTGAATTTCTTTTTGTTTACAATTGTCACGTGAAGCTTTATTTCGCCCGCTCCTTCTTCCACCCAAGTAATATAATTACTACATGCTAGAAGGCGAATGCGGATTTACAGAATCGCAATGCGGGACAAATAAATTCCCGTGGATTATTTTAGGGGCCTAACGACTAGTTTATTGTACTTTTTCATCAATATGTTATGTTATTTATTTATCAATTTTTATGAAATTCCAGACGTATTTTGTTGAAATATAGCGCGAAAATTCGAAGTTTCTTCTTACATGAAAATTTTATTATATTCTTAAAGCTAGGGAACAAGCCAGAAGTTAGAAGTTGTGTATTCAAAATTTATAGTAAGACACTTTTCAATCTAGAAATGTTATATCTGGATGTGAGTAAAAATTATTTTTTAATTATAACACTCATATCAGGATATTTACGACATTATGTAATGACTTTTAATTATGACATTATGATTGCTTCAATGAACAAATTATTTAATTAATGCATTGCATTAATTAAAAAAACGTTTAATTAAGGCGGGCCTGTTAAAATAGATGATATTGCAAAATATTGCTGCGGACAAGGAAATGTTATTCAGGGAAGCGTCAAAAAGAATTTAACATATTCTCAAAAAAGTTCAGCGACATTTTTCCTCTTATTAAGACCGTGTAAAATGCTAAAATATAATCGCAATTCGATTTTTGTTTGAATCTAATAAAGTTGATTTTAAGAAGTAAATATATTCTTATTTCACAACATCAACGATTGCCAGCCAAGATATTTGAGCAGCTTTTATTTAAAAGATTAAGAAGTCTTCAAAACAAAAACAGTATTTTGATCAAAATGGTTGCCAATTATTTGCGAAGAGTGCTCGAAATATTCCGGGCTATTAAAAATGCTACATTTTTTTTCACGAACCTATAACTACAGATTTTTTTAAAGTACAAAATACTGTTTGTTGTAATTGAATCAAAAACTTGACAGTAAATTTATAAATAATAACAAAACATAGAGACGCGAAAATAAACTAATTAACATAAGTACTTACAAAATCAGCCATGTTCGCGAAAGCTTGTGCTAAAAACAGCACTATACACGCATAAAAAAGTTGCGAAGCCATTTTGGATGTGTTTCTTATTTTCAGTACAGCCTTCGATCTTGGATGTTTGCTTTGAAATGAGATTCGCCCATCCTTTACTAACGTAACACTTAAACATCTTGATGTGAAGTATTTAGCAATCAGAAGCAAGTGATAAAGCTAAAGTATCCTTGTCTGTTTACACTTCCATGTTGATTATTTGTACTTGAATTTTTTATACTACATTTATATCTCTCTGTTTATTCGTTTTCTGGTTTGTTTGTTTTGTTTTGTTATTTTGTCTTGTATCTTTAGACAACGAATGAAATGAAATGATCGGGAATGAGAAATCATTTATGGTATATCTTATTCGTCTTAACAACATGGGAAACAACTAAAAATCAATTTGGAAATTTACATGTAATATTTGCTAACCTAATTTATTCTTCCTTGTTTAGCATTGCTTTACATTAAGAATTTTAATACATAATTTCTGGATAAACCGTTACTGCACAATGCGCTTAAATAAAAATTGCGCCATTTATTTTATCCGTTTGTGTGTTTTCTTATTTCATTTGCGCCTGATAGTATTTTGAAAACAAGTTTCATGATAATCACCCATTACTGCCTGAAGAATCAGTACTTAAATTTAATCTTTGCGCTTAGGAGCCTTTTTATTTCATTCTTTCATTTGCTTGTGATGGTACGTTTCTTTTCAAGATCAAGTTCTTTGATAATATCTAATACTGCCTGAAAATCAGTTCTTAAAGTTCCTCTGCATGCTTGAGGTCCCTTTGTCATGCGCGAGACGCTCCAGTGTTGTGTCACACTCTTCTGTCGCAGCGGTTACCATGTCAATTAATGGGAATGATGCCACAAAATCTCATTAGATCGTTGCATTCATATGCATTCATTAAGTTTTTCAATGAATGCAGATTATTAACTTTTTGACGCAGTTTACATAATTCAATGTAGTGAAAGAAATTTTAAGACATTAAAATGCAATTACATTTATATTTATTCAGAATTATGATTTTTTTTAATTAGTTGTGTCCAGCTCTCTTTATTAGAAAATGCGTCATTTATGTTAAAAATGCCAGTCACCGATATTTTTTAATTCTACAGTGATGAATGTTGATATCCTTTCGTGTTAATTTTGTTTGCAGTTTTCATTAACAAAATTTAAGGACATAAATGGGACTAAAAAACGATAAGAATTGATTATCAGCACTAAAAAAGTCGGCAAAAAAAAAGACTAACAGTCTCTGTTGGCGGAACAAACGCGCTTAAAACCGGTTGGTTAAAGAAGAAATTGGTAAAACTTTAGTTACTTTTCTTACAGTCTTATTTTCCAGCACCATGACTCTTCAAAATCAATAAATAAAAAAAAATAAAAAAAATTCTATCGTCTTAAGTCATAATTGACGTATCGTTTACAGCCTTTTGTTTTTTTTAATTTTTTTTTCTAGCAACGCCGACGCACGTAGTACAGTATGCTTCTGATCTAATAAGTTATAATAATGGCTTGGACAATAGTTGACTAGAAGGATTACAAACCCACAGTGTCAACATGTTCATATCGACACTAAAGTAAGTATTAGTCAGTCTTTTAAAGGTTGATATTAGATTTTAATTGACTCAACATGTGGTACATTGCAAAAAAACGGCGAAGCTCTTAACAGAAATTCGGAGTATTTGAGTTTTTTAATTGAATAGACCAGACACTTTATATGCTGTTGGTAAATATCGCATAGCATAATAACTCTTGCTAACTTTATAAATTTTGTAGCTTGAATAGGAAAAAAATACTTTTATCGATGCCTTTATATGTCGTAACATGCTCATTTTTGCCTTTTTTCCATGCATCCTAAATGTTCCAACAGATCATTTTTTTATAACACCCTTTAAATTTTAGTTCAGGTAGCTACATTGAAATTTTTTTACCCAGACTCATTGGGTGAAAGAAAGATTACCTGTTCAACTTCAGGAGTTAAAAATATTTAAGCAAATGTCAGCTAAATTTCCTTTATTGAAAAAAAAGAACCAAAAGCCAAAAACACATAAAAGAAGAAACGATATCATTAATTAGGTCTTTTGACTAATTACGATAAACTAACTCTTGATATGGGGAAAACAAACCCAAGAGACTATTTTTCAAAGATTATTTCTTTAAAAGGCTAGAATTTTTAAAATATGTATATTGGTAGTCAGTGAGGTACGGGAAAGACAGTTTTTTCTTTCCCACGGCTCATATTTGCATTTCCTTCCCAAGTAATTAAACTTGGACGATTCGTTTGTTGCTTTCATTTTTTACATCTCTTTCCCCGGTTTCGGTGTTTTCGCAATGTTTACTACGCGTGTCTGTAAGATACAAAGTGGATATTCCTTTAATGTCACACCAACAAAGTTGTGTCTTATTTGTTAACTTTTTGATGTTACGGCACAACGTCAATGCATTAGACTGACGTCAATAAAGTAAGTAATTTATTTTCTCGTCCATTCGTAGTCGTTTGCATTTCATTTTAAAGTTTGAGGCAAAATAACACGGAAACGGATGGAAATAACTGACCAAAACGACACCAATCTTCTGAAGCTGGGTCATTCCACCTTCATCAACGTTGCAGGCCCTGTACAATAACGGCAACAACAAGTAAGCAAATTTCTAAAAATAATTATTATGTGTATAGACGCGTCATTGCTGACGTCATTAAAATTCAAATGAATATTTTCATTCCTCCTAGGTGAATTTTTTCACGGCTCAATCTACTAGTTTATTATATTAATAGTTTAAGGCGGTGTGGCTGTGACTTTTGCAAAAAGATTTTTATGCTTGTATGCCGACAGATTAGTTATTCCTGACGTCAATGCCTAGATTGACGTCAATAGCGTTATTATTATTATTAAAGACTTTGCGGTGCACTTATAAGTTTGAGGCCAAACAACTCAACCTCGTTCCCAGGAGGGGTATATTCCCTTTTTTGATTAATTTGATAGCGGTAAAAATGCCCCGACACAGGCTGGTAACATGATCGCTTATGATTTATGAAAATTATGCTTGCAAAATAATTCAAAATTTGCTCTAGAACTAAAGTAATTGAATTTTTAGCAGATAGTGGCATTTTGAACAAATTTCAAGATTTTTATGAGGTCACAGAAAATGTGCTAACGCAAGCAATGGCACATCGATGCAAAAACCAATTATTTTCAGAAATTTGTGTACTTTTTCCCTTTATTGTATAGGGCCTATAACGTTTGCAGCCTTTTAATTTCGAGATTAAATTTCAAAAAAGGGAGGGAAAATTAAAGAAATTTTTTCCCCCTAAATTCCCCGTTTTGTATATGTTCAGAGATAGGGAAATGTTCCTTCTGGCGCAACGCACATACGCACACGCGCACGTCCACGGTCAAACACAACAAAGTCCCCCACCATCCAACATAAGTCCCTATTATGCCACAAATAAGTCTAAAATTTCTGGCGCAATCCCCCACGGTCAAACACAACAAATTCCCCCACGGTCAAACACAACAAATTCCCCCGCAGTCAAACACAACAAAGTCCCCCTCATCCATTACAAACCCCAACAAATCGACGTCATGCCGTGTTTATCCATAAATATCATCACAAGCCCTAATAAGCTGTGTATATAAAAAATCAATGCTGCAAATGAGTCAAAAAATTCTAGCGCAAATCCCTATTATACTACGCACATCCCGCGCACGCGCACGCTACAGTCAAACACAACAAATCAATACATCCAGTACCATACAGTGTTGAGTCATGGAATTCAAGGGTAAGTCCCTATCATACAGCAAATGAGTTAAAAAAGTTCTAGCGCACCTAGTAGGGGAATTCCCTTATGGAGTGATGACGTCATCAAAAATCAACGCATGCGCAGTAACATCAGTGCCATCATATGCAAGTGGAGTAAAGCCCTAATAAGCTGTGTATATAAAAAATCAATGCTGCAAATGAGTCAAAAAATTCTAGCGCAAATCCCTTTTATACTACGCACATCCCGCGCACGCGCACGCTACAGTCAAACACAACAAATCAATACATCCAGTACCATACAGTGTTGAGTCATGGAATTCAAGGGTAAGTCCCTATCATACAGCAAATGAGTTAAAAAAGTTCTAGCGCACCTAGTAGGGGAATTCCCTTATGGAGTGATGACGTCATCAAAAATCAACGCATGCGCAGTAACATCAGTGCCATCATATGCAAGTGGAGTAAAGCCCTAATATGCGGTGCAATCTTCGGACTTCGTTGAAATCTGTATATATAAATGAGTTGGTTCAAGAATGCACCAGATCAATTCAAGACGCAGGAAATGTACAACAAGGCTGTTTTCATGTACGTGCCGGACAGGTTTAAAACTCAGGACATGTGCAACAAAGCCGTTGAAAAAAATCCCCACATGTTAGAGTACGTGCCAGATCGGTTCAAGACGCGCCAAATTCATTACACCAACAAGTCAGGGTTTGACGTCGGAGGGCCTGACCAAGCTAAGCGAGAGTATAAGGGTTTACGTGGTCTTGTTGCTGGGGTCGCAGGTAGGAGCAAAAGCATCCCTTCTCGGGTCAGGCGCCGACAATTATACAGCAAGGCAAATTTTTGCATCAAGATTTGAAAGTATGGTGCAGAGGGAGGAAAATGTAGGGCATGACATCACAGAGTTCCAGAGGGTGCTGCAATATGCCAGAACCCCAGTAAATTTTGCCATCATGCCAAGCGTGTACATGCTGCCTTCCGACATGAACCTGCGAATAGGCAAGATTGTGGGGTATAATAACAACATTCTCATAGAACCTGCCAATGTAAATGTGGATGTCCAGGTTGACGTGAATAACAATCCTATTGTCAGGCATACGGAGATGGCTATCAAACCACCACCAAAGCATACCGAGCATACCATCAGACATATGGCAGATATCAAACTACATCCCAAGCATGCTACGCCTCCTATACATACCACTGAACAATCCCCACAACAACACGATGATACCAAGGCAACACTGATTACCACCGGGGTAGGGTTAATTATTGCCTATATCTGGCTTAAAAAATAATTAATATTAGACCTTTCCAACATAGAGCACGACAAACCCAGCAGTGGCCGCGATGGCCATGTACAGATGCTTGGCCGCGTATTCCACGATAGTTGCCGCTACCCTGAGAAAGAACGAGACTACGGTACCAATAATCCCGGGTAATGCAGCGCCTGCTTTGCCTGCCAGATATTTGAGGAACTTTCCGAGCCTTTCAAGCTGCTTCTCTACAAACCCTTTTCCTGTACCTCCTGCTGCACTTCCTCCTGAAGCACCTGCTGTGGCACTTCCTCTCGTAGCGGAGAGCACGATGGTTGAAACCAGTAGACCAATAGCGGAGACGATACTCGCTATTGTTATACCCTGCTCCTTGAAGAGTATTTTTAGCTTTTCAAGCAGGGACGTGTCATCCGCGGCAATTTTTATTAGGGTGTCCTTGATGTGTCTCAGCTGGCTGTAAATTATCTTGGGTTGTATCCCTTCTGCCTCTTGCGCGGCCTTTTTTAATTCCTTAAATTTTTCAAGGTCTGCCTTCGCCTTTTCTATCTCCTTATTAATATGGTTGGGATTCCATTGCCATCCGTCTTTCCCGGCCTTCCGCTCCTCGAGTTGTTTCAACTTATCCTCGGCCCTCTCAATCTCACTGCTGTATAGAATCCCCTTTGCCTTCAGTATCTTCACAGCGCCCTTGGCAATTTGTGCTGCCTGATTAATCTCTCTTATTTCATCCTTGGCGAGGCCTCCTTCACCAAATGAAGTATCTATAAAACTTTGCGACTCGTCTATAAACCTCTCAATATCTTCCAACGACTTCATCTCAATATACTCACCCTCCTCCTCACCCTCCCCCTCACCCTCCTCTTCACCCCTATTCACAAGGACATCAACCTCATTCGCGAGTTTCTGGGCCCTTGCTTTACCCCCTTTGTTGGGCGTGGTGATATACTTCTTAAACCCCATGTCTCGCACGATTTCTACCCCTAAATTATTTAAAATGGTACCATGGGCTAGCAAACCACCACCCTTCTTTTTATATATTAATTCACTAATATTCAAATCCCTATAAAAAAGACGATTCCCCTCCAACGTAAAATTCTCATAGTTGATCGCATTGATGTCCCCCACCCTATCATCCTTTTTCATTTGGGTGTACAGATCATCGACCCTCATGACTAATAGCGTCCTAGCCGTATCAATACCCGTAGCCGGAGTGTCTACATGCTGTTGTTGTCCAGACGTTCCCGGGAGTTGCTTCGTTGATGGAAGTTTTGACGTAGTATCAGGCCTATCATCCTTCCCACCACCACCCTTATCCTCTATGTCATGTTCAGGTGTAAATGCTGGATTTTCGGCCATTTATTAGAAGATTTTACCTATATAATAAACATGAGTTTCGGAACGACCCTGGATCCCTACGCATCAACGAAGCAGCTCTTTGGTATCAAGGGACGCCGTCAGAGAGTACAGATAAGTCATATACCAAGCACTATTAATCAGAACGAGGACCTCTATGTAGACATTCCAAATATGTCCCAGAACGATGTTATATTCCCGGGGAGCCTCAGGCTCCTGTTTGACCTGACGCTGACGGGTACAAATACAAAACGTACCCTAGTCAGCAATATTGGCAAAAGTCTGGTGCGGAACCTACGCATTACGTTAAATGGTAACGAGGTACAAAATATATCTGATTACAATAATCTGGCAGTGTACCGGGACTTATGGCTGCCAAAATTTTATAAGGAGAACAATCTTATCCTAGAGGGAATCAACCCCAACGATGGTACCATCAGAGCCCTGCAGGTAAAGGCTACTGAGTATGTCGGGACGGATGAAGAGGAAGCCATCGCCGCGGCGTATGGCAACACTTTTTGCATCCCATTGGGCAAGATGTTTGAGTTGACGAGGGATCTCCCTTTTTATCAGGCAGGGACTCCATGACAGATTGCAGTTTATTTTGAGTTTCACATATTATGGTGATGTGATCAAGGATGTAGGCACGGCTGCCGTTGGGTCCACCGCGGCAAAGGCTGCAGATGCAACATACAAGATCACTAATATCAAGCTGGAGTTCGACAAGATCACCCATGAAGGTCTCGTTAGTGCCATGATGTCAAGGTACGCAAGACTAGCGTTGCCCTACGAAAGGATCCTAAGAAGCCAAGTCGTGACAATGAAAAAGGCTGATACAAGCTACAACCTCCAAATCGATACGCCCGCAAAGAGTCTCAAAGGTGTCTTGCTACTCTTTATAGACCCTGGAAAAGTGAAGGCTTATTCAGGCATCAATGAGGTGTTCAATAATCCCAAGATTGGGAAGATTAGCGTCACTGTCGAGGGTGAGCCCAATGAGTTGTACTCACATGCCATGCTTCCCAAGGATCATCTGGAACAAGTCGTCAACCTTTTCGGCAGCCATGATACTAACGTGACCATCGGCCAATTCTTCAATGAACGCTACGCCTTGTGTATTGATTTCAGAGCCTCTAATGATAATACACTACATGGCTCTGGGAGACCTCTACAGAGGCTTAGTGACGGCATTACCCTCCACATGACAAAAAAGGTTGACGGAACTGGGGATTTTAGATGCTACGTGTATTTGCTAATGGACGCGCAGTTGAACATTCTAGACGGGCGCTTCCACTCCGTCGAATACTAATAAATGGCTACTATCGCTGTTATCGTAGCAGGTGCGGCAATCAACGCCCTGGCATTCAGCGGCACCAACTATCTATTTTCTAAACTATCAGGACATGGAGAAGCGGAGCGGAAGAGGCATGACGAGGCCATGGAAAAGCTAAATGAGGCTCAGGTTCAATGGATACGTGATCGACAAGCTAAACTTGACTGGTTCAGCGAGCAACGGGAACTGCAAATAAAGGCAGGTAAAAGCCTTCACGAACTCGATGACGACATGTATAAATACTACATTGCTTCAAACGAGAAGGCTCCAACATTGGCTGACTATTATACACCCTCCAAGAAGCAACAAGACGGTGAACTCACATTCATCCTTAGCTCCTTGTCCCTACTAGGGTTCATTGCATATAAGTATCTGTAAGAACGTTTTCTGACATATAATAAATATGTCAGAAAAATCACCACATATCGCTACCGAAGAGGAGGTGGAAAAACTAAGTCAAATTTACTATACCCCAGAACATCTGTGGACTGGACGCAAAGCTATCAAATTACTCGCTGCAGAAGCCGGTCTATCAAAAAAGAAGGTCACTCACTGGCTTTCTCGTCAACTGTTATGGCTACGGCATATCAAGGGTCCGAAGCGTATTGATTACCCCCATTTTACCATTACGAGGCCTAACGAAATGCACCAGTTTGATCTGTTGTACATGCCACATGATCGGTTGTATGGAAGCACCTACAAATACATCCTGACAGGTATTGACGTGGCTTCAAGGTACAAGGTGGCGAGACCCCTGCGAACCAAAAAGGCTAGCGATGTCGCGGATATGATCAAAGATATCTACAAAGCGGGACCTTTACACTACCCAAAAACCTTTCAGTGCGATAATGGTTCTGAGTTCAAGTCAGATGTAATAAAATTACTAGAAGGTAAAGGGGTGGAAATGAGACGGGCCACCACCAAATATCACCATACATTTACGGCCTTTGTAGAGAGCTACAACAAGGTACTCGCTGAAAGACTCTTTAGGCCCCAAGATGCGCAGGAGTTGGTCTCCTCAGAGACTAGTACCATTTGGGTCAAACACCTGTACACTATCGTAAAGAATCTCAACAATACCAAAATGCCATGATTGAGATGAAACCTAGTAGGGCGATCAAGCTCGAAGATATCCCGCTCGCGAAAAGTCAGCAATATCCTGAAGAAAAACCCTTACCCGAGGGTGGTTTATTCCTCTATCTGCTACAGCCAGGAGAGGAACATGGTGATTCGAAAAGTCGCGCCACTGACGCCGTTTGGAGCAAGAAATTGTATAGGTTGGATCATATTGTAGCAGGCAGTCGCATGCTGTATTATTTGAAAGACGGCCCGCTTTGTGTCGGAAGAACTCATGCTTGTACCTGAGGACGTTCGGGTACCGCCGGAGGATGTTAAGGATTGGTAGATTTTTTATGGCCTTTATAACCCACAAAAAATGAGTGCCTCCCTAGTGCTCTAGTGCCGGAACACCTAGGTCATACAGGTCGTCCCGGGTCAGGTCAATAAGACCGAAGTGACACCTATGGCGCTCGACATGTCCCTCTTCCTCATATCTGTTGAAGGCATGTATACTGTTAGGGTTCTCAATAACGACGATCTCCTCCGCATTCAAGTAGTTCTCCTTGAACCATCGTTGTTTTCCGCCAATGGAAAGCCTTTGAACATGCGCACAGTAGTATGGCAGGTGATGATACTCGTCATCGTCCGGCGTTGTTTGTCTTATATAAATCATCACCATGTTATCCTTTCCGGGATCTTGGGCATTGGGTACATACCGTTCTTGGAGCACTGCAAGTTGTCGATCTCTGTCCTCAATTTCATCCACAAGAAAGACAATTTCATCATCCCTATCCTCTAGATCACCCACCATTATAGCCATGGCCGCGTCCCTGTCCTCAAGGGCCTGACGCTGCTCTTTAAGTTCATCTTGTAGTTTTTGGACACCTGCCCGGGCCAACCACCTGATCAACCCCACGGCCTTGGGTTTTCGGGAGCGCCGTACGATCTCCAATGCGTCGTCTAATGTCACAAATACATCATGGCTATTTTGGTCTCCTTTTTGGGTTGGTTAGTAACCAACCTCATCTCATGACGCGCAAGGGTAGGGATATCCCGATATGACTCCGCAATCTTTTCAATACCCAAAAATCTACCAATATCGGCACGTTTAAACATAACGTGATTCTGGTTGCTGGACAGGGTCTCGATGGCTTCTGCGTTAAACTTGCGACGACATTTATTATAGTCCCATATTCAGCCAGAGGTTTTCACCTGCAATTTTACTACCCACAGGGTAGTAAAATTAGCGCCTACTTACGACATATCAATATCAAACATACCTTCGAATAGCTCTCGCGTATCATCGTCAGGTAGAGTGAAGTGGTTCTTGTAGAAATTGTCCTTGGTAAGGACATCATCCTTGAACCTACACAAAGCATGCACGGCATTAGGATCGTCACATTCCGGTTTCCTTACGGCCATATCGGGGTACATTGCCTTTAATATTCTCATGGTGAGCTGCTTCCTTTGGCATCGGATCATGTATTGCTTATGCCCGCTTTTTTTTCCATGCTCGTGGTGATCATTTTTATCAACCACGCATAGCACGGTGTCATATTGATACCGGTGTGGAACATGCCTCTGCCGTAGTTCCGAGTTGTCTTGATTAAGAACACTAAGCTGTTCATCCCTGGCATCAAGATCGTCCTCTAGGATGGCGATGGCAATATCTCTTTCCTCTATTGCTGCAGAAAGCTCTCGCATTTCCCTGGGCAGCACCTCTTCTACAACCCACTCCAAAAAGGGTTCTGCGTCAGGTTGACCACATCTCAGGAGGAAGGTATATAGGCCGGCATCAGTCAGTAAAACTGTGTTTGGTTGGGTGTACTCAGATCTGAGTACACCCCCAGGACCGGTAATAGCGTCACCTAATCGCATTTTATACTTGTCAGGAACATTTCGCTGAATGGCTTGTACCCCGGCCCTTCGCCTATATCCCACACCCTCCAAACATCGGAGGCTACAATACATTGACCTTTATCCTGGACATAAAATGATCGGACTTGTTTTCCTTGGAAATAATCAACCGCTGCAAGAGACATCTTTGTTCTATTTTCAGGTAGAATTTGGATTTTCTCCACGGTCAGTCGAGAATCTTCCAGGTCCTAGGGTGTTCAAGCCTTACGTACAGGCATGCATGTTTGGATCTTTTCAACTCTCCCTTTATATCATCCCAATCGGATATCATGTTCGTTTCTTCGTCAATTTGTTTCATATCAGACTTTTCGTGGGGATACTAGAGGAATAGCTGCTTCTTCTGCCGTCGAAGGTTCTTGGGGAGAGTAGTATAACACTGCGTTAAGAGCCATAAACTATGCTTTCGATGCCTACCACTGATGGCAAGCTCAAGCAAGGATTGTCTCCGCTTGTCGAGGCATTCGTCAGATATCATGTCATCCACCCGCCAGCAATGAGGACAATTTTTTTATCCATTCAAACAGTTCATTTCCCGGGTCTATCAGGAACACATAGGGGTCTTTCCATAATGAGGCCCTCTCTAAATAGGTGGTATTCCACCGTATGGTAGGGCATAATATCACAATATTGTGATAATGCTTTTTATATTCGTTTTCAAGTAGGTCCAGGACACGTTGTGTCTTGCCACAGCTTGTTGGGCCTGTGAAGATTGCTGTATGGGGGTCCCTTACAGCATCCAACATTTATTAATAGGACCATTTCCTATTATGGATTTTGGGGTACAGGGCGGCACATATACAACAGATCAGCACGCCACCGTGATTGTTTACCAAAGACCCCCGGCAGGCAGGGCAGAGCTTGGTATTTTGGGTCTTATATTCGAGAGGTAGGGGAGTAGATGTTAATTTTCCCTGTGGGAAACGCAGGACTTTGCGATACCTCTTGGCGAGCTGTGCCTTTTCCTATCCGACAGACTCGGGGGGTGCTCCGATGAGTTCAGCGTACTGGGGTATGATGTTGTATGTGAATAGGGTATAGAGAAGTAAGTAAAACTCGTCCTGTTGAAACCCTCTAATTTCCATGTCAATATTAAGAGGGTCTACCTCGTAGTTAACGTCTTTGATGTCTTTATTTTTGGTACGCCGCTTCTCCTTCGCTTTAGCCAGGCAACATATACAACTCTTCGTCCTACCATCGCCCCTAATCTTAAACTTGTCTGGGGTTAAAACGTGTTTGCACTTCGGGCAGCATTTGGCCTCCATTTATTTGTGTTCGTGTAATACCCTGGCAACATCGGCAAGCGTCGGATACCTCCCGGTTTCTATATACTTAAACGGTATCCTGTGATCAATATGAACAAACTCGTAGTGTTCCCAGGTCATACCCTGAGAAAACTGGGCTTCAATATGGGCCATGCAGATAGCTATGACCTCCTTGTTTTCATGTAGAGGCCGGTTGCGCAGGCGGCATTTTGTGCGATACTTTGAAGCCTTGCTAGCAGCGAGGCAGGCGATGCATTGCCTTAGCGTTTGACCATTACGTTTCACCCTGAAATTGTCCAGGGAAAGATGCTTTTTGCATTTCGAGCATTTTTTTTTGGTCTCCATGTTGATTTCTATCTCTCGTAGGGAGATAGAAATTTTAATGGGCGGTCTATTTTAGAGGAATCAAGGATTTTTTATACCAACCCTGTTTGATTGCGTATTCGTCGAACAAGATCGCTGCCGTCATATAGCCGGCGAGCTTCAGGCCGTCCTCCAGGTCCATCTTTGCTCCAGGTCTAGAAACTCCTAGGGCCTTCTTCGCACCCATGGCTATCAGGATTGTGTACGATACCAGCCTGACGGACTCCCATAGGGAATCAATAACCATGGTTTCTATTGGGCTAATGTTGCTGTCCATATTTGCCTTGCTTGTCATTTATTATATCATTTTGAAAATATCGATATTTGGCTGAGTTTTGCGCTGTTTCCCCTGATGAGGCTCCGGTGTGGGGTTTTGAGATTCATTTCCACCTCTACCAAACCTGTACCAAACGCCTACCCCTATGGCAAGCACGGCAAGCGTACCTACACCGTACATGTATACCGACTGTACGGAACTTACCCCAGAAGAGGCTTTGACTGTAGGCTCTACAGTACCCTCTTGTTGTTTCATTTCTTCCTTTCTTTTTTTCATCAGTGCGGCCAACTTGTGTCCCTGCGCAACCCTTCCCGGATGCTTCACAGGTTTTGTAACGACCCTCTCTTCTTTCTGTTTTTCACTCATTTATTCTATGGCACCGTCCGAGGCTCTTCCTTAGCCTCCGCCTCCTCCTCCTCCTGTTTCTTTTTACCCATATGCCGGGCTGTATGCCCCACCACCAAGAGGGGTGCCAGACACCTCCCAATGGTACAGTACACAAAGATCCCGAGATCCGTCATAGAGTCTCGGATAATAGGGTCCTCTTCAACATGCCTGCGCAATTCGTCAACACTGTCAATACCTACAATATTCCCAATCAGGTTCGTATAGAGGCTGATCACATGAGTAGTCAACGCCTTGGCCGTCTTCTCACCCTTTTCGTGGAGTTCTCGCTGTACGTACTCAGTATGTACCTTGTCAATGGCCTCATCAGGGGCCTTATCAACAAAGCCTTCCGTACATTTTTGGGGTAGGAGATGCCCCTTGCCTTTGCGTAGGGCCTCCTTCAGGACCTGGCGTTTATCAATAGGTTTTTCAATATTTTCAAACGATTCTGAGGCTGTGTCGAATACTTGTGAAAGATCAGACATCTTTATTAATAACCTTTTACATCGAAAAATAACATAGGCGATCATGGCATAGGGCAGAATTACCACAATATACAAACACACTTCCATTTATTCCCCGGTAGGCACCAGGCGGCAATGGCGACGGGCTAGTGTTGTAATTTGATCAGGTTGAACGATCCGTTTGTCATCCTCCCTGTTGAGTTCTAACTTTGATACCTCTTGGGTATAGACCTGATGCCTCCTATTTTCAATCAAGACTTGGCTTTTGTAAATATCAACGCCATCCTGGAGGCATCGCCAATAGTCGTCAAAAGTGATGGACTTTTTAGTCACACATCTCTTTACGCCCTTCGCTTTGCGATCACCGCCCTCTTTTGTAAGACTCTTGTAGGCATATAGCTTTGCCCTCAGGTCGATGAACTCGGTCATGATTTTCCCACTTAGCTCATCTTTCATGAGGCCCACTTTTTTCTTATTTTTGCCTTTGGGCGATGATCGGTTATCGTCCTCGCTGTAGCCACTTGTGTCAAATCGATCTTCAACATCGTCCTTGATATCCCTGTAAAAATCCTCTGTGCGTATGTGGTACACAAATGAGTCCGTATCCATATAACAGAGCTGCAGCTACAATACTTTGGTATCATAAAGTCATAATGAAATTCGTACATGACCATTTTTGACAGGTCCAGGATTGCCTGGACAATGTATACGGACTTATTCATTTTGACCTCCGTCTTCCCCATCTCTACACCTAGGAGGTGCTTACTGAACCGGCTCCCACCCTTAAAATTTGGCTTCATAACAAGCTTCGTATACTTCTCCTCGCTGTTGACCAGCTGAATGTTGCGGTGGTTCCTAATGTTCTCCATGGTCTTGCCAAATACACTTAAATTCATCAGCTTATAGAAGTCCTTCTCAAACTCGTTTTTGGCATCCGTTCTCAGCCTCGTGTTGTGATCAATATACTCTTTCAGCCATGGCTTTTGATTGAATTGAATGACCCTGTGCACCCTCTTCAATTCAAGCCCATGTTTTAAGGCCTCGTGAAGGGCCCTTATATGTACCACGTACCTCCGCTTATTTTCCAAGTTCGGTACCAATTTCTCGACCTTGTGAACCGTCGTGCGTTTGGGTAGGAACGGCAACTCGTTATATTTGTCGTGCAGTCTCCCTGGGTAATCGATGTCAACCTCTAAAGTATACCCATGCTTGTTCTTTTCAACGAGCTTCTCGATTCGCTTTTCGGTAAAGGCCTCAACGTTCGACACTCATTTAAAACCATCCACTGGAAGGGGCTGACGCATGGCCCATCCGTACAAGTTGTTGCTATCTAGGTATTGAAGGTATGAGGATTCAACCTCCGGATCGTACTGTTCTCCCATGTACTTATTGTTAGCTTTGGCATGCCGGTGTACGGCCTGGGTTATGCCTCCTCGGATGCCCTTCTCAAACATCAGAAGCATGTCAGGGTCTGTGAGTAGCTCTAGCCTGATACCGGTATGCTTGAGTGCCGCCCTCCAGACAAGACCTGGAGCCGAATAGAAATGCGGGGGATCGAGGCCGTAGTTTGCCAAGCATACGCCCCGAAATGTTTCTAAAATATCTGCCAATAGCAGTACGTCCGTGGTCAAATATACATCGTGATAGTCGCCCATGGTGACTACATCACCCTCTGGGGTGATACAATTCCATACTTTTTTAGCATAGGCATAATATTCATCACTAATCCCCTTCATATTCAACTTGCTGTAAAATACCTCATTTGGTGGTAGTTCCGACTCCTCAAATCGCTGCCAATCATCCATATACTCATAGGGATACACGCCCTTCCTGCGCATGAGTTTAAATGTGTCATTCCTGTTGAAAAACCAGCGGAGATTTTTGCACTGTTCAACATTGAGGTTGCTTGCCAATTTGTCCAGGCTGGATGGTATTAATCGACAGGAGTCGATGAAGGGGATTTCTATCTTCTTGTACACCTCACCATCACCATACCCCATACCTGCAAGTGGTACCTTGATTTTAACGTTAAAACTTATATATTTATCAGTATTCTCAGCGATGCACCCAATATCCTGGGTGTCATACTTTTCCCCTAATTCCCGGATAAACAGGTGCGCGTCGTATCCCGAGAGGTTGCTCGTCCTCCAGGTGGTCCACGAACCTCGTCACACAGTCCTTACCGCGGTACACTGTTAGTGGGTCCGGTACATCCCCATAGGCAAAGGTACTATACGTGCACCAGCCAGATGGTACATGCCTACTCAGCCTTTTCGTCTTGGTCTCCCTGGCATCCTCTACCGGGATGAGCAGGCTCTCGAAGTCCGCATAGATAGCAAAGGGTACCTTGAATTGCATCTGGCCATCCCTGTAGAATAACCATTTTTCAGACTCGCCTGGCATCGTAATTTTAACTGCCTCGTGGTCCTTGCAGTAGCCATAGTGTTTGTTCCTCGATTCAACTGTGGGAAATGCCTGTAGGCAGTTCAGGCAAAAGTGCATTGCATTCCTATTCTTCGAGGTCTCCTTGCCTAGGAGCCTCGATAGGGACTTGACAGCTGCGTAGTGAGTCTTTTTGTCATCCGTGATAAGCAGTAGATTCACCTGCTTGCTACGTCCGTTTTGCACCGATCGACGTAGGATGTTGATCTTCTTCCCCGTTATATATAGGACGTTTACCGCAATGTCCTTGTTATTCTCCTCAAACTTATATATGCTTTTGATGCTTGTCGGAAACTCTATACCCTCCCAGTTATAAAGGTCTACGTAGGGTCTCAGCTTGGTGATTCTTTGTGGATCTCTTTCAATCTCCGTATGGTGTAGGGATGCTATGATACTCCACTTGAAACACTCCTCATCCTCGTTTTTGGGGTTAATAATTGCCTTTTTCGAAGCTATCCATTTAGGTGCTTCGATATACGATGAGCCCCTTGTTAGACGTAGCCTGTGTAAGTCTACATCAAGGTGTAAAATTCGACCAATTGTGAATCCGCTCTGGGGTAGTGCTGGATGTTCCACATTGGTCTTGATTTGAGCAAACATCCTGTCCAGCACGTCGTCTACATCGCTACCCTGGAAGACCGAGGCCATATTGCTATTGAAGGCTTTTTTCACCTCATCGTTGACCCCCTCCATATTTGATGGCTTCTTCCACATGATCCACAGGGACAGCTGTACCTTCGCCGATCCCATATCTTCTACCTGGTCCTCAACCAATGTTTTCACGTTTGGTCTCACCATTCCTATATATCCGTCGACGTCGGCTCCTCCCATACCCGGAATGCGGAAACTTCGAAAGGTCCTGTGGAGAGCATGCTTATGTTCCGGAGGCGTAAAATCTTGCCCCGGCCGATCATATAGATTTTGGATATCTTCTATATAGTCCTCCTCAGCCTCCTGTTCGACTTCGTCATGAAGCGTAGGTTTCGCGCCGGCTGCCCTGTTATAGAGATCCATCACCCTACGTTTAAAGGCTGCAGAGGTTCTCTTGACCCCCTCTTTTATAGGCTTTGGAACAGCGTCTACAAGCCAGTTAAACCACTCTTTCATCTTATCCCCCACAACCGAACGATTTTTCGACAGTTCCTGTTTCTCGGACGTTATAGGTCTAACTGGTTGTTTAGGTGGCCTCCAAGCATAATGTGGTACATCCCCCGATGTTATAGGTTTAGCCGGTTGTTTGGGTGACCTCCAAGCATAATGTGGTACATTCTCCAATAAGGAAATCAATGCGGCCTTGCGTAGCTTGTAATACCCCGTAAGTCCACGGCTTTTAGCGATATCTTGTAATTGTTTTACAGTGTATGTATTAATTTCTTTATTGTATAGAGTTTTTGTTTTGTCAGAGTATTTCATTCTGCTCGACTAACGCGTCTTGACTGCGCATGCGTTGATTTTTAGCATTCTATAAGGGAATTCCCTCTTTTACTTATTTGATGTATGATTTTTTTGATGTGCGTAGTATAATAGGATTTGCGCTAGAATTTTTTACTCATTTGCAGCATTGATTTTTTGATATGCATGACTCAACACTGCATGGTATTGGATATATATGGCTAAGCATGGCATGGTACTGGATTTGTTGTGTTTGACTGTGGCGTGTGCGTGCGCGGGATGTGCGTTGCGCTAGAATTTTTTGACTCATTTGCAGCATTGATTTTTGATATACACAGCTTTTTAGGGCTTGTGATGATATTTATGGATAAACACGACATGACGTCGATTTGTTGGGGTTTGTATTGGATGAGGGGGACTTTGTTGTGTTTGACTGCGGAGGAATTTGCTGTGTTTGACCGTGGGGGAATTTGTTGTGTTTGACCGTGGGGGATTGCGTCAGAAATGTTAGACTTATTTGTGGCATAATAGGGACTTATGTTGGATGGTGGGGGACTTTGTTGTGTTTGACCGTGGGCGTGCGCGTGTGCGGGATGTGCGTTGCGCCAGAAGGAACATTTCCCTATCTCTTGTTCTTCTATTTAAGGAAAATGTAAACTAACCCTTAACTGTGGTAAAGACACTCGCTAAACACACCCCGATTTTTCAATGCATTTTACTTTCGCGGTTAATCCCAAAACCTTTTGCCGTTATAATAAACTTAGGATAGCTCGGCTTTTATCAGGAGATTTTGGGAACAATAACAAGGATATCTTTTAATTTATTTCTTTAACACACCACTCACACTTGCTCCTGATGACAGCTGTTTTGGCGAACTGAATTCTCGTTGTTTTGACAGTCTACACCTATCGTGTTTCTTCCGTTCTGTTTTATTTCATTTTAAATTAAACAACTTTTTTTTCACCTGCATTATGTTCAGGGGCACAAATTTTTATCAATTTGCAAGCGTTGATAAATTTCGCTTTTCAACAAACAGGTTGGTGGAAGTACAGTACTACAATCGTGTACCAACAGGCACTATTTCACGTAATTGGTAGCTACTTTAAATAAAACGAGCACTGCTTCAGTTAATTATTACCATTATTGAACTTGGTCCATGCAAGTCCATGATAATACGGGTTAAGGAGATCCTTGGAATTAGGATTTTCAGGACAAGAATCTGAACGATATAGGTTAATCTTGACTTTATCTCTTTAATACAGCACTTAGACTGTCACCGGTGACATGATTCACAAAAGCAAGCAAAATATGGTGGGGATGTAAAGTATCCATATCATGGTCAGTCATAGAATGAGTTTTAAATTACCGAAACTTCCACTAGCAATATTGATACTTCGCGGGGTAAGTTTGTTTCATGCTTGTTGCCATGGTGATAATGATGGCGGAGTCCTATACATTCTCGTATCCGCTGAAAGGGCTGCATGGCATAATTTGAGTCTTACGTGTGGTGTTAGTTTTTTCTCAGTCTCAAATTCTCAGTCTGTTAACGATTTTCCTTAACCTAAAATTAAAGATGCTGGATGAATTTTATTGTACAAGTTGCAAGCCTATTCATATTTTACCGAATTTTTTGTGTTGTTACTTGGCATAAAAATGACAACCGTAAAAATAGCGATTGGTTTTCTTTTTAGGGTGTTTATTCATAAGTTGGTTTGTGCTGAAGGAGACATTAAAGTCAAAACTTATAATATATATAACGTATAACGAAAAAAATATTGTTTTCTTGTTAAATAGTTTGCTTACTAAATCCTTGAAATACAAAAGTTTCTTGAAAACAAGGACCCTCAGAGCAATTGTCTAGATTTTGCTCTAGTAGTTGAATATCTCCTCATGATCTTTAAAATATGATTTAAAAGTTAGCAATCTTGTCCCCTGCTTTTGGATAAGCGTGTTGATGCGAAAAGGATCAGCCGGTTATTAGTCGGTTGAAGTTTAAATTTTAAGTAAGTAACGGGAAGTTTAACGTCCTTGGTGATTTTATCATAACGGCTGGCATTCCGTCTCCTCCTCCGACTGTAACCGTGTTACATTACCGCCTGAGATACGTATAGCATTGCTCTAACTTTCTTGCCTGTCACACAAGCTGGTTAGCGGTCAGTAGATGGCTCCAAATGGGCGGTCAGCACTACATTTAAAGTGCGCCGGAGTGGGGGACTCGAACCTGAAACCTTATGATTATAAACCAAATTCACTACCACTACACCATCTCCGCTAATATTGCGAGTAAACAGAAATCGAAAAAGAGGAACAGAATAAATACTAATATTCTTAAATCAGTTGAATTGGCATGCAGATGTTATTACACGCACTAAAGAATTCTGTGCACGAATTTGACTCGTTTGCCGAAATATTAAAGCAATCACTGTGATTGGTGGAAGTTTACAGATTTTTGTTTCAGCGATCTACTACAATAGTATTTTTCTTTTTCTTTTTTAAAAGACTATAATAGTTTTTTGATCATTTCTCGAAAAAGCAGTATATAGCATCGTCTACCGAATGATCCGCAGCTGAAAGGCTACGAGAGTTCTGCCTTAGCAGATGTGTATGGCGGGTGAAGAGCGTTACATGATGTCCGCATTGTGGAACAATTAACGCGACGGCTCGCGAAGGTCCAGAAAATCGAAAAAATAGGTCATGTTGACGTCAGTATGAATTATCACAAAAGTGCGTGAGTCTAATATGAAAAGGCCGTAAATCAATACTTGGGTGTATTATCTTTGAAATTAAGCATTTATTCCTAAACAGTTTTGCACACGGTTGCATCAAAGATATAATTCGATTCTAGCTAAAATGTGACAGTAACCATATTCATCACTTTAATAATAATGTCTATTTGTGCGGGTAAAAAACATTGTGCTACGGAAACAGGAAATATGGCACTTTGTGTTACCCTCCCCCGTCAGGTATAATAGGATTAAACACGGTATCCGTCATAATCGTTCTCTCGATAGACCCTAATCTGCCGTTAGCCGACTGAATGTGAATAAATATTACGAAAAGGCCGTTAGCCGACAATGTTAAATCGTGTATCACAGACGATATTTGCTGTTTTTTAGAACCTGCAAATCTATAATAAAACGTACATTTAAATAAAAGCGCGATGTAGTTTCAAAATTTCGCAGAATTAAATATCGTGATTCGTAAAAGTTTTCGCAAAAAGCTGTTAGGTAAGCAATTATCTGCGGTGCAAATGATTTCAAAATTCAAGTTTGCGAATTTTACCTTAATAGACATATCTTTATCAGATTTTATTTAGCTTTAATTCCTCTCTTGAACCACAATATAGACTGAAAATATTTACACGACCACGTGGCCTTAATATGCGGGGCAGTGGTTGCCGGTGTAATCCGCAGAAAGCACCGAACTGCAGACTTTACCGAACAATGACCAAACAAAGTGTCTAGTGGACGTTTTTTTTATTTCTTTTGTGATTTTTGTAAGAAATGTTTCTTATGCGGTTTTCAAAAAAAAAGGATAAGTTTATCAAATAAAGAACATTGGGCTCTCTATAAACAAGTAAAGAATCACATGTTGCGTGAGTTGGTCGAGATTGTATAGAAAACGCGCGTATACGAACGAAAAAAGCGTTTTGACGTTTACGAAGACACAAATTTTAAGAAATATATGAAAATACTTTGTAATTAGCTTACTGTTTATTATGCGGCTTGTACCCTGCCACACAAGTACTATTTTTTGCAAGTGAGCAACCTCATTCCCAGGGCATTTTGCCTTATTGATTAATTTGATAGCGCGCTCCCTAATAAGGGCTCAGGGGCCAAGAGACCCTGTGTACGAGGATGCTAAGTGAGATTACGTAAATAAAAAATGTTTCAGTATAGGAACTTGAGAGCACATTACTTTCAATGAGCAGGCAAATCCCGTTCCTGGAAGCAAAAGAAAATGAAAATGATTTCAATTTTTGCTACGGATTGGAACAAATGTGGCTATTAACGAATCAGATTTGAGAAAGAAATTTGCACGGCCAATCAGATTTGAGAAAATAGTTTGCACATCTCCGTTCTATGTGTTGATATAAGTTTTCCGGTCAGTCTCGGTGTTGCTTAGTTTTCCAGAAAATTCACGCTAACGGCTTTCTTACACCTTTCTTGTCGCAATATCTCGCACTATCTGAGAAAAAATTCTGTGGAAAAAGTTATATTATTTTAACTTTTCTCGACCAACTTTTTCTCCGACAAATAATATTCCATGACTAATGTGCCTAACTAAAGGGACCTCGTTCAACCCCGTCACCAAGTACGGAGTAGTCCCGTTTGAATATAATAGACGTAGAAAAGACCTAGGGAGGAGACTGAGACTATTTTGTGGCTATTTTTGTTTTGCCTACCAAACTTCATCCATTGATCATGAAATGCCAGTTTAAGATAAATAATTGAATCAAAAAAATTGAAAGAATAAAAAATTCCAATGTTGCATACTATCCAGGAAAAGATTTGTCGGAAAAAAAGTTTCTTCCAACTTGAGCATTCGTTATTTGCATATCTGGTGAATATCAGGTTCTTAGTGAATGTGAATTTTTAAGCGAAACTGATTGTAATACAGAGATTTTTTTTCCTGGGACTAGGTCTTACTTTTTACATATATCTATTTTTAAACGAAATTGATTGTACTGTGGAGAATACTCTTCTTCTCGGAGACTAATAAGAAAAAAAGAAATTTAATAAGGAGAGCCATGAAATTGACATGACTGTTCAATTTGGCGGCAATTTCTGAACAAGTGGCTTGAAACGCAGTGGCCCTATGAGAAAATTATTTTGTGACACAAAGTAGATGCAGAAAAAAGGCTTAAAAGTTGAAAGAAAAGTGAGGTAAGTAGCAGAAATTGGGTATGAATATTTCGCAAGAGAAAAT